>OX459029.1:144004445-144574445 GCA_949775025.1 Tricholauxania praeusta
TGCACATACTATGTACATTAGGGTGGTTCTTAGGAAAAAAAAAATTGGAGACGCCTTCTTAATTGGTTCGAAATAGGATCAAAACCTTTTAAAATTCTTATCTTTCACTCTCACTGACCCTATTTCTAATTTAAATTTTTAAACTATTTTTTCTCACGTATTTTTTTTATTTTAAAAATGATTATAATAAAATAAATGTCGTTTGGATCTATTTTCCGAGATATGGGCATGGGAAATTGTGGATATGTCTTTTCTAAAAATCAATATAATAGATTTTAAGATATTGATATCATATGGAAGGTATTTTACAGTCTATGAGATTAATGCATAAAAGCTTGAAACCAGTCAAAGGTTTCTTAAAAATATTCACCATTTTTTTGTAAGTAACCAATATTTTCTTTAAAAATTGTACATAGTATTGATCTGTAAATTTATTAACTACGATGTAGTTGTGCTCGCAGAAGTACACGCGCACGTTTCATTGTTTTTTATAATGAAACTACTCTCTTAACGTCATATTCTATCTTCTATTTTCAAAAGTAAAAAAAAAAAAAATAGAAAGAGAGCTTGTTCACTGAACTTCCAAGCCAAATACAAACAGTAAAAATAAGAAGAAGAAGAAAATAAAAATAACAAGACAGAGTCAAGAGATAAGCAACGAAAAATCAAACGAAATTTTTTGTGTGTTTTGCATAAACTGAATCCTAAAAAAAAAAATATTTAACTCAAGTTAAAAAAAAGTATGCCATAACCTTTTTTAACAAACATATGTTCTTATAAAGAAGAAATTATTAAAATTGGCTTCTAATATTTTGCGCCAAAGCGTTACAAGCAATTTTATAAAAATAGCTCAGTTTAAGAAGAAATTATTAAAATTACAAGCATGCAATAACCTTCTTAAGCAAAAATATGTTCTTATAAAGAAGAAATTATTAATATCGGCTTAGAATATTTTGCACTAAAGCGTTACAAGCAATTTTATATAAATAGCATAAATTAAGAAAGTCCAATAAATTTCCTTTATTTCAATATGTTTCTTATTTCTAACAAAATATATTCAACAAAGTAGTAGTTTTATGAGGTTTTCTCGCTTGCATTCCTAACGATATTCGATAACGAAAAGTGACGACTTAGGCCGAATTTCACTTTCAAATAGGGTCCGTACAGGCTAAAGATAGAAATTTGAAAAAAATTACGAAAATTTTCTTATCCTAACTGGAGGCTCAGATATTTGAGTTTCCGCAAATAATCCAAATAATAACCACCCTAATGTTCTTATATCATTTTGATACTTAAATGATTTCCCACATTCAGAATGTAAGCGAAAAAATTTTTTTAATCTGAATATGTTTTTATAGCACATATACACACTAAACCCCCAATTGGAAAAAGAGTTTGCTTTAAATTTGTTTAATAAAATATTCTTATTCTAATACATACATATGTATATAAAAATTGTTGTTCATGATAAAATTTTTGACTATATTCAAATTTGACTAAAAATTATTAATTAATTTGGTTAAAAATAAAATTTTGTAAATAACTTTTCTATCGATATCCGTAATTAACATTTTCTTCACAAAACATTTCTATTTTTCCATAAAATACAAAACTGCAATAAAAATTAAACATTTGTTTATAAGAAATCATAGTAAATATCGATATGACCTTGAAAATTAGTTTTAAGGTCAAATGAAAGGTCATTATTATATGGGCCATTAAAAACCTTATAACTTTTGCTCAAAACATATATCAGCATCTCAATTAGTTTCCGAGATATTGGCCTTGAGGAAATTAAAATGGAACACACTGCCTATGGTATACACAAATCTTTAAGTTTTATAATTTGTTTAATCTTGAATACATTGAAATTATTCACTTAAATTCATATTCGTATTTATCTTCACATGGAAAGGTATGACAATTGATAAGTAGCGTTATGAAATTCATGCTGATACTTCCGACTGGGTTATTTTAATATCTCTGTCATGTTTGATAAGATGCTATTCATGTATGGCATGATTTTATAAATGCGTATAATTGACATTGAAAAAAATAATAGCAATTGATATTGCGGCTATTATAGTACTACGAAGCACTTAGAGATCTATTAGTGCACGGGCAGTGGACACGATTAGATCTAAATTAATCAGACTATCAAGTAGAAATGAGAAATTTTCACATAAGCGCTGTGCTCATTTTGCTTAGTTGTGTCATATCAAAATTAAATGCTGCAAAAATCTTAGCACTGGTGCCATTTCCTGGACCGTCTCAAAGTATTTCAATACAACCGTTCTTAAAAGAATTGGCTAGCCGTGGACATGAGCTGACAGTGATAACTGCATTTCCACAGAAGAAGCCAATCAAAAATTATCGTGATATTGATGTTTCAGACATAATAAAAATCAATGATGGTAAATACACTTGGAATCTCCAGAACACATCAACGCTACAAATTTCTTAACTTTTACAGAAATTATCAGTGAGGTGTTGGAAGTAACATCCAAATGGGGTGAGCTAAATTTCATCGCAAATTATGGCGTAATCAATGTTCGCAATGTCATTCAAAATGCAGAAGTGCAGAAACTGCTCAAATCTAAAACTCATTTTGATCTGATGATAGTTGAGACTCTCTACATTGAGGCACTTTATGGTATGGCAGAACATTTTGGCGCCTATCTTATAGGAATCTCAACTTTTGGTACGGCACCACATATTGACGACCTCGTGGGCAACACTTCACCGATATCATATATACCGCATGTAACACACGGTCTAACCGATCGTATGAGCTACTGGCAGCGTCTGCAAAATCTTGCGCTACAATCTCTGGAATTTGTGCACTTATACACGGTACATTTGCCCACACAGCAAAAGCTATATCGTGAAATCTTCCCCAACGCAAAGTTAGATTTACTCGATGTACGCAAAAATTTCTCACTTATGCTGTTGAATCAACATTTTTCGTTGAGTTTCCCAAGGCCCTATGTGCCAAATATGATACAAGTTGGTGGCTTGCATTTACGTCGTGGTCCACCAGGTGTCTTGCCAGAGGATATGCAACGTTTTCTAAACGAATCCGGCAGCAGTGGTGTAATTTATTTTTCCATGGGCTCTAATATTAAGAGCAATAGTTTGCCAAAAGAGAAATTGGCGATTATAATGCGCACTTTTGCATCGCTGAAACAGCGTGTTATGTGGAAGTTTGAGGATACCGAACTGCCTGGAAAGCCGGATAATGTTTTTATTAGCAAATGGTTTCCACAGCCTGATATTTTGGCGCATCCGAAAGTGAAGCTTTTCATTACTCATTGTGGTTTGTTAAGCACAATGGAAGCAATTTTCCATGGAAAACCAGTCTTGGGTATACCAATGTTTTACGATCAGTTTCTGAATGCAATGCGCACTGAACAGGCTGGTTTTGGCTTAAGTATCGATTTAAAAAAGTTATCAGTTGAAGATTTTACAGCAAAAATTATGGAAGTAATAGAGCAGCCTAAGTTTACAGAGAATGCAAAGCTGATTTCGAGACGTTACCACGATCAACCTATGAGTCCTATGGATGCGGCAATATATTGGACGGAATATGTATTACGACATGATGGCGCAGCACATATGCGTAATGCTGGCCAAGATCTGAATTTTGTGCAGTATCATAGTTTGGATACGATTGCTACACTTTTTGGTGGAATTTTGATGGTGCTTTTGTTAATTATCTGGATTGTGGTGAAGTTTATTCGTTTGTTATTGGGAGGAAACTCTAATAGAAAGTTGAAAGAGAAACGTCATTAGTGAAATTGTGTTTGGGGATGGATATTGCTTAAAATAACAAAGTTTACATTGTGATAAAGTGGGCTTAGTGAAAAAACTATTTATTTTTGTTATTAAAAATTTTTAAAGTTATAAAATTATATATAAAATATTAGTAGCAATAGGTACTTTAAACGCTTCACTTTGAATTTGAGTCGATATTGTTATTCCCATATAGTGTAGAGAATGTTATATTGAAATTGAGGATTGTGACACTAATTATTATTCTTTTGTTTTGTTCAAAGTCAATGGTTTTACAGGGTGGTCGGATATATTAAAAAAAAACTGCTTGCACTTTGTCTTATAACCTTTTCATTAAACATTTTATGTGATATTTAACATGTTGGTATTTTAAGCAATTGGGAATAATACTTTTCAGTATTAACATTTTCATTTTATAAAAAACGAAGATATTGTGCAATTTTGTTTGAATAAAAGATGAAAAAATTTTAACAGTTTTAGTTCTTATCTTGAGGGAAAACTTAGGGTTATTTATATAAATAAAATGATAGCTGTTTTCGATGTTCGCATATCACGCAAAAACTGGTTGATCAATTTCAATCAAATTTATTAAGGGTTATTCCTTAGACGCTTAGCCTTAATCTTCAATTAAAATTTTCACGATATTCCTGTTAAATTTCAAAATATTTAAGTTTTAAAATTGCTAAAAAAAATTAATTTTACACATAGAAACAAGCATGTAAACATTACAAATCGTTGAATGAGAATGGAATGTGTTAGTTAGTGTGTGTGCTTTGTTTTTTGTCGTTTCCATGGCAATTTAAAAAAAAAAAACCGGCGGGTTGCACTCCGAAAGTGCCGACAGAAGTGAAAACAAATCGTTTAACGGCAAGTTAGTGTGTTAGTTGGTATGTGTGCGTTTTCTTTTTATATGGCAATGCAATGGAAGACAAAAACGAAATATGTATTCAAATTTTACTCTCGCTCTCATTCTCAATTTGTCAACGCAACAGCGCGGAATTTGAATATTTATTTAAGAGAAACAATAGAACATTCAAATTTTACGATCGCTCTCATTCATGACGGGAAATCCCGATAACGGTCGGTGTCGCGAGTTTATACTTTTTTCCTCAGCCGCGAATGCTTTCTTACGGAGGTGCACAACGTGCCATAAGAAGTTTTCACATCAAAAATAAATCGTTTACTAAAAATTTTGAATAAAATTTTGAAATGTCTGTATTTAGTATTAAGTGGGAGGCTTTCAAGGTTCAAATTAATGTCCCAATTACTGCATTTTCCAAAGACTGGAGAACTCAATATTTTTGAGGTAATTTTCTTTGACTTTGTTTCTATACATAAGAAAATATCCATAGCTTTCTTTTATGGTGCTAAATTTGATTTGGATAGACTGATGGAATTCTTTCTTGAAATATAGATTTCTGCAGGGAGACCAAATGACAGTTCAGTATTTTCGTAGATTTTTTGAAAAAAAAAAAAAAAAAAATTAAATTAAAGTTTTTGATAAAAGTAAAGTTTTATTTGAGCCCAGTATAAAGTGTCACCGAGCTACACTAAAAAAATTCCTTTAATGAAGGAACTTTTTTACAGTGCGCTTAATGTTGTGCTCAAAAGCTCGTCCAATAATGAACAACGAAAGTTAGCGCACTTCTTCTGCAAGTCATCTAGTTTTTGAGTAAAAATTAAATAAAATTGCAAACATTAAGCGATTGGTGGCGGCATGCTATACTAAGCCATGCCAAAAATATCATTTGCTTAGCGTATATCATAACTATGAAATTGGTATTCAACGCGCGGTGCAGTAAAGTAAATGTAAATATTTATAGCATACTTTTAGGTGCACAACAATAAGTTAACCAACAGCAATGATGAACGTAATAACAGTCGCTGAAGGCGTGTACGCAGCTGCAGATGCATCTCAAATAATAAACGATTTAAAAATAAACCACTAAAAAAATGTCATAAACAACTGAGAAAAAAGTGCCAAATGCGAGTACTATATACTATACATAACCCTATAATTTTGTGGTAGCACAAAAGATAAAAAGCGATGCAATGTTTATTATGAAAAGTAAACTAAGCGATAAAATGTGCAACGTGATGCGCATGAAAGTATGCACCAGTATACTAAAAGGTAATATAATGAAAGTAGGGTTTCAAATGCAAAACAATCACCACTAACAGGACGTAAGCAGTGTGCATCACTATGCGCTAGGGATAAAGTAAATACTGCATATATTCAGCGTTTTTTTCCTTACGCTTTATTTTTTTTTTGGTTTAAACAATTTAAAGCAACGAGAAATTTTAAAATTATTACCTATATATATACACTGGCCATTGTTGCACAAATAGAAGAATGTTTTTTAAAAAAAAACGTTTACAACCCCCCATTACGAAAAGTTGTTTTTCAAAGTAAAACTTCGTTGCAGAGTCACTAATCTCCTGAAATTTCATGACTGATAAAATAACAGAATTGAATTTTATTTTTTAACCTTTTTGTTAATTTAGGGTAATACAGTCCGGTCGGGGGACTACCAGAATTTAATTGTTAAGCAATCACTTGAGATCGATGCTGAGATATTCCATTGTCTTGCGAAACCTTCCTATATAATTCAATTCTGCTCGATGTCTTCAACGCGATAACTTTGTTGATTTAGATGCATATGCTTAACCCATTCTAGACTGGTACCAGAAGGGCCCGTACAATTTTGATAAAACTGGTGTGGGAGGTCAGGGGATCAGTGGAAGTTGCTGATGATATGGTTACCAAAGATATGGCATGGGTAAATTTTTACCCAACATCCCTCTATGAGACAAAAAAGAAAAATTAGTCTAACTTTTCACTCAATCAAATCGGTTTTATTATAGCACGCTACATAGGATTATTTAATTTGTTTCGAGCATTTTCTTTAAGTCTTCAAGTTTTCCTGGATCGATTTTCCACCAAAATTTTTGGAAATTATATGTTACCTAAATTCTACCGCACAAAAATACAGGTTAATCAAAAAATTTCGGAAAAATAAAAATATTCATTTCAGACCAATCCTTCCTCTACCCAAAAAAGCTTTAAAAACTACAACACCTCTTACCTGTCGCTTGGAAGGATTTTTTAAAATGTACTCATCTTTTGGGTAGAAATCTACCCAATAGACCTTAATGAGTTATTATAATATTAGTTTCAAAGCGGAGGCGTCAGTTGGGTAGGGCTAGGGGGGGGGGCATTGCCCCCCCAAGGATCTGATATTATTATTAATTATATCGATTCAAATCAAAATATCATCGATTCGATATGTTATTTAAGCTCTCGCCCCCCCCAGCTTTTGGTGAAATGACGCTACTGTTTCAGAGAGAAAATGTTGGTATCGAAATTGCACTGATCATATATAATTCTTTATACTGCATTTTGTCGTTTATTTATTTTACCTAGCTCCAGCAGACCTAGGTTTTAGACTTTTACATTTGTGAATAATTTCTGACTTTGAAGAGTATACAGCCCCAAGTCTTAAGAGCGGTTACGAGATCCTTAAGTTCCTGCTAAGCCCTCATGCACCTGTAATGCTTTAAAGTCTGTAGAGTCCATGATTTTTTGAAGGATGGTCCGAAAATCTATAAAACTTCGGGAGGAGAAAGTTTTATAAAACACAAAAAGCTTTAAGACTTTAAAGACTCCCCAGTTTTAAAGGTTTGAGTAATCGCAATTACTTTAAATTTCTGATTACCTAAGAGTGATTTATCGATGGGCCTGAAAGTTCTGGTCCAACCCCTTATAATTTTGAATGATGCCTACTTAGTTTTTTTTTCTTTGAAAACTAAAATTACGAAAATAACGTATTTTACCTGGTTCATATTCTTACAAAGCGATCTGTGGGCGACATGTCCTTGTTTGTGCAATTTTTAATCACTACACGACAAATATAGTTGAATGATTATCCCACGAAAACGAAAAGATTCCTCCGGAGCTACTTGAAACTGCTTGTGTGCGTGGCATGTGTCAAACGTGTATCTTCGCCTCCCAGTAGGCAATTTAGCTAGGCCTCTCCCGGAGGAGGAGCTGCTGCACATTCGCATATTGCCACTTGACGCGTCACTCTTGAATTCAGTTTTTTATTTAGAAATGCCTTGCAAAAACATGCCTGTTAGCTGTTGTCTAATTTAACTTTCAATGGAAGGCCTGCCAGCAAAACCTTAAATACATAGATGCCAGCAATTTTGTTCTCATCTTTTGTTTTCATGAACTGTTTTCTTTTTATAGTTCTCGTTTGGTTTATGAGAATTTTGCGACAAGTACTGTGTATTTACAATATTCTTCATCATTCATATTAAGATATTGTAATATGTTGGCATTCAAATATGTCGATATTTTTTGGTATCAATTTTGAAGGATACATCGATTTTTTCATAAAATGTCATTAAACTGAAATTTTCTTTTACGGAAGGCCTATTTTTCCTTCCAGAGTTTGAGTCGATAAATAAATAATAAGATAAGTTAGAAAATATTTTTCTTACAACCTTTTGGCTTTCTTTCGAGCCCAAAAGTTCGAATTTGAATGTTTAATGCATCCAACACTGCAATGGATATTTCTTCATTCTGAAAGCTACACAAGTTATTATGTTGAAGTTTTGTGCTTCAGATATTAACTGGACCAAAAGTTAACAAAATTGACAATATAATCCTTAAATTATTGACCTATGTTCCACGAAACTGCTGAGATAATTAAAATGAAATTCAGTATGTAGAAGTTAGCTACCAAGTGATTCATTAACTATATAAAAAGTCGATGTGATCAGTGAGCATTGTACTCCAACACACCCTAACTATTTTTTGTACTAAACATGTTTCAAGTTGAATCTCTGAGCAGTACACTAATTTGATTTTTCCCTCTCCAAGCTTCATCAAAATTAATGAACATTGAAAATATAGATATAAAACCACCCCTTATATGTATATTCTGCCGGAGCTTAAAGCCTTTTCAGACGCTTCAAGGGACAAGATTGTGTTCTACGTTTTCATTGAAACTTTTTTATAAACTTAAACCTACTTGCTTTATATTTTTGATCGTAAGACTAAATTTTTTTTCATTCATTTATAATATATATATAAAATTGCGAAATGGTTTGTAACGCTTTGCCGCTAAGTATACTGAATCAATTTTAATAATTTCTTTTTTAAAACATCGTATTTACGCCAAAGAAGTTTACAGCATACTTATTTTTTTTTTTTTTACTTTTGAAGGTTAAACATCGTTTTTTTTAGCATTAAAATTTGGTAAAACCTTACACAAAAATTATTATTTGATAGAATGAGATGTTTTGAGAGTAATTTCACTATAAAAAAATAACAGGGCGTCCGCGGGTGAAGCCGCAGGTATCACTAGAATGGTATAAAAAAGAAAATAAATTTTAATGGAGGTGCAAGGGTCTGATACTCACCACGGTTTGCTTATAGTTACATTTCTTACTGCTGCTGTTGTCTACTGGGTTAAGTTCGCCATTATTTTTATTGTTACGTATTCTGTATACATATATTCATATACATACATATCCTTTTTTTACTGCAGCAATTGCAATCAAAAATTCATGATCGACAAATGTGTTGGTAAGAATGCGCGCTTGTTTGGCTGTTTCGTATATCAAATACACTTTCATACAAATATGCCAATACATATGCAATGTACGTACATATACAAGTATCAGCAGCGCAATGCATTTTTACCGCTGTTTTCACTACGCGTGTGTTTGTATTGTAGCATCATGAATGCATATCTGCGTTAAATTGTGACAGCTGCTGCAAGCGGTGGTTTGATGTCCTTGTTTTTACTTACGTATAATACACACTTTCATTTTTGTATTTCTTTTATGAAGTGTTGGTGCGAAAATCGTATGCCAGAAAAAGGAAAAAAAAAATAAAATAAAAAACTGAAAAATATACATATTTGCACAGCTTAAGTTAAAATTCGATCTTTAATTATTGAAATGAAATCATTGCAAAGGAAAATTCAAGATGATTTCATTACGGCTGAAATCTCTGCGTGTCAGCCATACAGTTAATAACTATGCGTCGTATGATAAGTACCTGGTGAAGGCAAGAGCTGAGCTCCGTAATTTTCTTTATTTCGTAAATGTCAGCCAAACTTTTAGACAGCTGCGTCATTCAGCATGTGTTTAACAATCGGCTAAAGTTACTAAAACAAGTTTTGTCAATTTCTAAATGAAATCATCAGTGACCCTTGCAATGGAAAATTTTTAAATCTGATATTGGCTTTTTTGTATAGATTTGTTGAGAACCCAAGCGAAAACTGAAACAAAGCAAAGGCAACATTCTTTTTTCTGTTGTGTATCTTTGTTTTTGTAACTCATTTTATATTATACTTTACTTGCAGCTTTCTTCGCGAGTCAAAACGAACGAAGTAGCAAGAGTAAAATGTCTAATGAGTCGAAGGGAAATTTGTTTGTGGTATATTGGAACAGAAAATCGCTTGTAATTATTTTACTGAGCTGAGGAAGGGTTTTAAGCAACAGAGAACGAATAATTAAATTAAATATGGGCATTTCCGCCAAAAAGCCAACCGTGACAGAAAAACTAAAAGTTATTATGTACTATCTGATATTATCTAAGGAAAATATTTAAATTTTGTTAATTTAAACAATTTATACCAGAATTCACTTATCACATTGAGCAAACAACCTGCAAACTTGTATAAATGCAGTTTCTCTTTTTTTTGTAATATTGAATAGTATTTTGCCTTAAATATTTAAGTGTGTAAGAGAAAAGATACATGATGATAGTCTTTCCGAAAAATCTCTCTTCCAACGTCAATTAGCTAAAAACAATGCAAAAACATCAAATCATTCTCTATTAACTGTAAAGTTTTAATTTGCTTAAGTTCATGTTCTAAAGTCACAAATAAAATAGAAAAACATAATTTGTTCTCATTTCAAAAGTGATAACAGCAGCAAGTGTGTCAAAATTTTAGCGCGAACAGAGTTTCATGTACGTAATTAAAAAAAAAAAACGAGTGCAAAAAAAATTTAATTTTAAATTTTTGGAGCTGTTTGAAGTTGGTCATGTTCGAAAACAGAAGTGTAATAAATAGGCATAAAAGCCATAGCACAACATAATTGCAAATTTTTTTTTGTTGGAAAGGTAGTGAAGAGGAAAAGGGATATGCATACTTTTTTTTTTCAATAGTAGGCGGTGCCACGCCCCTAACGGGAAAAAATGTTCCCACGGCCAAACTAATGAACCGGTTGTGATGAAATTTTTCTTAAAGATCGATTGAAACCTAAAAAAGATTATTAGATTCCTTAAAGCGGGCGTGGCATTGCTCCAAATGGAGAAAAACGGTATCACGGCTGTGCCACTACACCGATTTTGATGAAATTTGATATGTAGGTAGATTGAAACTTGAGTAAAAATATTTTTTTTAAGTGGGCGGTGCCACGCCTTTTACAGGAAACACGTTTTAACAGCAATAAGACAAGTTTTATATTCTTTTAAGAAAGGTGTCTACTCCATCCTCTTTTCTTTGTTAAAATTGATCTCACTAATTGATTTGATAAATATAAGCATTAAATTTGTTTTTTTAATTACTGTATGTATCTTAAATATTAAAGTAGTTTTGAAAAATTGCACAAGTGAACATAAACGGAAAAATATGTCCCGTATGAATGTCCCGTTCGAATGGATTATTATGCCTTGTAAGAAAAAAAGTAAATAAGATTTTTCAATCAAGCGAAATCTATTCAAAAGTTACATTATTCCATAACATTTTAAAATTGGTCGCATTAAAAAATATTGCCAGGTTTCGCTGACTTGTGCTTTTCTATAGATGCCCATGAAAAATACTTCCGTTTTTTGTCACGTTCGAATGGCTTTTTAATTGCCTCTATCTTGGAACCAGTACTACGTCTGGCATCAATTTTACCACTCAATATAGTGCTATCAAAGGGCTATTCCTTAAAGTAACAGAAAAAAATAAAAGTGTTTTACTTTGACTTTTATTCCACTTTAATAAAAACCTTCCGTCCCGTTCAACATGAGAGAAATGCCCATATGTTGAATATGTTGAATATTTGGTAACTTTGCATGACCACGAATCATAAAATTCATTTGGCTACCAATTATGTTTCTTATATATCCCCACTGAGAATATAAAAAATGTTTGGAAGTATATAACTCATACGATCAGGAAGATACTTGAGAAACTTGTCGCTAAGAACTTAATGGGACAACCAGAAATATGTATGCAAAATAGCATCCAAACATTATAATTGGTCTCCCTAAAGATGACACAAGCCACTGGATATCTGTTGCTACAACCTGGCTGAATAATTTGACTCTATAGATTCATCTTGTTCATTGTAAATGCTGCTGCTATTCTTATTTAATTTTTTACTAGCTAGTGGATGCACCCGATTTTGTACGCGTAGCAGTGTTGCCAGATTTTTTTAGGAAAAACCGTAAATTCTAAAAAAACTGTAAAAAGCTGCTACCTCTGAAATAAGCTAGATTTTTTGGAAAATATTAAATTTTAGTGATTTTAAAAGTTAAGGACCTTATTTTTTGCTTTGCAATATTATTAAAGAAAAAATTTATAGAAAATGTTGCAGACTTTTTTTTTTTAAATTTTATAAAAAAAAATGTGATTTGCAAAAAAAAAAAACTGCTATCGCGACTAAAAAACTTGAATTTGCAGTTAAAACTGCTAATATGGTAACACTGACGCGTAGTTACAAGCCATTCTCAAATTGAGAATGAGAGCGAGAGAGTAAACTTTGAATATTACGTTGATTCTCTGCCATAAATATCCAATTGCATAGCTACGGAAAAACAAAACAAAACGCACATACACAAACACATGAACTTGTCATTGAACGATTTGTTTTGCTTGCGTGCTTGTTTATTTTTGCTCAATTAATTTTTTCAAAGCAACCTTATACGTTAATTACTTGATATTTAATAGGAATATCGTGATAAGTCTCATTAGATATTGAGACCAAGAGTCTAAGGTATAAAACGTAAAAAAATTGTTTAAAGTTGACCCAGTAGTTTTTGCGTGATGCGCGAACATCCAAAAGCATTTTATTTATTTAGATCGTATTTATACGCTAAATAAAAAATAGAGTAGTAGACTTTGAAATGAGCAAAAATTTTTGTTGATTCTTTTCCTGATATTAGCGTTGAAGTTGAAATTTTCCATTTTTCTTCGAAATCTAAGTGAGTTTTAAAAATTTTTCACAGAAATGTTGAACTCGGCTTTTTAGTTAATTTTTTTCGTTTTTGTTAGGTCATTGATTTTTTCAAAAATTTTCTGCAAATGATTTCTGTTTTATAAAAAATTTTATTAAATTAAATAATTCTAGAAATTACTCATACACATATAATACATTAGTTTTTGTATAAAATTCATTTTTACCAACACTAAAATACAACAACCACTCTTTATTGCTTTTTCTGCTTATTCTGTTTATTTTGCTTTTTGTCTTTTCCAAAAATCAATCCAATCAATTTGCACAACATCAAGCGAATCATCAGCACAACTAGCGCCAACACTGCAAAGATGCTACCAAACAAAATGGCAATGGCATCTATACTGTGGTATTGCCAGAAATTCAAATCTAAGCCGGCACAATGCAAATAACTTGCACCTTTGTGCCGTGCCACATGTTCCACCCAATGAACAGCCAAATCAATAGGTAGTATCGGTTGGTCACGATAACGTTCCGCCATGGCGTTCACTCTCGTCGTGTACGATGGCTCCCTTGTAATGCGTTCAATTGCAGCAGTGAAAGCTACTTTGTTCAGTGTAAGGTAATCGAGCATAATGCCATAGCCATTCTTCTCAGCGCGCGCCATATTCAAAAATTGATCCCCAAATATGGGTATGCCAATGAATGGCTTACCATGGTAAATCGATTCTGTGGTACTCAGCAAGCCACCGTGTGTAACAAAGGCGAGCACTTTCGGATGCGCCAGTATATCATCCTGTGGGAACCACGAGCTAATGAAAACATTTGCAGGTTTATTTGCCAAATCGGTTTCTTCGAATTTCCACAGCACACGCTGTTTAATGCCACGGAAGGTGTTCAAAATCTCCTCACGCTTCTGCAATGGCAGATCTTTACTCTTCAAATTTGAGCCCATCGAAAAGTAGATGGCACCATGGGTAGCACCATCAAGAAATTGTTGTATATCTGCGGGTAGTGGCATACGCTTGCGATTAATGTGCATGCCGCCGACTTCAATTTGATTTGGCATATAGGGACGTGGAGCACTGAGCGAGACATGTTGATTCAGGAGTACAATGGCTGCATTTTTGCGTACTTCGAGTAATGGACGTTTGGCGTTGGGGAAAAACTTTTCATAGAGAGCAACCTGACGGGGCAAGTAGAAGTAGTCGAGGAAAATACGCTCGAATGTTAAAAAGGCCAAGTTACCGACGCGTTCTACCAAAGTCATACGATCTGTAAATCTCAACATGGCGCTTGGCACATACGATGGTGGTGATGGTGAACCGATCTGAGAGTAGAGAATAAAAATTTGTGATTAGCAACAAAAGAATTCCTTTTCAATTGTTAAAATGTACGAACCATGTCGGTGTTCCATGAAATTGCACCAAAAGTACCCAAACCAATCAGTGGTGCATTAAAGTGCTCACTTAAACCATAAAGAGCTTCACCAAGGAAGACCTCGCATATGACTGCATCGAACGTTTGATTGCTACGCAACAACTCTTGTACTGCTGGCTCGGATAAAACAGCATCTGTCATCTGTACGCCCATATCATGGAAAGTGATAATGTTTTCAACGATACTATTTTCAATAGTCTGCAATAGATTGTTAATGCCAGCTAAAATAAAAAATTGAACAAAATTAAATTAGTTTTCAGTATAACATTAAAGTAAATTGAAAGTTTTTAAGTGGGTTTGCTTTTTGAAAAAAAAAAAAAAAAATGTTGCGCTTGAGCTTATTTCAAAGCTTAAAATGCTAAAATATAACCATTGTCTTCTATTTTAAGTCCTTTAGGATACACGACCTGCAAGATTTTGATAAATTGAGTTAACTGCAATCATACACTGAGAAAATAGAATATTTGCTTCAAAAAATCCATTTAGATGATAGATTTTTAAAATATTTACTAACTATCAACAAATTTTGACATATATTAAGTACTATGCCCTTAATAAATTAGTATCATGTTAGTACCAACGGTATACAATATAAATACCCCAGCGGCAAATCGATGAAGTACTCTGAACTTTCATGTATGAAAAGCTATACCCTTTGTGTTGTATGTTTCACAAATGAAATTGTTACTGTGATATTTTGTTTATTTGTTTGCTGGCTGCCTGCTTTGTATATGGAGCTGTATGCAGTCCGCTTGCTGACTGCCTGCTTTGTATATAGAGTTGTAGGCAGTCTGTTTGTTGGCTGCCTGCATTGTACATGGAGTTGTAGGCAGTCTTTCTGTATTTGCTGTCTGATTTGTATATGGAGATGTAAGTGGTCTTGCCTTTTGGCTGCATACTTTGTATGTGGAGATGTAGGCAACTCGGTAAACTATACAGGCACTTAGTAAGCGTTGTTTGAAGGCAATCTGCCCTTCCTTGCTACACATTGTATATAGAGATGTAGGCAAGCTGCCTACAAAGCGGCCATCCCTTTGTAAAAAGCATTTACAGTTGTGGCTGGGGTTGTGAGCATTACTGCCTACAATGAGTATAGCTATTCATCGATGTTGTGTATAACATATTTGCCGCTGGGACGTTAAGTGACGATAAGAGAGAAATCGATTTATTTATGAAACAAAATTTTTGAAAAATCGGTCGATATACGTCAACAACAAAATATGATTTGGTGATTATTAACATCTGAATGTTTGCAACAAAGAAATATTTTTTGGTTTGTTTTGAGACTAATAATTATTATATTAATAATTTTTTTGTATTGAACTTTTTAGTCATTTATACAACCAACATGACAAAGATAACAAGTGGATCAATTTAACCTGGTAATTGGTGACATATGTTTCGGCTATTACCACGTATATACATATTTATATGCATATACATAGCCTCATCAGACCAGTTTTGGTTAAATTGTACTGAGAATCGAACACCCGACCGTATGCATTTTTGAATTGCGACGGCCGCTCTAACACTTGAGCTATTGGGTATGTGACCTTGATGTGTACAAAGTGCGTGTTTCTTTGGATAACGCACGTATTGTTCCATTTTTCTTGTTATCATTCTGAGTTATGTTCAGTTGACATAGCTCTTTTTAAGCTTATTTGGCTTATACATGTGCTATGATTTTATAATTATATTTTTCATATAATTTCAAAGTTCTGGAAAATTTTCCAGCTACTTTTTTTATTATTATATAAATATTTGTTTGAACCAAGTTATTATTTGTTAATAATTGCCCATTATATGAATGACTTAGCATAATTATTCAAATATAATAAGGTAATTATTACAAAATATATGATTAATGCAATAATATTGTTTGATACGGTGGAATGTGTGACTTACATATATCAAAAATATAAATTTCGCATATGAAAAATTTATAATTTGTTAATTATTACCAAACCTCGATATATTCAATTAAATCGTTTTTCCAGCGTGGCGATAAAGGACAACTAACTGAAGATACCCTTACAAAATCACTGCAGTTTTTTCTTTTAAATAAGGGACATCCTTTGCCAAAACGAATGGGGTCGGAACTTGAGGCCTCTGTTTTTGATATATTATTTTTGTGTTGGTATATGATTCGTTGAGGTTTTTGCAAAAATCATTTCGGCATAAGTTGAACAATTACTTCACTACAATTCTAAAAAATATTTTTTTTCTCTGTAATATCAACTCTTCGAAAAAAATGTTTATAGTCAAAACAAAAACTGTTAGAAAGTAGTCGATTTTGTAAAAAAAATTTTCTTAAAATTTAAAAAAGAAAAATATCAAAACCAATGTCTGTACCAGTGTCAGGCCAAATCTACACCAATTCATGTCAAGGGGTGCGTGAACTACACCAGGCGAAATTAGGAAAGAACATCAAAAGCTTAGAATGTACGCAAAAAACAGCCGATCATAATCGAGTCGAACCGATTTTTAAAAAATGTTCAACAGTTACGGAATTGAAATCGCATTTTAATATATTTTTCACTTTTTCAGCTTTTTTTGTGAAAATTTCAAAGTCTAAGTTGAGGTTAACTTTAAAGTTCAACTCAAAATATTACAGACAGTAAATTGACTAAAAGTCAGATCAGTCAAAACTTAAACTTCAATTAAAATTCAAACGCGTATTGAATGTTAAATTCAAAATCAATATCTAACCCGACCTGAAACTTAAAATAAAATGTCTTAATGTTATTCTTAGTTTCAATCTCAAGTTTAAGCTCAATCTCAGTTCCAAACTTAAATTGAAATTTAAGTCACAAATTCAAACTGAATATCCAATGGCTTACCAAGGAATTATTACTGGCACCAACTTCAGCTGCAAATATCCATTTCAAATTCGAAATCCAAAACAATCGAATATCAAATTGAAAACCTGCATGCAAGTTTAATTGGTTTCGATTTATAGAATATGAACCCGAGTTTCAATGCCGTTAATTACAATTTGCTTAACTTTTTATTGATATAAATTGCTTAAAAAAAAAGTTTACGAGACTATTTCCATTTAGAGGCGGCAACTATTTTGCATATATTATGCTAACCTTGAAAAAGTCTGATTTTGTTGACATGGCATCAGGAACATCAAATCATCACATCATATTAATTATATATTGCAACCAAGCGTTGTGAATATTAATATCAAAATAAACATTTATAATTTACTTAGCTGTAACAGAGCAGTGTTATTATAGACATGAACGCTGTGATGGGCGTCGCACACTGGACAGAATTTGAGATTTTGAATATATGACATTTTTGATGCAATTTAGAAGAAACAATGAGTCTACGTACAAAAATAAGTTGCAAAATGGGTGAAATCGACTTCCAAATCAATGTCTTGAAAAAATCAATTTTGAGTAGTTTGTCATCCAGAAATCGGGGGTCTTGTTTTGCATTGGCCAAATAAGCAAATAAAAACAATAAGAATATTTATATGAAAATGTTTTCGTAATATTTTCTATACAACTGCGAAAACACTCAAGGTGTGTTGTGTAAACTTAGAGTGCTTTGTTATGTTAATACAGAATCGATAGAGAATAAATCGAATCGAATAGGGAGAATTGAATAGAGTTAATCGATAAATGCCAAAAAAATGTTGAAAAATTTTAAAAATACGTACAATGTTCAAGATATCGAGAAATGTTGAACAAATAGAAATATGTACATAGGTTGAAAAAGTTCTAAGATATTGGAGATTACGAAAAATGCTGAAGTGTGCGAGAACATTGCAAATTGTTGAAAAAGTCGAAAAATTATGAAAATCCAAAGGTGTCAAAAAATTTTGAAAACTGTTGAAAAATTATAATAAACTCGGAAAATGTCGTGCAAGTTAAAATACTACGTACATGTGTACGATGTCAAAAAATGTTGAAAAAATCAAATACGGCTTGTATTTCTGAGCAAACGTATGATGAAATCGAGAATGAAGTGAATTGCGATGAAACTTATAGTCCCATCGCGGATGGGATTCGGTCTGTGACGTTTCAATCAATCGGTACTAAAGACAATGAACTTGCAACACCTATTCCATCAAGAATAGCAAAGTGAAGGGAATGCGCTCAACTTTACAATAGTGAATTACATGTGAATTAGGCCTACTAAGGATACCATGATAAAAAAACGCGTCACTTTGCCTCATGGTGGTGTGGAAATTAGTACTTTGGCCAAAACGCGTGTGGAAGTATACTTTGAAGCGCTTGAACGCTAATACTATGGATTTTACGGAAAAATAGTTAGAACATAAATTGTAGGCAATTTTCTCTAGTTTCATATATTGTGCTTAAATGTTTTATCGTAAAATGAGTCGTAAAAGAAGATACTGTCAAAAAACTGCTTTTAGGCGTCATTTTTCCAATATGGCAACGCCAGCAGCATAAATACGTGGTGGCAAATTTGAAATTCAGAAAGAGCACATCGAAATGTATAAAGTTACCCATTTTGAAAACTTCCGGGAAATTTTCCAGGTAACCTAATTTTTTAGAACCAAATGACTGCACTATTGAAGTATTGAAAATAAGTTGAGGAAGTCTCAAAATGGGGAGGTAGAAAAATTTTAAGAAGGCTGATAAAGTCAAAATGTGTCGGAAATTCTGAAAGAGTCGAATATGTGACAAAATGTTGTAGCATTCGAAATACGTAAAATTGAAAAATTGTGTAAAAGCCAAAAACTGTTAATAGTATCGAAATAGTCGAATAAAGTCTAAGTGCAACATAAGCGTAAGTGTCTGCTTAAAGCGTTCCCTTTCAGTGAATTTTCTCTAGTACCGAATTTCTTCACATCTAAAGTTACTGATATCACGTTTTCTTGAGAAATTTCAAAAGTGGTTTGAGACTTCTAGTAAAAACATTTAATACAGTTTTGTTCGGATTTACACTTGAGTCAGTCTCTTCTGCCCATGAGACAAATCCGTTCAAGCGTCCTGTAGATTTTCCCACAGTGTGTTGGGGAGTGTGCCACATGTAATCAGTGCTACATCATCCGCATTGGTGATAGCTCTGCAGCCATTGCTTCTAAGTGAAATGTGCATCTTATTTATTGCCAAATTTACAGTACACAGAGAAAACGATTTATTTGTATATATCAAGATTTGGTAAAAATTAACAAAATATATATTTGATATAGGCGAAATAAATATTTGATTTACATTTCATACATTCCATCGAATCGTATAATAACATGAGATTATTCACAAGTTTAGTAATAATTACTTAATTACAATTAGATCATTATAGCAAGTCAATCATATAATTGGTAATAATTACCAAATAATGATTTGGTTGAAACACATATTTCTTTTTTGCAAACTTTCAAATGTTGACTATTAGAAAATCATGTATTTGGCGGAAAAATATTATATAGCCGCTAACGTGTAGCTTCATTAATATCAATTGAGGTAAAGACCAATACTTTCAAATATCGATTCATAAATAAATCGATATTTTCCCTTATCGTCTCATTCTTTTACTGGATGCTGTTCATATTAACACAATCATAAATACCTGAATTGTGTGTACTAAGCAGACAGAAATCAAATTATGTTTTACTTAAATATCTTGAGAGTTGTATTGTATTCATATTGATGTGAAGTAAAACCAAATAAACCCAAATAAAAACATTGCTTAAGTCAATAAAGAACACTTTAACTTCCAATTAAGGACAAATTAATATCTATCACAATTTTTTGATGGTAAATATATATTTTAGAAGTTTATCAACCAAATAGATTCTCTTTCCTCAGTGTAGAGGAGATAGCAACCAGCATCCGGCGTTGTTCGGCAAATAAACTATCTTGGACTTGGTGTTCAGATTCAAAGTAATAGTTCTATTAACTTATCAAATAAAATTTATTTCCATCATGACCGGTGCTGCCCAGAGAACGAGCACGCGCTCAAAGAGCGTAAAAATGAGAACGAGAAGGCGCTTAAAGAGCGTAAGAAAGCGTGCACATATACTGAATTGATAAGCAAATCAGCAACACATGCTTATCGTGAGTGCGCTTGCATGTATAAGTGGGCACCACTGATCATGACCAGAGCTGGGCACCACTACACGTGTGTTTCTTTTAAATGTTCTTCAATGCATGTGTATTTGTGCTTTGTTCGCTTTTCAAAGCAAACTGAATTAAATTTTACGCTCTCTGCTTTATATACGTATATGAAAAGTTATTCTCATTCTGCCGCAGTACCGCGCGCGGTACGTTTTGCCCAGCCACGATCATGACCGGTGCTGCTCAGAGAACGAGCATGCGCTCAAAGAGCGTAAAAATAAGGACGATTAGGCGCTTAAAGAGCGTAAAAAAGCGTTCCCGTATACAGAATTGATAAACAAATCATCAACACATGCTTATCGTGAGAGCATTTGCTTGTGGTAGTGGGCAGAACTGATCGGTGCTGCCCAGAGAACGAGCACGCGCTCAAAGAGCGTAAAAATGAGAACGAGATCATGATCATGATCAGTTCTGCCCACTACCATAAGCAACGATAAGTATGTGTTGATGAATCTGTATATTTACACGCTTTTTTACGCTCTTTTAGCGCCTTCTCGTTCTCATTTTTACGCTCTCTGAGCGCGTGCTCCTTCTCTCTGAATTCACCTAAGTCAACGTTTACACGAGGAAAGTCTTGCCGAAAAGTTTCCTTGTTTGTAGGCAAGAGGGGAAAAGCGAAAGGGACGAGGTAAAAATTTTGTCATATGTTGCAAACGCGAAACGAAAATCACAAAAGAGAAAGGACAAGAATTTGTCTCTCAGACTTTCCTCGTGCAAACGCCGACTAAGTAAACTTAAAGTTTCTAAGATTTTGCAAATAAGGAAGAGCTTTCACACTGTTGCGAGAGAATATTTTTTCTATTCATGTTAGGAAGCAGGTCCCATGTTTGATGATATGCCGCGATTAGCACCGCTCACATGGCGCTTATGAACATTGACTGAAGCGGTGAGCAAAGCGTAGAAGCAATCGCCAAATTAGTGCCTAGGCAGAACATGTGCTGTTTTTGTTTTGCTAACGAGTTTTGCTAGCGCGTGTGAGACAACAAAGATTAATAAACCTTAAATAGCCGTTGCTACAAGTTTTTGTAGACAGAGCTATAAAGAGCAAACAAATTAATATTTGAACTCAACCGTGTAAAATATTTTAGTAGGTGACAAATTTCTGAGATAATTTTTATGTAACCCTAATTTCACACTAACGTATTGTATGAAGTCACCTAATGTATGTATGTCAGTAAAAGGGTCAACTGCATTTATCGTTAATTAATTAAGGTTTCTTTAAGAAGCCTTAATAAAATTACATGAAGTACAAATTCCATTTATTATATTTATCAAATAAGTTTAAGGCCATGTGTCTGCTCATGGCATTGAAAAACTCAAGTTAATACATTAAAAGATTACAAATTATACATAATATATGTCTACATATTTAATATAATATATAGAAGATAGTGTTGTAGTTGAATGCTGATATTGGAGGCAAACACAAGTTTATTATTTGTTGGTTAAAAAAATTTTTTGGTGATTAGTAGTACTTAAAAGGCAATATTACAGCTACAAACATTTATTTGTTATCATTAGCAAATAATTTTAATTAATATTCCGACGATTAGGTAATTTGCTATCTGATTATTGCTGATAAAATTTATGAGAACGGCACCAATGAAACTACTGAGTAGTTTTTTTTGAAGATTGCCAAAGGAAAGGTATTATATCAGCAAATTTCAACTTGTTAGACCTGTACTTTACGATTAACAGCAATAATATCTTTGTAACACTTAAAGTATTAGAAAAGTTACATTCACCGATTTATAAAAGTACCATTGGTAACAAAATTGTGTCCCCCAATTGCAAAAATTGGTATAAAAAAAGATCATATTTTCACTTATGCAAGCGCCGAAATAGATTTTATTTTTTCAAAGCAAAAGCTGCAATACTAACAAAGTACCTTTTAAATAGAGCAGCAATGGGCAAAACACGAAATCTGAGCCATTTGTGGCTCATTACAACAAACACATAATTTTTCTTAAGAAAAAAACTGTTAAAAAAACAAAAATATCAAAGCAAGTGACCAAGGAAACAACAATGCGCACATTGAGGACAGCTTCTCTCGTTTCGTTTGATCAGCGAACTTTTATTTCTTCACTCAGGTTGTTATTGTTTGATTCTTGGAATTGGCTTTTGATTTATTGTAGAGTTTTTTTTTGCTACAGAGATCAAATTTATGTTGAGGTTTTTGTTGTTGTTGTAATTGTTGTTTTTAATGTACTTAATATATGCACGTTACAGTGACCAAAAAACAAACGAGTTTTCGATTTCTATGTTGCTTTTATGAAAAGTAGTTAGTGCTATGTAAAAAAATAAGACTGAAACTTTCAGAGTTCGGAATTATTAATTCATGATCGCTCGCAAATATGAACGTGTACATTTTAATTTTTGCTGAATCTATCATATTCATGTATGATAAGATGCAAACATTTCCAATCGATCGCACACATGAACTATAGGAAATTTTTTGTTGTCATCTATCGTATACGAATGTATGTATCCGTTTCTTTTCACAAGCCTATCATGAACGAGTAGAAGCTAACAATTTTTCAATCTATCATTTATGATAGATATGATAAATGATAGATTCATGATAGATTCATATGTACAAATTTTCTGTCGCTCATTAGATTGTATCAAAAAGGTTTGTGATACTCGCGTGGAACATTTTGGGAAGTTTTTAAAAATATGGGGAAAGGTCGAAAATTGTTTTTGGACATCATTTAGAATGGCTCCGGACCGTGGAAGTACCGTTTTTGACCTATTTTCGGAAATTTTTTTTTGTGTGTAATTAATGGGGAAAATTCGAAAATGGATTTTGGACATCACTTAGGGTGGGTTCGGACCGTAAAAATACCGTTTTTGACTCATTCTCGGAAAAAATTTTTTTTGTGTGATTAATGGGGAAAGGTCAAAAATAAAGTTTGGACCCACCCTAAGTGAAGTCCAAAATCCATTTTCAACCTTTCCCCATTAATTACACAAAAAAAAATCCGAAAATGGGTGAAAAACGGTCCTTCCACGGTCCGGACCCACCCTAATTGATGTACAAAATCGATTTTCGACCTTTCCCCATATTTTTAAAAACTCCCATGATGTTCCACGCGAGTATCACAAACATTTTTGATACAATCTGTAAGCGACAGAAAATTTGTACATGATCAATCTATCATTTATGATATCTATCATAATTATGATATCTATCATAAATGATAGATTGAAAAAATGTTGGCTTGAATTCTAACATTTAGGAATGCTACTCATTGTTGAATAAAAACAGATACTCACATACGATTGCGGTGCAAAAAAGAACGAGTTTTAAGATAGCATTCATGAAATAGCGAATGAATAAAATTTTAAGAAAATTCATACATGAATAAAATCATGAATGCGACATTTTGAGTGCTCAAACATGAATATTTCCGAACTCTGGAAAATATTGATATTTAGAAAAACTCCACGAAAACAGCGAAAAAACTGCGCAAATTTGGGTTTAAGTGAGGTAAACTCAAGGAATACATTTTTTTTTCTTAATCTAATATTCTTCAGCATTGTAGTCCAAAAATAGACCAAGAGATTCTGGCTAATCTCGATGTTCCAGTATTTTTTATCAGAAGACCAGAGTAATGGAAAAATGAAAAATCATCGAAAACAGGGAAAAATTCAAGCTTGAATGAGATAAATTCGAATAATACATTGTTTAAAGATCGTTTTCCGAAGTAATTTTTTGCGCTGAAATTGGGCTCAAAATTGATTATCACATCAGATTCTGAAATATTTGAGGTAAAGTACCTAAAAAATTATGTTTTTGTCTACTTTTGAGGCCATGTATAGGAGAAATTGGTTATGCTTATTTTTTCTAAAAGACTCAGTTAGATCCGTTCTTTGCCTTTAAAACGACTTTTCAAGTGATCATCTGAGATGTTTCCTTGCAAAGTTATAGCTATTTTAATGTGACATGAATTTGATCCCCTACGACACAAAAATATTAATAAATTGGTTTCAAATTTATGTTATCAAAAATGACTGTAACTTTTCGAGGAAAAACATCATAGATGACCATTTAAAAACTTATTTCAAAAGGGAAAAACGGTACTAAATGATGGTTTTATTAAAATTAAGCTGAAGAAATTTTTTGAATCCTAGACATGTCCTCGAAAGTAGACAAAAAACCTAATTTTTTATGTACTTAACTTCAAATATTTCAGAACTCTGACTTCGGAAAACGATCTTTAAAAAATGTATTACCCGACTATATGTTGTGCGGAACAAATTTTACTTTGTCACAAAGATGTTAGACAAGTCGAACTTAAAATATATCTAATTCCAAAAATCAATTAAACAATATTAATATCGAGTAAAAGAGAATATTTTAATGTGTAATATAGTTGAGTATATCTATTTCGAAATATTTATTTAAGTGAAACACACATATTACTTAGCGCAGAAAAAATATTTTTTTTTGTTGTCAGAGTTTACTGTGCTGCAGGTATAGGCTTTCAAAATGATAATCATACTCAGAAAATAAATGTTAGGATATTTTCTTTTCTTGGAACTTGAGAAAATTGTAAGAAAAAAAATTGATCTTTATGGCTTGACCAGAAATTATGTATATTCTGCTCGTCGTTGGGATTAACTTTGTACCTGCAGTTTTATAACTCACTCAAGAACTTATAATATAGAACAAGAGCATAATTATAAGGAAATATTGAGCGATTTATGAAAAGCTACAGAGCAATCAGTTCCAAGTTAATTTTCATACCCTTGTAATGTGCAGTAAACGCACCAGGTAGTATAAAAAGGAATGACTTCTTTTATAACCAATAGTATTCAAATATTTTTTGTCTTTTGTTTGAATGTCAAAATAGCTGACTTAGAGGCTGTATATTAAATACATAAAACGTTAAAATATTCAGAATACTTCTCTTCTTAAAAAAGTTGTAATGAGGTGGTAAATTGAGTGGAACAAATGGCCGAAAATAAATTTGAGGTCGATCGGAAAAAAACATTTAGGCAAAATTTTTTTTGAATAAATTCAATAAGCAAATAAATAAAATCAGCGCTTGACCTAATCGAAAAATGTTATTTTTTCAAGATTTTGATTTTTCTAGCGCTTGGCCCACTCAAAAAATTTGACATCTTCAAAAATAAAAATTGCCTTAGAGTTACCCTGGGAAGTGGACATTGATTCGTATACGCATCACCATAATTGAGTGCCATATATAGCTTACCTAAGCAATCTGAATACATAATTTTTATTGTGGAAAATAACATTAGTCCTTTTGAATCTATATTGTGTATGATTTGTCCACATTGTAATATTTTTGATTAATTTTCAAAAAATATCCAAAACTATTGTTTTTTTAAAACTCCCTTTTAATCCTAAAAAGTGGGCGTGGCACAAAAAAGAAAATTTTTAAAGAAAAGCCAATAGATTAAACTTTAATATAAAAAATATAAACTTTCAAATTTTTTGATATTTTGTTATGAAAAAAATGTCCAAACATGAGCAATTTTCGTGATTCGTTAATGAATCAAAGGTACGATATGGGTTAAGGGGAAGTACAAGTATTAATCATTTTCTTACAATATCGTTTAATGGATACATTTGTTATTGATACTGTGGTATCTTTTGCGAGAGGGGTAAGGTTTTTCAAAATAGTTTATATGCAGCCTCTTAGGTGTGTTTCTTAAATTTTTGTGGCAAAAAATGATTGCTGTTAAATCACGAAATCTTAAAGCGTGAAAAAATTAAATTTCTTTTAGTAAACTAGCACAAAAATGGAAATAATTGAAAAAATTCCAAAAAAGTAAAACCTATATGGTGCGTATTTTAAGCAACAAAGGGGTTCGTTCAGACAATAAAACTTTGGATAGCTGTTGAATAACTGTTTTGTTAATACCTTTTGAATCCAAGCCAAATGAAATTGTTTCAAATCCATTTCTCATCATACGTAGCGAAAAAAATTTTACGTTTAGCACGTTTTTAAAGCGTTAAATTATTTATTAATGCAGTTTATACGCTACGTTTTAATCAACAGCTGTAAAAGGCACATATAAAGGCAAAGCAACATTTTTGTTTTTAATTTTGGTTTTTTTAATCTTTTTTCTTGATGAAAGAAATTATCAACTATTTTTTTTTCTCATTCTCTCTCAATTACCAGAGCTTTTGTTAAAGCAACGCTTTTAGCTCAAGCAACACAGCTATTACGTTATATTGATTATTGCAACATATTTTTATTTTGCTTTATTTGCCGGCAAGCAACAAAAAGAGCACACTTAGCGTGACTTTCAAATTAATAAAAAAAAAAACAAATAAATTTCTTAAATTATTGTACTATGTAATTGCTTAAAATTACTTAATTTTTCATATGTTTTTTTGAATACGTACGTCCCATCATTTTGTAAACAGAAGGTGTTTCTATCTCATGAATATTTTTCACCGGCTTTTTCAAAGAAATTGGTGAAATTATTGTCACTTCATGGCCTTTCTGCGCCAAAGCCTTCATTAACGCTGAGCCCACAATGAAATGCGATTGAGCGACCGTATGTAGCACCGCCAAATATTTGTACGCGTACGCGCTGGAGAAGGCGAGCAGAAAGAACGCTATAGAAAGCGCATTACGTCGTAAATCAAACAATCGCATTTTCTATATTTTTATATTTGTTTACTTGCACCAAATAAATAAATAATTAATAAATTCTATTTGCCAGCGCAAAAACTATCACTTAACACTTAATATTCGTAGCCGTTTATTTTCACAAAACGTTGCTGCTTCACCGACGATCGTTTACTGTGCGATAATGTACGCTCCGAAATTTATAAAAGTTCTTGGCATGTCGCTCTCCATCGTATATATAATGCCGCCGCGTAACCAAATAATCGGCATACTTAGATTCGTAGATACCTACTTACCAATACTTACATGCGTTGTTGCTGCTGCGAATTAAATAGGCGCGCTACCTGAGCAGCTGATTAGGTTGTCGTTGTTGTTGTTGTTGGTGTTGTTGGTGTCATTGTTAATATTAGCATTCAACAGGTTTCTGTTTTGTTTTTTTGAAGAGTCATTACGTTAATTACGTATTTTCTGCCATTTCACAAGCTCTGGCACGTTTTACGAGACGGTTCTCTAGCCAAAGTTATTATTAAAATTTCAAGTTAGTAACACAAAATTTGCTATGTCATCAATAAAGTAATGATGTTTTTTTTTAAGTTTTCCGATGAAACTAATTCTTTGAAGCTTTGTTTCTTGAATCAATAAAAGTTATTGGACGTAATTTGTTTTTACTGTAAGGTTACCTTAAATTTAGCTTGGCCTTCGAAAATGTAATGGAAGCAACTTTAAACATATGCACATATATATATATATATATAGATTAGACCGTACCACCTTTCAGGCAAAAAAAAGTCCACCGTACACCATTGAATCTGAAGCACTTTTGCAGGGCAATTTCGAAAAATTTATTTTTTATCGAAAATAGAGGTCGCGCTTCTACATTTTTCTTCACATCATCGCCATTAACAGTCCGAAAAGTAAAGTATAATATATCAATGTTTTTGTCTCAAGTAGACCAATGTTTTGCTTTAAAAGTCACTGACATCAAAGACCGCGTTTTAGTACTTACCCACCAGATCTCAGTTCTTACCATCTTGCAAAAAATCAGTAAACTTTTCCAACGGAAGTATTTCGATTTTTCCATTAAATCTATTTTAAAATTTTTTTTTTTTTAATTTTTTGCCGAACGTAGGGGTTCCCTTATTAAATTTTTTGTCATATCACCGGTATTTAGAGTCGGATCTGAAAACTTGATATATCGATGTTTTTGTCTCGGGAACACCATTTTTTTTGCCTAAATTTAAATACTCCTGCAAAAGTATGTTTCCAGATATAACGCTTTAAGTGTTTTTGTTGCAAGGAAAGCGCCACGCCCTGTTGTTTAATCCCGCTCACATTTCTTAGGGTTCTTAACATAGGCAATATTCTTCCTAGTACCAAAAATCCAAACTCCTGCTACTATAAGTGCCATGTTAAAATCACATTCCCAAACAAATAGTGTGGGGTCCATTTGAGATCTTCGAAAATTTGAAAAAACTGCTGTGTCGTCGCAAATACTAAAAGGATGGTTAGGAAGAATCTTCTTTTAGTACATCTAACAGTAACAAAACGCCCCAAAAGTTATGTAAATACACTGCTAGAAACTGATATTCGCGATTTTCAGGGACAGAAAATTCATTTCATTTTTTCTATTTCTTCCCCCTCAAAAGTTGGCCTATTTATCCATATTCATTTAAAAAAAGTCAATCTCAAAAGTCCTCGCAACCTAGGCACAAAAAATAGTAAAAAATTGTATTTTTATACTGACTGATGCCCACAAATTCATGCGCATGGGTTACTATATTAAAAACTAGGTGTCCCGGCAGATGTTGTTCTCCCCTATCCGGTAGGTGGCGCGATGTTATTTGAACTCATGCGAAACAGCCCATTTTTCAAGCGAAATCAACTTTTGCCCCTACTCTTTTAAATACATACATATAGTAGACCTGGCAGACGTTCTTCTGGCCTTACTGATAGGTGGGGCGATGAGTTTAATTTGTTATATTCTTTGTCTATTATATAATAACTAAGTCTCATTCATCTGCTTCAAATAGTTGAAACCCATTTTTTGATTCAAACTTGCTTTTGCCCGTACTTTTTTATACATATATGTACCAAGTTCCATTCATCTGCTTACAATAGTTGATGAAATATGATGGATTACATTTTGCTAAATAATGGTAGGCGTAGCAACGTCCATTTTTCCAAACTAAATTATGCATAGAATCTTCCATAAACAATAAGAAACCTATGTGCAAAATTTTATCCATCTGCGTCAAATAGTTGCTGAGGCATAACAACTTTGGTTTTTTCTCATATTATAGGCGTGTCACCAACCATTTTTTCATTCTAGCTTTCTTTTGTTCGTACTTTTAATATAAGTACAAAGTCTTATTAATCTGCGTTAAATTGCCCATTTTTCTAAGCCAAACTCTGCAAAAACTTTCAAGAAGCATTTAAAAAATAATTTTAAAAATCCTTTATGTACATAGTTCGCGAGTTCATATGTGATATAGGAACGGTTTTCTCATATGAGGGTGTGGCACTGTCTATTTTGTTATTAAAACTTACTTTTGCTCGTATTTTTTTATATACATATGTACCAAGTCTCATTCACTTGCGTCAAAAAGTCGATGAGATATGATGAATTTGATTTTGTTTTTTTATATGGGGAGACGTCCATCGCCCATTCTTTTCCAAACCCAACTATGCTAAGAACCTTTCCCAGACCATATGAATCATTTAAGAAAAATTTCACCCATTACCACGTGGTGTAAATTCGATGTGCGGTCTTCATGAAAACTCTATTTAAAAAATACTTTTGTATGAGGGTCACCCTAAGTATGCATCCTAAATAATTTTGTTACGATCAAGCTGTATCTCTTAATATAGAAGCCACGTGGTGTAAACTCAGTGTGAATCGATTAAGCAGTCTTTAATGCTATTTTAGAAATATATTCGTCTGAGGGCCACCTTAAATTAAGGTATTATAGCCTACTACGCCTCGGTGTCTAATTCCGCTGATCTCTTGTGAATTGCTATGTCCATTAAAACACCGAATTTTAAGACTCCTCATATGAACCAAGATATAGAGTTTTAAAGGTTTTAATTGCGTGAAAAGTGCCACGCCCCTTGCTTTTATCAAAATATAATATGGCCTATGCTACTCACAAATAGTGTAGCTTTCTATTAGTAAAAAAATTTTTAGAATCGGTTCAGTAGTTCCAGAGATTACCCTGCACATACAAACAAACTTTACCTCTTTAAATAATAGTATGATATAGTTTATTCCGTTGTTTTTTTTCCATTAATACACCAAAACATTGCAATAATGTAAATTTTTGTACAGCACTGCTATTGGTTTGTATATCTTTGTTTTGATTTTTTCAGAATAAACCCGGATACTTAGAAAAAATCCTGAAGGTCAAGTCATAATAAAATTTTACACTCTTATCGGCAATTTCTCAATTTCCACTGAAACTTATTATATATCATTAAGAATTCGAGTTTGAGACGCGCTTTTCGGCTTATATACACCATTTAAATAGAGTACAAGTATACCTGCTCCTAAAACTAATCCAGTTTTGAGAAATGATGTAGAGATTAATACGCGAATATTAAAGCTGTAAACATTTCATCTTAGGTAGCGCTGTAGACAAAAATTGTGTTGCCAATAACCTATAGCATTTTAATGAAATTTTGTGTACAGTTTGCTTCTTGGATTTTTTTCTTTAACATTCGATACTAAATTACTAACTCTCTCGAAATTTTTCGAATAGTATTTTTCGATACTATTAGATATTTTTCGACTTTTTCGATGTTATTCGATTATTTTTTATACATATATTGAATTTTTAGACATTTTTCGATATTTGCCTGTTGACATTTTTTATATTTTTCAACTTTTTAATTCTAATTCTTCTTAATTAATAAATTTCCGATACGTATCGCCTTATCCAATACTTTTCTTCAATGTTTTCCGATACCTTTTCATACTATTTGAGTTTCTTATCTCTTCCACTTTTTCGATACCAATCAAAATTTTTAAAGTTTTTTTCGATGTTTTCATTTATACTGCCCACTATTATAGACTGTTTCGATACATTTTAGCTTTTTCTATGCTACTCAATATTTTGCACTCCTATAAGCTTTATCGATGTTTTCTGACACTATTCGATACTTTTCGGTTTTATCGATGTCTTACGATATTCGACAAATTTCTAGTTTTTACAATGCTCTCTTTTAATACAGGTCGATATATTAAAACTTTTTCGATACCTTTCGACGATAATCGAACCTTTGTCTTTTTTTTTAATATATTGTAGCTTACGATCAACTTTCACTTCTAGCGTGTATTCCAATGGCACATTTTCGTTTTCTATTAATTTCTATTATTGAAAATATTGAATTATGGAATGTTTTTTAAAGTATTATTTTGAAATGTTAGAAAACATAATCTTTCTTATGTGATACTCTGTTAAGTTGGAACTTTTGCATATGTATTTAAAATGGAAGAAGTGAAACTAAAATGCGTGGAGAAGGTTGCATCTAAAGGAATAAAGATTCACACAAACCTCTCCAACAAAATTTGAAATAATTTTTTTTTAATATTTAGAGAGAGGAATTATCAAGATAAGGGTTATAATGTCAATAAATATTAGGTGGCTAAAATTTCTCTTTATAAAAATTAATCTTCATGGTTACATTACATTTCATTTGTGTAACGATAGTAATCTCTAATCCATTTCGATGGTACTCGTATATAATAAAAACTCATAGTGATAATGTTTTTGTTATCAGTATAATTAAAAAATTTAAAAGTAGTCGTCAGCTATGCTGTATAATGATGATTAGACGTTTTAGTGTTTAATAATATATATAAGAAAATAACTAAGTAAGTGTTTAACTATCGCATTTCTCAAAATATAGCATTTTACATAAACAAATTCCATACAAACTTAAGCAAGTGATGGCATCTTTAGTAAAGTTAGTTTTTTTTCTGGTAGATTTGTGCTTCGAAAAAAATACGAAATTACTGACCCAAGAAATTATACATGAATTTTGTTACTGAATTGAACAACGAGTACATTGTTTTTGCTGTACCGCACTTTCGCAAGCGAATAAAAAATGTTGAAAATGACTAGAACTCGCAACGGCGCGATATCTCGCTGAAAAAAAGATGATATTTGAGCAAACTCAACGGCATTTGAAAGAGGAATACTTGTAACTTTAGGGGTTATATCTCCCTAATTTATTTTTTTTATTTTACCATTTTTTTTTACTGGTTTAAGTCATGCCAAAACAGTTCTAGAATCAAAATCTACAACGCCCAAGTACCGATATAAACTCAAAATTTTTCTAAATAAATTTTTTCCAAGAAACTTTGATGAAGATGTATAGCATTTTGAAACTTCAAACGCGTTTTTCTCGAAACCATGTTTTCCAAATCGGCGTGCAGTATAGCTCAAAAAGTTTACTTCCGATTGACTTGAAATTTTAACAGTAGCTTCATTGTTTGATTATCTGTTGAAGTACACACGATTTTAGCGATTAATTAACAAGAAAAAAAGTTTTAAGCAATTTAATTCGATTTTTTTCGTCGAAAACACGATTTTTCGTTAAAATATTCGCCATTTCGCGAAAAAAAATTCTAAAAATATAATCATGTGTACTTCAATAGCAAAACTCATGTAGATAATGAAAAAATTTTTGTTTTTACTGTAGGTGGAGTTGGACAAGACTTCTACTGCTCGCCGCGGAAGACCTTCTTGAAAAAGTGGTTTACGGTAATCACTGCACAGCCGCCATTTTGTAAAAAAAAATATCAATAAAAAATTTTTTTCTCTTCTTCAAAAGTTGCTTTATCCAATGTTATATTATTTGTATACCTTTAATCTCAAATGCCCTTTAAAAAAATAGTTAAAACAGCGTTGTTTTTTAGAGCACAAGGGAGATATAACCCCTTAAGATAATTTGAAAAAAAACGCGGTCCTACCTACCTCTAACCTCAAATAAGTCAAAAAAGAAGTGTTTTTTGCATTTTTAGGTAAGAATATCTCAAAAACTTAATGTGATAGAGCAATTCTGAGCCCGGATTTGATTTCAACGGGAAAAATCACTTCGGAAACAACTATTTACTATCTAGGGGAACAAAATTTCGCAGGGTAGTGTTATTTATGATATTAATGCACTCATATTATGTTGAAGTCCTTGTGCTGAGAAATTTTGTCCGCTTCTCAATATTTGCAGAAAAAAATTAAAAAAATTTCTTAAGCTGGGAACACTTTCCCGATTTGAATAAAATAAGTATCATATGAATGGTAAATAAATCATCTATTAAAATAGCTTCTGTAGCTTTGGAGTTATAAAAAATTTTCTTTGGGAATTTTTTCTCGAAAAAATATTTTATTAATATATATTTATATTAAAATATTAAGAAAAACTATTTTGTTTTCTGTAAAATGATGACCAATGTAGTAAATTTCCTTAAGGCATTCTAAGGTATTTTTTGTCTTTTAAGGTAGTTTTTTTTATAAAAACAACAGTTGATTTCCACCATTAAGTGTAAATTAGATTTCCAAAAGTCTAGGCATTATTTTTTATTTAAAATTAATAAATAATAGTTTTGACAGTTCATATATGGCAGTCTTGAAGTTAAGACGTGGCAAATTTTCTATGGAAAAAAATTCAATAAGCCAACGTGTTTTAATTGTTAAACATTTTATGTAAATTAATCATCGAATACTATGACAATGAGAAACTTTCGTGTTACGGAGTAATTTGTAAAAACAATAACCCAAAATGTTTCTACTGTCAGATTTTCTCATCTTATATCAAATAAAAGAAAATAAATACCCGCATATTCCGATATATCACTTTAAATACTCGAATAACAGCGCGACCAGCACTACAACATACTGAAAGTGTACCAAATCGGGGACAATGGCCATAGCAAACAGTTTTAATGGTGAATATTTCCACCAAAATATTGCACACGGAGTAGTTTATGTAGAATGCAGAAAATAATAAAAGTTACAAATTCAGCGCTTCGAAGATGGGACATTCAACCATCTTCCAAATATTGGCTATGGACGCTAAAGTAAACAGTTACCTTCCTGTATGACCACCAAGTTCGTCCTTTATTAAGTAGAAGTTTGTAAGAGTATTCCAAAATGTTGTCACCCACATATTCAGAGTGACACATATTCGATGAACACAAGCACACACATACCCAGTTAACATTTGGAAGATCGTTGAATCTATCGTTCTCCAAATCATATGATATAGGGTGGGCCAATAAGCGTTTCACTATGAGTACAGTAAATAAAAATGATTACCTTGGTATACTTTTGATTGCTTTTACGGTCAAATGTTCAGCACGAATTCGGTGAAATGTTTCAACCCGTGTGCCTATGACTAAAATTACGAATCACTGTAGATAGCACATGTCAATAAGAAACATTTTTTTTTTTAATTTAGATTTTATTTGAAACTCAAATAATAAAATACGCTTTGGCTCAACCTGTATTACTATCGGCAAAGTTAATATGAAAAAATTATTGCATATTTTTAGGCCTTGACTAAATATCATATGAGTCGCTAAAGCCCAACAGTTTCTCTCGAACGCTTGACAGCAGACTCTTGATCTCGCGCTCCATCAAAACCGTCGCGTCGCTGATTAAACTATGAATCTTTTGTGATTAAAACTGTTTACTGGGTACACGCTATATTGGCAAATTGATTGCTATTGTAAAATTGATTGACGTTCGATAAATTTTGTGCTGCGGTCGGTCGTTGGTATTTAAATTAAGTGTTGTTTTTTATTTTTTTTTTGTTTTTGCTGTGGCTGTAGTCGATTGTACATGACGCGGTTTATGTCGCACGTGGCTCTGGTAAAGCGCGTAAGAATTGACGCCATGTTGAATTTTTATATCTGGCACAGAAAATGAACGTTTAAATTGGGAAATAAAAAAAAATAAGCAAAACGAAAATTGAAGTGATGTTGCAGATGAATAAAAATACAACTGACATTGTCGAGTTGTATCATAAATAATTGCTGCTTAAAATTTAATGCTGGGTTGTCAGTTAAATCGTAGAATGAGACAGCCAGATTTATGCACAACACTAGAGAGCAATGCATTTTAACCGGGAAAAATTTTGTAAATTATTCTACATAATTCTATATATTAGAGTATAATTCTATAATCATTCCACACCTGATTCGTCACTTATGTTATGTCAATCCCAGCCGCGTATTTATGGGAGGATAGGGTGGCTAAAGTCTTAAAAGTTTTTAGTTTTAGTAGGGGCCGTTCGTGAGATGTTATTTTTTTGAAAATTCGGATCTCCCCTCCCCTAGGTAAGATTTGGTGAGTTCTGACTTTACCCCCTTGTGTTCCGTGAGACTTGCCTTATAATTTTTAAATGTAATCTGCTACTCTCTGTATTAAAAAGTTGACGTGAGATTTTCATTGACTCCCCCTTCTCCTTGGTGAGATTTTGCCCCCATTTTGACTCACGAATTTAATGTATGGCTCCTTACACTCTATGTTACAAAATATACTGAATAGAATATTCCATTCACTCAGTTTCTTCACTTTTTTTAACTTCAGTCCACCCGATAACTGAATAATCCGCGTTTGTCCAGTTCGCCAGCGATGTTTTGGGACTTCCTCTGCAGCATTATTATTTTTATTGTATATTTTTGACCTATCTAACAAAAAACCTATTTTTAATTTAAATATTTTTAGCAATTTCTTTAAAAATCTTAAAGACTTCTAAATTGATTCAAAAATGGAATAGTGCGTTACAGAAGCTTAAAGACGTGTACCTCTACGAAGAAAAAAAAAAAATAGTGATTTATCAATTATGACGCTATCTGTAAGATAATTTTCAAACTTTTGTACCTGGGGATGGTCATCACAACTAGATTTATTGATCAAAAGCAAGTTTAATCGAAATAGGACACATCATTATCCTAGAATTTTGAAAGAAAATATGTTTCTGCTTTTTATACCCTACACTCAGGGTATATTCAATTTGTCATTTCGTTTGTAACGCATGGAAGGGGACATGACTGGGGACAAGACAGGGAGCAAGTTAGGTATTCTTGATCAGCGTCACCACATGGGTCGATTTATGTAGTTTGTCTGTCTGTGAGACAAAAAAATTAACCCTTAGCGGCATTACTTCAATTTTATAACAATCCGGCACATTGGGTCTTTCACGACCCCACGTTGAAAAAAATTTATAAAAAAACGAATTTTCAATTCCAGGCTTCATAACTGTGAAAAAGTATTGAGAAGACTCTACTTTATGAAATTCAATGATTATTAGGGATATTTTTCAAAAAATGTGTGTGCTATATGAGGCTAAACTTGAGTATTTATAAGTTCGAAAAATGATTTCAAAAAATACGTGTGGTTGTTCACGACCCCATGGTGCCGCTAAGGGCTTAGGAAGATAATTGACTAAAATTCACTATACAAAATGAAAGAAATCTTTACAAATAAAACCTTTAAATCGTTAAATTGAGAGATCTACTTATTTGATGTAGTGTAAATTTGAATGCTAAGAAAAAACTTGAAAAAGTTCTAGAAGAAAATTTGGCGTATTCCAAAAAGAGGGCGTGGTACCTACCATAAAAGCAAATATTTCGAAATGCTACACTGAGAGAATTATTTATAGCAATGAAACCAAGTTTCACACAACTTTATGAAATTGTTCGGTTTAGCATCAGCAAAAAAGTTGGTGAATTACCAAAAGAGGGCGTGGCACCTCCCATATCAGCATGTGCTTCAAAACAAATGCAGTGGACGTAGTTTCTTTTTGTAATTTGATTGAAAGTTATTTTACGTTACTAACGTGAATTTTTTAACACGGTTACTAGCATCGGTCTCCCAGACCAAAGTGCAGATGACGTAAATATTTTAACATTAAAGGCAATTATTTGAACTGTATATTTAATTCATATAATTTTTATTGTACTTAAAAAAAAATAAAACACAACAAAATAAAAAACCAAAACTTCATGCATACGTACTTAAGAAAAATTAAAAATTCTGTGTGGTAAATCATTTTTGTTCAAATGAGATCAATTTCATTGATCAATTGATTGTCTCACAGACAGAGCCACTGAAAAAAAGAACAAAACACAAAGTATCAACGATCTGTTCGCACTGGCAGCAACAAGAGCACTGATCAACAGAAAGGTATACACAGAGCGAAAGCTCTGAAAGCTCATTTCTTGTATACATAAAGCTTTAAATAAGTGTTCGGTCTATGAGACCGCATGTTAGTAACGGAAGGTTAATGTGAACCACTATACCCAATACTATATTCTTCGCACCAAATTCCGTAGAAAAATTGAATAAATGAAGGGCGTTACCAACTCAAACGATAACCTATAGAGTTATGCAATTTTTTTCCGATTTTCTGAGACAATATCTCAAAAACCAATAATACAATAATCTTTAACCCTTCTGTGCTTAACAAAAAATACACCTTTCCTCAAGTGAGGTACCTACTGGGTACCCCTTCACAAATTGTATGAAAATTTAAAATTTTTTAGCTTGAACTGTACCGAATAATGACATCTTTCGAATTGATCAGGTAAAACCACTCATATAAAAATATAATATTGAAATAATGTCAGGAGTTTCAGTGAAGTTTCAGAGTTCTCAAGCATGTTCAAACGTAAAAAAATACGTTTTGAAAATGAAATAGGTACCCCGTCACACACAGAAGTGTTAAGAAAGAACTGCTTTTCAAAAATCTTCAGAGTAAATCAATTTACGTATTCACTTCTCATTTAGTTATCAGAGGTAAATACGTAAATTGCTTTGGCTTGAAGATTTTTCTCCGAGGCTTCGAGAAACCCCCCAAAGTTTTCCAATGAAAATTTGGATAGAAAACCCATTGCTATTGATACATTTATATAAAAAAACGAAACTACATTTTTTTGACAATGCAGTATAGACAGTTTTTCCCCAATTTGATGGCCAAAATTGAATTTTTAACAAGTCGGAAATGGTTTTATTTTTATAAATTAAATACTACGAAGCGAAGAAGTGTAAGCTCTCTTCCATAATTTTCTATTAGACGAGGAACTGTTTTCAAGTAATATTTAAGCGCAATTATCTATGAAAAGTTTCCTACAAAAATTTCATTTTTCGAATTTCGAAAAAAGAAAATTGGGTAAAATTATCAGTAATAGGGAAAAATGCACTGTAGAAAAATATTTTTTACCAATATCTCAAAAACTATGCAAGAGAAAGAGTTCTGACTTTGTTTTTTGGAATCCACGAGCTATTTTATGGCTACTAAATATTTTGGCATTAGGCTTTCGACGCTGGGAAGTATTCATTATCCAGTAGGCGCTAAAGATGTTACGAATTACATGCCGAATTAAGTAGCCACTGTTAGCTGTGATTTTACTACTTTTATTATTTCTGATTTCTTTTGCTTTAATTAAAAAAATACAATTCACTGGCAGCTCTGCGAAATTGCAGGCAGTTTTTTTGGTACATTTTTTTTGGTTTTCCTTTTTTTTTTTTGCTGAAAATGTCGCATATTGTTTTTTATTTGAGTAGCAGCAATTTTATTTGACATCAGTTAATATTAAATTCCTTTTTATTATTGATTAAGCCCAAGCAAATTGTCTGATTTTTCGCAGCGATTATATTGAAATGAAATAAATTTCATCAGTGCAGTGCAGAATAATAAATTTCTACGTTGGACACTGACGTACTGCTCGTTGGGCGCGAGCACTCTGACAGAGCGCTACTGAAACATCGTAGGAAATCTGATCAAATTGAATGGAGTGCGGCATTTTATTGATTGCGGCGTAGAGATTAAATGCCATAAAATATGTAATAAATTGCAAAATTACTATAACAAAAAATTACAAAATTTTTAATTTAACATTCAGGCATGTGCGAGTATGCACGCTGTAATGTTTGTGTTGTTTGGTCCAATACATACACGCAATTGTGCTTGAAAATTAATTTTTAGATTTTTATTAAAATTCATATTTCATGAAATTTCTTTAAAACCGAAACAAAATTAAATTTAATTTTAATAGAAAATATAGTAAAAGTAATTTTAATATTTATCTATTCTTGAAATGTCTAAATTAATAAAAATTCAATTTTCAGATTTCTTACGCCAGAAAAAAATAAATAATTTATTAACAAAAAAAAAAAAATTAAAAAAAAAAAACCTAAAAGCCCATTCGCTTTTGTTTCTTACATTTTTAAGTAGTGCAAAAAAAATATATCTACTGTGCACGCGCCTATTCATGGAAGAGCATTTTATGAACATAATAAGAAACATTTCACATAAAAATAAAATAGAACATTAACCCAAATTAGCGAGGCTCATTACCCTTCAAAGCAGCGAATATGCTGCTGGAACACTGTTGCTGTCTGCAAAATTAAATTGTAATATTCCACGGAAATAATCGTAATATTTTTTGAAAAGAAGGCGCAAAAGAGGCTCTACGAGCGCTATAGAGCACATAGCGCAACCTTAGCCATTTACTGCCAAAGTGAGATCTTAACAGATCCGGTCGCACTGGTTATTCGTTATTCGTTCTTCATTCATTCATTCATTCATAATAATAATAATAAAAATAAAGTTTAATGTTAAATTGTGTAGCCTAGTTGTAGTCATTCAAATTGGTGTAAAGTTTGAAATTCGATATCGAGTTAAAAATATCGATAGTACATCAAATGAAATTGTAATATGAAGGATAAAATTTTAATGTAAATCATAAAATCCTACGCAGCCCAAGTTCATGAGGATTTATTAAATTAAGTTGAATGCAGTTAGGGGCCATCCATGAATTAAGTCACACGTTAAGGGGGAGGGAGGGGGTCGACGAAGTGTGACATTGTGTGACAAGGGGGGGGCGGAGGGGCTCCTGAATTTCGTGACGTCACATTTCAAAATCTAATAAATCTAAGTACAGTAATACTTGCAACATTCTTTTGCATAATAATCTCTTAAAAAAAATCATGTGTGCAGTTCACACGTGGTCGAAGTGAAGCCTCTAGAAAACTTAACTGCGATAGAATGAGACGAAAATGTTTTATTAAAATCATAAATGTTAACGAGATCTAGAATAGCTACAGCAATAACTAAGTAATACAGCAAATTAAAGTTCTGATCAAGGAGGGTGCCCGATAACTATCAGCTTTAAGATCTATTAACCAAAAGCTGAGGTATAAGCGTGTAAAGATTTCCTATTTCTTCAAGTTTTGCTCTGAACGAAGAGACTGCCAGTTATAAATAATTTAAAGGAGCGGGTTCAAAGTCCATGGACTCAAGATGATAAATTTTGTATCCTTCACGAACCCATTTATGTCTAATGGGTAAATGTTTATCTAAGAGAAGAGTGCATTTCAAAAATTCCAACCAGACGACAGGTAAGAGATGTTGGGCTAATGGGTAAAAATTTACCCAAGCCATATCTCCGGTGTGCTGATGGGGAAAACGTTTTTTTTTTCATCAGCAACTTTTATTGATCTCCTGCCCTCCCACACCAAATTTTATGAAAATTCTTAGAACCCTTCTAGCACCAGTCTTTAATGGGTTAATATAATTAATCGTTTTTTTATTTTAATGTCTTTTTTAATTTTTTCAAATGTCTTATTTGATGTTGATTTTATTAAAAAATAATTTAAATTTAATTTTGGAACTGCTGTTTTCATTTAATAATTTCTAGATGTAAAAATTGCAAATATGTGACGTCACACTTGGGATGGGAGGTATCACAAATGTGACCAGCTGTGACAAGGACGGGTGGGGGTCAACAAATAATGAAATTCATGTGACGTAATTTATGGATGGCCTCTCATTTTGTGAAGAAACAAAACATATGTAAATATGAGTTGATGTTTCCGAACGAAATATCAAGGTTCTGGAATTTTTTGACACAAATACAAACAACTGGTAAAAAATTTGGAGTCTAAAAGTGACGTTAATATTTTTGTCTTCATTTAATGAAACACGTTTGATTTAAAGCATATTTTAAAACGAAAAAAAAAAAATGTTGAGGCATGGGTCAAATAAAATCGAGTCAGCGAAAACGCGAAAGTTCCAGTGTGAAATCAATTTTAAATACACGATACAAAAACATGATAAACCAAACGCGAGTCATTTTGTTGCCAGTGTGTAAGCCTTATTAGTGATTTCGTATGTCCAAAAATAATTTGAGCATCAACTAAAACATTTTTATATACAGCCATAAAATCACCTTAAACTAAAAAAAAAGATGGGATCATTATGACTTTTATGATAGAAATTACTGCATAATCCTTATAAGTAGATATGTAGTTTTTTTCGATTCAAATAAGTCGTTATATTGGATCTTTGTTTATTTCGATCCAAAATAAATAGTATTTTCGATATATAAGTATTTTTTTCGATCAAAATGAACTGTTCTTATGGACTTTTATGTTTTGAGATTTTTATTGCAACTATGGATTTTTTATAGTCGTATTTTTGGATTTAAATTTTTTCTATTACGATATTTTTTTGAAAATATTTAATTTTCCTCGATGTATGTATTTCTAATTCAATTGGTTTGATTTTTTCGAAAATTTAACATTAAGAATATTTTCGATAATTTTCATTAAATGAAAAAAAAAAAAAGAAAAAGCAAATTACAAAAAACATCGAAAACACCATAATATCGAAAATATACTAAAAACGCAAAAAAAACATCTAAAAAATCAAAACTTATCGGAAAAGATGGAGAAGGTTAGACACAACTGAGGACAAATCAAAAACTTTTATAAAGTCCAAAATCATTAAAAATTATCAAAAAAAAAAAAAAAAAACGAAACAGTCCAATGCAAATTGACCATTTAACTTATCGAAAATCATCGAACAAATCGATTCTTTGCAGAGCTTATCAAAAAGCATCGAAAAAAATCAAGGAAGTTGATATGTATCGGAATACCTAAAAAATTATTGAATTACTCCAAAAATATCGAATTATATTGAAGAACATCAAAAAGTGTAAGAAAAAAAAAAATGGAAAAAACTTCGCACTCGACTTAAGGCTTCGCATAAGCCAAAAAGTGTGACAAACAAAATCCATTTGCAAGCTTTATAGATCAGTACAAAAAAAAACATGGAAAAAAACTATAGGCCCACTCTGATAGGAATAAAAAATGATGGATACATTTGATTTAAATATAGGTATAAAAAATAACGATTATTAATGATAGAAAAAAATAAACATCCAAAGCTAGGATTATTTTTAATTAAAAAAAAAAAATTGGATAAAAATCCAAAATAACGATTATTTTCGATTTATAAAATAAAAATCACTAAAATAAAAATCATTTCATATATCTACGCTTCTCATCAAAAGAAACTCATTTGTATACTGAAACTTCCATTTTGTCTTCTCTTTCACGGTCATGTTTTGACCTCAATTATTATTATTTTTTTTTTTAAACTTCATTTTCTTTTCTTGAATCTTCTCTTAACAGACTAACAATAAGTTTTAAAATCTTAAACTAAGTAACATTATTATTATGAATAATGAATATATAATTTAATAATGAACTTGTCTCCAGAAACAAAAGTTAACAGGGACTTATAGTTCTTGTGTAGTAGGTGCAGCTTGTGTATGGCTCAGCACAGCGAGTGCACAAGATCGAATAACTCATTGGAGCATAGGTATGGATGCAGCTGACGATCGCTTCTCCCCATACTCTTTGCCACCCGAGACGACAGAGGTCCCGGTCTTGGCTTGGTAGCTGAGACGAACTAGGCCTCAGTCTACCCGACTGGGGGTTTTTGAGTACCACAAACACGATTGTCTTCGTGGTCGCCGAGACGAACTTGGTCCCGGTCGACCACGTTGGGAGTGATTAGTGCTTCCAGGACGTTCTTGAGGTGGTAGCCGAGACGAACTAGGTCCCGGTCTAGCACCCAAAAAAAAGATCGAGTAGACACTTTTTCAACTCTCTTCCTGCTACTCTCTCCAACTATTGAAATTATCTATTATTTATGGTCCCAGAAAAAAGTCTGTTTTGTCATGATGCATTTTTCTTTAAATTCTCAAAAACTAAAATTCCTTGATTTGGCCTCATAAAGTTTTTATGCATGGAAGAGGATCTCTTCACGTCAGAGCTGGCTGTAAGTGAATGATTTTCGATATCAACTTCTGTCCTGAGGAATTGAAATTTGGATAATCTTAATCTTAGATTTTAATTAAGAAACTGGAATTTGAAATCGAGTTTTCAAATCCATGGCAAAAAATAGATATTTGTACGTCGATTTCATTTTTGAAAATGAAATTTGAAATTAATATAATTTAATTTTATTCCAATGAATTGAAAAAAACAAATTAAAAAAAAAATATTTTCAGCACCACCATTTTATAATGAAATATACAAAGTTCCAGCCTTAATTTTGCTGTACAATACATCGATAAAGTAAGATTTTAGATGGCACTGTGACAGACCGCTCGTGCTACATCAGGTAATTCTTACAGTATCGTCCAACGATACTTTACCAAAACTCAACATACAATAACATGGCATCACTACTTCCCTTCCATCTATTGTTTGCGCGCGTAAAGTAACATGTAACATCATGCAAATGACACAAAAAATTGTTACAACAAATAAAAAAAATTTCGTAAAAAAATAATAATTGAAAAGTGAAATTTTGTTCGCAACATTCACTTCTTGACTGCGCTTAATAGCGCATACAATATAGAATACGAAACACACTTATTGAGTACAAAAAAAAAAGGAAAAAAAAAGGAAATCTAGAAAAAAAAATACAAATTCATAAAAGCAAAGAAACAAATTACTGTAAAATAAAAAATCGAAACCAGTGTCGCTGACTTCATTTTTAATGCAAAATTACGAGCTACACTGGAAAAGAAAGAAAACTTAACTGAAAACAGTAAAAGGAATGAAAATTGTAATCAACGCGCTGCTATTATGGGCGACATGCCAAACGAGGGCACTATCTCTCTATCCGCGTTTACAAAGCTGCCTCCTACGCTGCGCAAAAAAAAAAAAAAAAAAAATGTAGCATATTTCTAGGATAACAACAAGTCTTTTGTTGCAAAATATAAAGAAAATGAAAATGAAAAAAAAAAGATATGGAAATAAAAATATCTGCTGGCATAGAAATGATAAAGAGTGCAATATATAGCAGTAGCAACGTTATCGCGCGCGTTTTTTTTTTTGTATATTTTTCAAAATTAATTATGAATGTGAACCGAAAACTTGGCAGCACTTTCACATTTCAGTTGTAAGTACCGCTTGGAATGGAGTCTGAATTTTGTGATTTTTTTCTGTTATTTAACTTTAAGTGCAGTTTTATTTTAACTGCATTACATTAAATTTTATTTCGCTAATGAGTTTTCAACATTTTATAGATTTTCATAATGAATTTTTAATACAAGAAGATCATTGTTAAAATGGTTGGCTTCGGCTAAAGTTAATGCAAGGCATTGTATTGGATGAAACAAAACAAAAGCAAATTATTTAGGCTCAACAGCTTTTATAATATTTGGTTCTTAAAAAGTTGAAATAATTATAAAAAACGATTTATACTGGCAACCTGATTTTAATTTATTACGATTTCGTATCGTGTTTTCAAAAATAGCTTTCACACTGGCATTATCGCGTTTTCGCTTTCGTTTGAAATTACTTGAATCTTTTTCGCTTAACAAATTTTTTTTTAAATAAAAACTACCTTTTAACACAAAAATTCATACATTAATTTGAGATTCCATTATATACAGGGTGGTTCGATTCTGTGCAATCACACTCCAGGATACGATTTCCTGGTTCATTATGAGGAAAACATTTAAATATAATGGGGATCCCCTATCTACTATTATTAAACGAGCTAAAATTGTATATTTATATGTATATGGCTAAACTTTATTTCGAGCAGCGATTTTGATAAAACTTCGGGATTTCGTTCGTATGTGAACAAAATTAAGATTGGAATAGTTTTAAAGTTTTTCAAGTTTCTAACAGGGGCGTGGCACAGCCCTAAATTTTAATTTTTATTTCGTGATAACTCGCAAACCATTGCAGATATTGCAACGAAATTTGGTAGACGGGTGCATATCATAAATATCTTAAATTCTATCAAAAGTGGGCGGAATCGGAATAGTGGGCGTGGCATATTTCAATAATTGAAAACTTTGATTCGATATTACTCGAAAACGGCACCGAGGATTTTCATAAACATTTTAGAGTTAATACCGCTGAATGAGGTAATTATAACAAGCTATGCCACTATACTGGCAAAACTCGTTGAAGGGCGTGGCACAGCCCACAATATTTATAAACGTTATAATAAGAGAACTAACAACGCAATCGTTATGAAATTTGACATGTCAAATATACTGGCTATTGGGTATCTTGTAACAAAAAGTGGGCGAAACGGCACCAGTGGGCGTGGCACCTTCCATACAAGCGAAAACAGTTAAAAGCTACATTTAGTGTTCCATGAGAGTAATATTTTTTAAATTTGGTATAGAGATGTCGGTTACTATAAGCTTTGAAACTAAATGGATTTCGATGGGATTGCATCAGTGGGCGTGGCACCTCCCCTACATGCAAACAATGTTAAGTGTTACATTTAGTGTGCTATAGGCGTAATTTTTTTAAAATTTGGTGTAGAGATGTCGGTTACCATAAGCTTTGAAACTAAATTTATTTCGACGGGATTGCATTTGTGGGCGTGACACCTCTTATACAAGCAAAAAATGTTTAAGGCTACATTTAGTGTGCTCTTGGAGTCAATTTTTTTAAATTTGGTGTGCAGGTGTCGGTTACCATAAGCTTTGAAATTAAATGAAAACCAACGAGATTGCATCAGTGGGTGTGGCACCTCCCATATAAGCAAAACACTTTAAATGTTATATTTAGTGTGCCATCGGAGTAATATTCTTTAAATTTGGTGTAGAGGTGTCGGTTACTATAAGCTTTGAAATTATATGAATTTTGATGGGATTTCATTAGTGGGCGTGGCACCTCCCATACAAACTTATAACGTTGATGACATATTTAGCAAACTAAAGGAGTGATCCTAATAAAATTTGGTCTCAATATATTCAGCCTCATTCAACGAGTTTTTCAACGTCTTTCAACTGCTTCATTATTTTTCAACCTCTTTCAACTTTTCTCAACGATTTTCTACATTTTTCAAATATTTTCAACGGTTTCAATTTTTGATTGACTTTTTCAACCTCATTCAACTTTTTTCGAGTTTTTCAACTTCTTTCAACTGTTTCAACATTTTCAACTTCTTTCAACTTTTCTCAACATTTCCCAAATTTGTCTGACTTTTTCAACCTCTTTCAACTTTTCTCAACATTTTCCATATTTTTTCGAGTTATTCAACCTTTTTCAACTTTTTTCAACATTTTCCATATATTTTCGAATTTTTCAACCTTACTCAAATTTTTCCGAACTATTCAAACTCTTCAAACTTTTTCAATATTTTTCAACCTTTTCAACTTTTTTCAACAGGTTCCATATTTTTTGGACTTTTTCAACCACATTCAAGTTTTTTCGGCTTTTCAACCTCATTCATCTTTTTCCGAGACTTTCAACTTTTTTCGAGCTTTTCAATCTCTTTCAACGTTTTCAACATTTTAATATACTATCGAGTTTATCAAACTTTTTCACCTGCTTCAACCTCTCTCAATGTTTTTCAACATTTTTCATATTTTCGGCTTTTCAACCATATTCAATATTTTTTAAATATTACCGACATCTCATTCAATTGCATTACATTTTTTCGACTTTTTCAACCTGAAAACGAAAAACCGAACTTTGGTCTCCTGGTACTATAAAATAAAGCTACAAATTTTTATAAAATCATTCTTAGATTTTTAACATTATTAATTTTAAAGCACAAAAATATTTTGTCTGTACGTTATCTAAGAAATGTAACTAACATTAACTCCATAACGTGAACATTCCAAATGCAATCTAAAAACTTAATAGAAGAGAATTTTTTGACGCCAAATATAATTACATTCTTTGGCATCAGATGTTGCTAATGTTGTTGCCAAAATAATAAAAATAATACCGTTCTGTTAAAGTCGAAATTGGATATGTTACTTAATTGCCAATTCGTTTACTGTATAGTGGTGAAAATTAAAATAACTCCATTGTCTCAGTTGTGTTAAGGAAGAATTGTTCGTAGAAATTTTTTTATATCATTGCTAAGATTATTATTAGCGAATGTCTGTTTTTCCACTTTCGTTGTTTTTTTTTGTTCTGCTGAAATGTGGAAAAATAATCAATTCGTTAGTGTACAAACTTAAAAATGATATACACGAAATAAAAATATAGAATTCAGTTACAAGATAGATAAGCGGAAAGCACGGCCTGTAAATGTCAATATATGTAACTGAAGAAATGTGTCATTAAAAAATAATTTTCAGTAGTTAAAACAGGATTCTTAAATTTTTTTGTTACATAAATGTAAGGAGAAACATAGAATCGAATAATCAATTTTCAGTAAAATTTTTATCATCCTGATCAAAAGGACTTATGGGCACATTACTTTTTATAACTAAGCTTAGGAGATATAGGTCAAATGTCAATGATTGTTATGCAAATGAGTCTATCTTTCAAGTCATCCATAGCTCAAACTTGTGACCATATAGACTTTTGGTCAGAGGACTAAAAAAACTTTGTTGTTCTCAAAAAAACCCAGCTGTTTTTCTTTATGCAAAAAATAGCTTTTCGATCTAATTGACTGACATTTCTTATGGGCACAAGTTTGAGTAACAAACAGATTCAATGATATGAAGTAGGTACTAAAAATTAAATATACGAGGCCTGTCCCAAAATTATCCGACCTTCCTTCATATCTTCGCTCCTGACAATTTTAATGCCGCCCTTCCTTCATATCTTCGTGCCTGACAATTTTAACGCCCTCTGCCTGGTTCGAATGTCAACTTTAAAGTGGCACGGACTCCCTAGACGTCGGGATGGTCGGGACGCCTTAGGCTGCGTTTCTTGTAGGGCTACACGACAGCTTGTCGTTCCCGCCATTCAGCGATTTTGTGTAGCGCGACACGAGCGTCGGTCGGCAAGCTACGAAGTCGAAGAGGTTGCCGTCGCTTGTTACGAATACCTGAAACCAAAATATTTTGAACGAATATGAATATGAATACGAATATGAATATTTGTGATAGAAGAAAGACTGAAAATGAATTTTTGACCGAGTTTAGAACGGCATCAGATCCCGGAAGAGACCGTTTTGGAGCCATTTTGTTAAATTTTTTGGCTGCACCAATCGATGAGGAAAGGTAGAAAATGGATTTTTAACATCATTCGGGACGGCCTCGGACCACGGAAGTGGATGCAAAAAACAAAAACAAATTCGGAATCAGTTGAAAAAAGAACTTTGAGAGCTCATAATGATCAAGAACAGTGGTGGGCATGGAAATCTAACAAAAGAGCTAAGCAACAACAAACAAAATTTTAAAGTTTTTTTCCAAATTCGCCAACAGCACAAAAAAACCCAAATTGCACTACAAACAAAAAAAATTGCTACATTCGTCAAGACACAATGCGGCGCCGTCGCTTATGCCTTTGTGTTTTGTTTTTGTTTTTATTTTCATTTGAATTCAAGTCAACGCTGTACCCTGATAGCGTTGAAATTCTACGAATTTTTTTTCGCTTGCTTGTGGGTTGAATAACGGTGCGGGCAATGAGGGTGGATAGGGACACTACGTGCCCACCACTGATCTAGAAGGTATTGTTATAATTTATTTATTCGATTCATTCACCAGCTGACTTATTTGATGGGGGCGTAAATTTTTGCAACTACCTAGGGGCGGCAAATTTCTAAATCCGGGCCTGGATTGGTTAATTAAAAGCTGAGATATAAGCGTGGAAAGGGTTCCTACTTTTTTAATTTTTTCAAGCATAGCACTGACTAACTACTAAAGCATTGCCATAGCGAGGAGAAAAAAGTCTACTAATCTTTCTCATTGTAATTTGATATTGCTTTTGATATTTTAATAACATCAACGCTTAGTCAAGGTTTAGACGAGGAAATTCGATGAAACAAATTCTTGTCCATTCCCTTTTGTGAATTTGTTTTGCGTTTACACACGAAAACTAGAATTTCTTTCTGCTTGTGAATATCAAAGCAGTTACTGTGTCGATCCACCACAACAAACATAGAGTCAAAGCAAAATATAAGCTAACGAACAGAACGAAAGAGAATTTGCGGGTACCGAAAATTCTGTACACCACCCTTTCGTTTTTCCTCTCTTGCCTACAAACAAGGAAATTTTCCGGCAAGAGTTTCCTCGTGTAAACGCTGACTTAGTGGGAAAACAATAACAGTTACAATATGAGAGAGTAGTAGATTTTTTTCTCTTCGCTATGGCAAAACTTTGGTAATTAATCAGTGCAATGCTTGTGTCGTTGTCAGCTAATTATTCAAAGTAGACGTGTTTGCCTTATTGACACGAAATTTTGCTTAAGGGCTCCGAAATGATAACATGGCATCTTACTCGATAATAAATATCACCGGGAAGCACTATAATGTACGTATGGACAAAACGACAAAAGTGGACCTAGAAAAACTTAAATTACAAAAAAAAAAAAAAATAAAAATTACATAGATCAAATCCAATTCAAACAATGCAGAAGTCCAAAATAAAATTTTAAGCGAAAAAAAAGATGGGATTTTTCAGAAAATTAGCTTTATTTTTTTTCTCATAAAAAGCGCTATAACTCTGCCAATTTTCAACCATTTTGATTCTGACAGAGAATAAGAAGTTCTATTAAAATCAAAAGACAAAAGTTAATTATTTTGATTTGGATGGAAATGCCGCTTTTTTGAAAAAATGTTCAGCCTAAAATGGGCATAGCTTCGTACAGCATTTTTTAATCAAATCGGAGAAATATGTGTCTCCTTATATCCTCTGAAAAACAACATATTTAATCGGCATCCAATTCCGTAACATGAAATAATCTTTCTGCATGGTTTGAAATGGATTTGGTCCGTAACAAAAGTTCGGAGATGACATACATAGAATACATAAGCGAAGAAAAAATTTTCATTAATTAGCAGGAATCGCTAGAAGAGCTGATATGCTTCTCACCATATCAGTTTTACTAAATTCATGTTACAATCATTTTGCTAACAATTTTCAAGCATTAATGCCAATCTTTTAAGTAGCATTTTTACTAAAGTGGTTTTATGCCACCAATGCATTATAATCAGCACCAACGTGAGCAGCGTAATAACAACAATAGAGTTACAACAAAAAAAAATAAAAAACAAGAACCCTATCTTCAACCTTAAAGTCTTCGTTAACATTTTATTATAATCAACGCCATCTAAAGTGCTTTGGTTGCAAGCAATGCGCTTTACAGCAAGCAGCACTCATAAAAAAATAAAGTTTTAATGTGCAGTTTTATGCATCAACACCATTGTGCTGCTTGTGCCCCCGTTGAAGTCGCTGCTGCTAGCCACTGTTGCCGCCAGTCTGTTTTATACAATTGCCCATTAAACCAATTGTAAACTACCACAAACGGCAGGAGGCAGCAACCATAACAACAATGGTAATAGTAAGAAAATTGTTTGGTCATAATGCATTATATGCACGAACGACACGTTAAAATGATACACGCGGCACAGTGGCATGGGATTTGTAATTTGGAAATTTTATTTACTAACAAAATTTTAGTTGCTCCTAAAGTTTTTAATATATATCGAGAGGAATTTTGACAGTTCTTTTTTTGAAAAATGAAAAAACTTTTATAATCCTTCCTAGCGAATTTCACTTTTCAAAATTGGAAAAATTTGACATTAAGGTCTATAATTTTGTCAAAAAATAGAAGCAAAAATTACTTTCGAGCATCAGCCTCATTAAAAATCGCTTCTTGAGGGAAATCTAAATTTTTAAAAGTCTTTTGCAAAATTTAATTCCGAATTTTATTCAAGAATAATCAATTCGGTTCCAAAGTGCACCCCTGTTCCAGCTTCTGAGCAGCAGTCCGATGCAATTGTGCTAGGGCGATCATGAGCGAATTAAAAAGCACACGAGGAAAGTGGGCAAATTGACATGTTTTGTGATGATATCTCGCGGGCTTAATCATCGCCGAAGGACATTATTTCTGTGTTAATTCGAATATTTTATATACGGTCCTTGAATACATCACATACATCTATACATTGAAGGATATATTTAAAAGATGGCATAAAATATAAAACTTTGAAATCGACAGGAAACCTTTTGCCAATTTTCATTTGCTTAAAATGTAGAAAATTCACAAAATGACATTAAATGAGTTTTGAAAAAAAAAAAAAAACATTCTGACCATGACTGACTGACTGACACGTTATAACCATGCACTAGTGCAAGTCTATGTGTGTAGGTATAGAGAAAAATGAGAAAAAATATGCTGCCATCAACGCTCGTTGACGATGATGAACGCAAACATGAAGAAAAATGCAATTTTCTTGTCAAAAGGATTACACAGCCATAGTAGAGCCGTAGAGAAAAATGCCAAAGTTTATGAGTAAAATGTTGCTACTGAGCTGATGCTGAGCCGCGTCAGGTTGGTAGTTGGTTTTAGGTTGGGTTGAGTTCAGAACAACGATGACGATGACGATGATGCGGCTGGCAGTAGAGAATGCTATTATATAAAACTAAGCATAAAAAATTACGATGAAGGAAATGCGCTTACTTTAATGTTGCAATGAGTTGATAGCAAGTAATTGGTACCTACTATTAATTTTCGTAAAAATGATTCAAAATATTAACTGGGTAGTTGAATTGTTTTATCCTTTTGCTTAGCACAATAATTGTAAGCGCTTTCTTCGCACATAAGGTGATTTAAGATTTCTGCGCTCTGCTAGTAATCTCAAGTTTTTATATTTCTACATATGTCATGTGTCAAGACTGTCTATGTTTTCATTTATTTTGGGAAACGATTATCTTCTAAAGCATTTTAGACAGCTTTTACCACTACTACTTTCGCAAATATTTACGTGCGTTTATATCGCCCTGGTTCTCAACTATAGAGCTTTATTTTTCGTGTTCGACGAGGGCGTGTTCTTTAGCTATGAACCCAGCGGCAAATATGTTACAAACAACATCGATGAATAGTTATACTCATTGTAGGCAGTAATGCTCACAACTCCAGCCACAACTGTAAATTCTTTTTACAAAGAGATGTCCGCTTTGTAGGCAGCTTGCCTACATCTCCATATACAATGTGTAACAAACAAAAGGCAGATTGCCTTAAAACATCGCTTACTAAGTTCCTGTATAGCTTAGCGAGTTGCCTACATCTTCGCATACAAAGCATGCAGCCTACAGGCAAGACACCTTACATCTCCATATACAAGCAAGCAGACTGCCTACAGCTCCATATACAAAGCAGGCAGCCAGCAAGCAAGTAAACAAAATATCATAGCAACAATTTCATTTGTGAAACTTTTTATACATGAAAAATCAGAGTACTTCATCGATTTGCCACTGGGAACTTCATGGAACTTTTCACTGCGATGCGTGAACCATTTTTTTCAATTCACTGATTTAGGGTGGATGAAGTTTTTTGGAACCGAAAGTGTGGAGTTTTTTTTTTGTGACAAAGAAATTTTTTTGAATTTATAGTTTGAGAGAGAGGACTCCTTAATAGTTGTTAGCTCCGGGCCTCACGAATTCTTAGTTCGCCCAAGGCTATCACAAATAGTGAACGATTTACTATGTCAGGTAAGGTTAGAGTGGAGGCCTAGCAAGCATGCTGTAAGCCTTAAGTATCACTAGTTGTGCCATTTTAGTACCACCTAAGCTACCCGCAAAACTGGTAAAGGGTTGTCAAAAGAATTTATTAAGCCTTAAAATCGATAAAAGCGATATCCAGCTAGTCCTGTTTAGGTAGTTGAGCAGCGATCCGATTTCATTAGCTGAGATTGAAGAAAGCTAGATATCTGAGACTGGTTCTGGCAAGGGCCGGACCGTAATAGAGAAAATGATATACTGATTCTATCTCGTTGACATTCAGACAATTGCGGCAAAAAGGGTTGAATTGAATACCTAATTGTTCAGCATGCTTGCCGATAGTCCAGTGACCAGTGAAAGCCGCGGTGAGTCTTGCGATGTCACTGCGGCTCTTGGAGAGTAGGTCAGTAGTCTTTGAATTGTTATAGGTTGGCCATATTGCTCTGGATGTTTTACAGGTTTTTAGGGTCCTCCAGTTCTTTGTTGTCTCGGAAAGAAAAGCGAAAAGACTTTTCTCTTAACAATAGCTAGTGGAGTGTGAACGCTCTCGGAAGCTCTAGTTTCATCAAGAAAGGATCCGTGCCTTGGTAATTCATTAGCCCTTTCATTACTCTTAATGTTCTTGTGGCCTGGAACCCATATGAAAGTTGGGTCAAGCTGACGCCCCAACTCAGCTAGTTCCCTACTACATTGCTCTACTAATTTAGATTTTATTGTTCCCGATTTAAGAGCCTTGATGACGGCCTGGCTGTCGGAGAAGATTGCTAGTGTTCCCATATTAAAATTGCCCACTAATCTGCAGGCTTCTTGAATAGCAAAGACTTCTGCTTGAAAAACGTTAGCTGAGTTAGGTTAACGAAAAAATTAACAAATTTCTCAGTCTTTAGAATAGACCCCCGCACCTACTCCGCAGTCCATCTTTGACATATCGGTGTATATGGTGGTTTCGAAATTAAGATTGATAGTGCCGTCATCCCATTCAGTCCTCTCCGGAAACTTGACCTGAAAGTTTTTCTCGAAGTTAAGTGTGGGGCAGATGTAATCGCTTGAAAGGTTAGCCATTTTGTTTGTCGCTGAGCCGAGGATAGAGCAATGCCCGTATTGCTTCGCTACCCAACAGCCGGCTTCTCTGAGTCGGATCGCGCTACAGGACGCGGCTACTTTAATGAATATATTACGAGGCAGCAGGTGTAAGGAGCCGTCCAAAAATTACGTGAGTCAAAATAGGGGGGAAGGGGTCCAGCGAAGTCTCATCAAATCTCATCTAGGGGGGAGGGGGGTCAACGAAAATCTCACGTGAACTTTGTAATGCAGAGACTATGCATTATTATAGCAGATTACATCTAAAAATTATAAGGCAAGTCTCACGGAAAAGAGAGGGGGGGGGGGGGGAGGCGGTCCCGCCAGAACTCACCAAATCTTACCAAGGGGAGGGAGTGGGTTCGAACTAAAAAAAAACACCTCACGTAATTTATGGACGTCCCTTAAGAGGACACTTAGGGCTACTGTAGGGCAAGATATCATAGCCCCCGTCATGCCCACGCCAGGACTTTGCACCCTTGCTAATTTTTCTGATTGTAACCCCATACAAATGGCCGGCCACCATACTAAACAGCCGTAGGTAAGGATTGGGCGCACCACGGCTCTGTACATTCAAAATACCATTCTTGGTTGAAACCCCATTTTTTGCTTAAAGTTTTTTATAGGCACACGCTTTCTTTGCTCGACGTTCGATTTTGTCTTTCGAATTTAGTTTTGGATCTAGAGTGACCCCTAGCTATTTAACATTTTTAGGAAGTGAAAGAGTTTATCCTTCAAGCTGGGAAAGGTCAAATCGCGGAGTTTTGGTTTTTGTAGTGAACAACATCAGGTAGTTACTATGTTAGGGCCATAAAATTCGGTGAGTCGCCAACTTTGCAAAACCCAACGAGTGTTCTACTCGGCTATGGTTGTACTTAAAGTTACATTACTCATAGCCGAGACAGCTTTGCTAAAAACTTTTTTGCGTAGTGAAAATCTAGCAAACTCCTTAGTTGGCTTTTTCAAAATGAATCTCAAGTGTAAAATTCCCATTTTTGTTTTTCAAAACCCAATTTCATTTACATTCACATTTTTGATATCACTATGCGAAAATGAAAAAAAAAAGAAAAAAATTGTTACAAATGAAGAAAACTCTTTTTTATAACAAAAGCAGAATGTAAAAAAATAGAAATGTGATGATGCTTAATAATGGCAAAAGCAAGTTAAAAGCAGCAACTTTTCTAACTTTTTGAAAACTTTAAATAACAATTTTCATAAGAAAATATTAATTTTAAACCCCTTTCTCGCATCAATTCGTACTTTCTATCATCGAGTCTTGGAATATTTTCTTTTCGACTTTCATTATTTTTATCTCCAATTGTCTTCACCCATTTTTATTGCCAAATTTGCAGCGCTTTTGTTACAAATGTCTTCGCATTTTCCAATCGCTATTGTTGTCATTAGTTGCAGCTGCTGTAACTGCCGCTGCTGCTGCCAAAAATGTTGCAAGTGTGTTAAATTGCTGTTCTGCGATTGTTGCTGTGCTAAATGAATGTTGCTGCTGTTGCCGTTGATTCTTAACATTTATTTGTATGCGCACAAGAATACACATACAATCATAAATGTATGTATGTTTCATAGTATTAAGTATTTGGCTATTTAGCAGCTACTGCTACTGCTGATGAGTCTTCTCTGCTAAAGTTTGTTGTTTTTTCTTGTTGACTGTTTTTGGCCACTAAAATTTGTGCTGGAAAAATGTGATTTTGACCAAAAGACCGCAACTCATTTTAAATCCACTTATTGGATTTCTTTTTGTTAGTGGTTTTTTTTTTCTTTGTTTGATCTCTAAGTTTTGATTTTCATTTCTTAGGTTTTTTGTTACAACTTTTTGGTTTCGTTTCGTTTGTTAAAGAAGTGCTGCAATATCCTTGCAGTGTAGCTTCTAATAAAAAGTTACTGGAAAGAGTTGCCATATTTCTGTTATGAAAATGCTGTGTTTTTTTATCTGAATGTGTGGCCAAAGCTTAGTTTTATTATTAAGAAAATAGTCTTAATACATTTCACCTAAATCCAAAGTTTAATTCATGCTTGTTGAGTCCTAAATCTAATATATCTTCGGTTTTTCAGAAAAAACAGATCTGATCTCCACTAAAACTTTTAAGGTGGTTAGGGAAGGTGCTTAAACTTAGAAGGAAGTTCCCTCGAAACAGAAGAACAGGTAAAAGGTATTTCCCCCCATATCATCCACTTTAAAATAAAAGATATAAAATTGAATGCTTTTCAAAAACAGCAGAGATAACCCTTCAAAACGGGGTTTTTCTAATAACATGAAAACAATAAGAGATATGCCATAATTTATATTTTTTTTTGAAATCAGAGATGCCAAATTAATGAAAATTGTTACCCAATTTGTAGAAAAACCTGAACCTACTCAAACATTTGCATGAAAGGTGGGCCTGGCCGGTGGCGTTTACTTTCATATTCAGAATATAAGCGAGATTTCAAAAAAGTTCTGCAAATGATAACAAAGCAACGAATTTCGGCAAAGGCCTTCCTAGCATCAGTTATAGAAAATTTGTGAAGATGGGCGTTGAAAATCAACTGCCACGCCTACTTCCTATATAGCCAACATTTTTAAAAGGTCATACAATTGATAATAAAGTAAAGAATTTTAAGTTAGATCGCTTTACGATTAAAAAAAATAAAATTTTTAAAGATGGGCGTGGCAGGTTGACTGTGACGTCCACATTTGACGGGAACGAAATATTAAAAAGTTTTTAAAAATTATAATATGGCAACACTTTGCGTAACACACCTTCAGTATGTGAAGAAAAACAAAAGTTAGAGAAATTGGCGTGCCACGCCCACTTATTATATAATCATTTTACTCCGCACTCCCTCTAGTGAGCACCACAGTATTATAAGCAATTTATAGATGCAACTGTCAGTTTAGGTAGCTCGAAAGAGTGCACTCCGAAGTCATAGAGCCTTCCAAATAATTGCTCGATTAGTGTTCGCCATAATTTTTCTTCTTCTTCAGCATTTCCTCTTGATATTGATGGAAGTCTGGTTTGAGTTCTTGATATTTTTAAAATTTTTAAAAAATAAGTGATGATTTTTGTGACCTCTCTTTTATTATAGAATAAAACTTTTTGAGCAATAATACTTAGATTGGCGATGAAATTACATTTCGTAAAAACTTTTGATGGCAACACTTTTCGAATAGCCATTACCATCAAAAATGGCATCAGACAAAAGCTATTTAAAGATGGTCGCTCATATACTCACAGGACATGTGCAATAAATGGATTTTCACAGCTGCTGCTGCTGCTAAGTTTCTTCGTTATATTTTGCCTTGCAAAATGTCTTATGAATTTTTTTTTTGATATCCTTAGTTCGTCGTCGTGTTGCCACTTGCTTAATTCGCTTTATTTGACCTGAGACACCAACAAAAAAAAAAAAACAAAAAAAAAAAATTGATCCAAACATATCCCATTCCAGGTTACATGATGCTGTGTAAGCTTTTCAATATCTTTTATTTTCGAATATACTTGTAATCATACATCGAATGAATGAGACAAGAAAAAAAAAAGAAAATAAAAAGGGAGCTGGTACATACATATATTTGACAGGGTGGTGCAAAATGAGCTGAATGCTTTGAGTTTGCTATATTTTGTATTTCATTTTTATATTTTATTTTTTTATTTTTATTTTTTATTTGAGTACATTGAGGAATCCTTAAGCTACGAGATACAAAGCATCTTAAATTTGACAAGCTAAAGTTACAAAAAGTTTAAAGTCACAGATTGGATGTCATTTAATTGAGTATAAAAGAATTAATAATTTAATAATTTTTAATAATATAAAACTTAAAGGTATGTTAAAAAATATAATATGAGTTGTCAGTAAGTCAACTTACAAATACAAATTAGGATAAGGAAATTTTATTTGGGGGAAGCTGGGGCTTAAACAAAATAAATTAAAAGAACTACTGAGTAGAAAAATAATTCAGGAGTTGAAACTTAAATTGCTGTGCGTTACTTAAATTATGGAAACGTGTTGGTAAAGCATTCCAAAGGCGAATTGAATAGATATAGAACTGACGGTCCGACGTTAATATTTTATGTTTGAATTGTGCGATTTGTTTCGCTCGAGCAGAGCGGAGAAATTTGAGCCGTACATACAGATATTCTGGTTCTTTGGTGTAGATAATTTTGTGTAGTTGAAACAGTGTACGCATTTTCAGGAAGTTTGTAAAAGAAACACCAAAAATTTTTTTCGAGTAGGCAGAGATATGATCGTAGCGGCTTATACCATAGATGTATCTGGCTATGTTGTTGAAAAGAACATTTAGTTTTTGTGCACAAAAGCTATCACAGTTGGCAAATAGTTCACATCCATAAAGCAACGTCGGAATAAGATAACTTTTAGCTAACAATAAACGTATCTTTTGCGGAGTATAATACTGCGTGACCCACAGAGTTCGCAGCATCCCATAAACCTTGCCGATAGTTTTAAAGATGTGGTCATTCCAAGTTAAGATGCTACTGAAAGTTACACCTAGATTTTTAGCTGTTTTAACCACTTCGAGTTCAGAGCCATTTAGGATTATTTTTGGTAAAATTTCGAGATTTAGAAATTTTTTGTAGATTAACAAACATTTAGATTTTGAGGGATTCAAGCAGAGATCATTAGTTTCAGCCCAGGTCCGAATTCGATCCAAGTCTCCATTAAGATTTGCAACACAAGAATCGATGCAGCGGAGGTCACTACTTGTGTATAGTTGAACATCGTCCGCATATATGTGAACTTTACAATGCTGAAGAACTTTAGGTAGGTCATTGACATACATGATGAAAATTAATGGGCCTAGCACTGACCCTTGAGGAACACCTTTAGGCACCGATAGTAACGCAGAAATAAGACCATTCATACTTACTGCCTGGAATCTGTTTGAAAGATATGATTTCAGCAAGGAAATTGCACCCTTAGAGAACTCAAAGTTGTTTTCAAGTTTTGAAAATAGAATGTCATGATTGACGGAATCAAACGCTTTTGAGTGGTCCAAAAGTGTTAAAATACATGCATGACTTGAATCCAATGCTGATCTTATGTCTTCCGAGACATCAATAAGAGCTGTCATACAACTTCGTTTGGGTCTGAAACCGGATTGTCTTTCAGTAATAAGATTATTTTGCGACAGAAAATTGCTAATCTGCTTGTGTACAATGTTTTCTAAAACTTTTGATAGGAATGGTAAAATTGCAATTGGCCTGAGATCGCCATTGGATTTAGGTATCGGAATGATTTTTGCTACTTTCCAGGTTTGCGGAAAAACTGAAGTAGTGAGAATGCAGTTAAAAATATAAGTGAAAAAAGGCAACAATAAAGGTAGCAAGGACTTTATGAAAACGGGATGAATTTCGTCAAAACCAACAGAGTTTGATTTCACAGCCAAAAAAGCCCTCATAACCTCTATCTGGTCAACGCATGCAAAACTAAATAGATTGTTGACGTTTCTATTATGGTTAGTAATACAATTACTCGTATTTTCAGTTATATTGACTGAGGATATGGGTATATTTAAAAACTTTGCATTTATTTCATTGATTTCAATTTCAGAATAGTCAACTGAAGATGTAGTGTTTTTGCCAATCCCAATTTTTCGAATTTGTTGCCACTTTTGTTTAGAATTAATGCAAGAGTTGAACTTGCTTTCATAGAATTTTGACTTAGCAATTTTTAATTTTTTTACAATGTCTGCCCTGAGCTGTTTGAATTTATCGTACAGTCGAGGAGTTTTGTATCTTTTCCATTTGTTAAATGCATAATTTCGATCACAAATAAGTTTTTTGATTTCCATACTAAACCATGGTTTTTCGCCACATCGAATCTTTTTAGTTTTCATAGGCACGAAACGATTGAAGAGATTAGAAATATTGTTTTGCAGAAAAGCAACTTGTTCATCAACATTTACAATTTGATATATCTGCGTCCAATCAACCCTTTTTATTGCCTCAGTCAGTAACTGGTAGTTGATATTTTTAAAGTCTCGATACCTAAAAGTTTCTTCGGATGCCTCGAGTTTAAAGTTATATTTTAGATATATAAGATCATGCTTTGAGAATACAGGTGCTGATAATTGTTCGTATAAAAGTAAGTGTTCTGTGCTGCTAACGAAAAATATATCTAAGAGTGTGGAACAAGTTTTAGTGAAATGAGTAGGATTCTCGGCATTGGCAGGATAGAGCCCAATGGAAAACATTTTGTTTATCAAACTATTATCAACAAGAATATTACTATTGAAGTCTCCTGTTACAATAATGTTTGTGTAAGATAACAGTAAGCTTTCCAATATTACCATAAGTGGCTCCAAGTCGACGTTGCGGTTGGGTCTGTAAACACATCCAATGAGTGCTTTTTCTGATTTATTCGAAATTTCTAAGAATATATATTCCATCGAACTACCAAATGCTGATCTACAGCATATCCTGGACTTAATATTGTTTTTCACATAAATGCAAACTCCGCCAGCATGGCTCTCCCTATCAGCTCTAAAAATTGTGTATCCATCGAGTTTAAATAGCGAATCATTTAAATTTGGTGCAAACCACGTTTCTGATACACAGACAACATCTACATTTGAAGCTTCGAATAAGTAACGAAACTCGTCGACTTTCTTGGCTAAGCTTTGCTCATTAATATGGCAAACACTTAGCCCTTTGTACCTCTGATTTATAATACGAATCAGTTCAAAGCAATTGCCATTGGAAAAATATTGCTCATCATTTGAGATCATAAAATGATGTGCAGTAGAAATGGTAACGCAGGCAATTTATGTTTTTGTACGTACATATGTAAGCAGTGTGAAGGTAAAAAAATACAAAAAGCTTTCCCCAATTACAATAAAATAAATAGATACTACAAAAAATTATAATAAGTAAGACGAGTAATACGAACAGAAAATGTAAACTACACTCAGTCATTCTCCGACGTGATTTCACGAAAAATCTGATTCTGCACACTTGCATATATATTATATATATTTTTAGATCAAAAATAAACAGGTTCTTTTGGTATATCTCGAGAAAAATTTTTAGGAAAAAAAAAATGCTTGGCATTTTTGTAATCTACGTTCCAAAATACATAGAAAATAGGCTATGAAAAATCAGGTCTTGAAATGAGGCCACAATTTGTAAGCTAGTGTAATTGTTGTTATGATTTTTTATATATTTAGATCAAAATTAATCTAAATTTTGGATATCGATCCTTTTTGTATTCAAAATAACAGACATTTTTGACTTTCAGTTTTTCTATCAAGTTTTTCATGTTTTTTAATAACTTTTGAACTTTTTGTTTTACCATTATTTGCGAACATTTTTCCGATGTTTTCAACTTTTTTTTAAAATGTTTTTAATAGGTTTCGACTTTTTGTTGTCTGTCGATTGCTTTTGACTTTTTTCGATGTTTTCAGTATTAATCGATAAGATTCGATTTTTTCGATAATTTTCGACAATTATTGATGTTTTCGATCGAGTTTAATGTTTTCCGATAGTTTTTGACAACTTTTTACTTTATCAATAAGTTTTGATTTTTTTCGATAGAGTCAAAAAAATATAAACTATTCAATAAACATTCGACAAGGCAAAAGCTAATGAAAATAGTTCAAAACTATCGAAAATAGTCCAAAACTATCGAACAACGTCGAAACTAATCGAAACTTATCGAATAAAATTGGATCAGTCGGAAAATGTTATTAGGCGAAACTTACCGTAAAACAGTGAAAAAGTCGATAAGAGCTTAAAACTTTCGCAATATACATATATAATGAAATCTAAAAACTCGATGATTGCAGAAAAACTCATATAAGTCGAAAATTATCGAAAGTCAGGGAAAAATATCGAAAAAATCGAAACTTATCGAAAAACATCGAAACGGTCGAAAACTGTTGAAAACATTTTTAAACATCGATAAATTCGAAAACAAACGAATATTATCGATATAAACGACAACAGTCCAAATCTATGGAAAATTTCGCTAAAACCCAAATCATTTCGAAAACATCAATAAGTCGAAACTTATCGAAAATCATAGAAAAAATCTTCTCATGTCGAAAGTTATCAAAAGTATTGAAATAATCGATACTAGCGGAATATATAAAAAAATTAAATGCACCGAAAAGCTATAGAATAAGAAAGAATAAGTTCAAAAAGAATGGAATAAGTTCAAAAATTTCGAATTATATTGAAGAACATCGAAACGTGTTAAGAAACATTAAAAAATACGAAGAGTATCATCGCACAGCATTTTAAGACTTTGCATGTGCCGAAGAGCAGAGCAGAGTGAGAAAAAAAAAATATATAATAGGCTCTAAAAACGACCCACGGAAATAGAAAATATTGATCTTAAAAATAAAAATTCATAATTACAACTACTTGTGATCGAAAGTGCATAGCCACAATGATTTTTTGATCTAAAAATATAGAACACAAAATTACGATTACTTGTGACTTTCAAAATAAAAATCCAAAACTACAATTTTTTTTGATCGACAAAATTAAAAATCCAAAATAACGATTATTTTTGATTTTTAAAATAAAAATCACAAAATTAAAAATCATTTCGCATAACTAAGCCTCGTGTCAAAGTAAATTTGTCTGTATACTTAAACTCACATTTCGTCTTTTCCTTCATCGATAATTTCTTACCTCAATAAAATACAATAAAATATTGAAAAAGAAAATTTAAAACAAATGCAGTGTTTCATTTTGCGCTACCCTGTACTACCATAATGTTGAAATCATATGTCGAATTCATTCGTTCATTTTCGCGTTCGACTTACGTTATTCTCTAATACGTTCGAATTCCAATCCAATATTAATGCGGTATGGTGCCATAATCAACAGATACGAAAAATGAAATCCTTGGATTCGTTTTGTTAGTGTTGAATTCCTCAAGTTGAAGTTTGGCGCGTTGGTGTTGGTGTTGGTGTTCTTATTGTTTTTTGGTGTTATTATAGCTTGCTTTGGTAAGTGATTCGATATCTATGGGATTTTCTTTGCATTATGCGCAGATTTATTTTTTTTTTGTGCTTTCGTCTTGCTTTTCATTACATTTGTGGTTTCGAGTTGGTTTCGCTTAGCTTTGCCGCTTAGCTTTGTAGCTTTTGTTGCTTTTAGCTGGAAAAACACAAACTTTTTTAATAATAAATAAAAGCGCTTAAGTTAATCCGACGAAAATTCTACTTCGAGAATATGATTTTCACTATTTACTTTTATGTGGAAGAATTTTCTTTTTTTCTTTCTTTTTTTTTGGTTTTACTTGATTTGGATTTGATGAAAATATTTGATTGCTATTGCACAAAAATGCTACTCGGGGGGATAATGATTTTAAAATGCTTTTTAATAAGTGGATTTTTTTCTTCGTCGTTCTTTTATGGTGGATAAGTGTAATTGTCTTTGAGGGGTACTTGAAAGTTGGTTTCGATATGGGAGTTAATCATCTTAGATGGATTTGAACTTTTGACTGCATAATTTAATATACAGGGAGTTGTAAGGAGGAGTAGATGGGGATAAGGAGATTCAAGTCCATGATTATAGGAGTTTTAGTCTCTGCCATATTTATTGGATTTGTTTTTGTGGCAGATGGTGTCTTGGGCTTGCTCATTAGATATTGGACTTATATCGTGAAATTAAAAATATCATCACGTGAAACATTATTCAAAAAATTAAGACGTCTACCCGACCACACAATATCTATCATTAACTGTTAATTCACACACATACAAATTTATTTCACTGACAATATTGTCTTGAGTTTTGACCCTTTGGGGGTAAATGGGGGTGCTGTGGTAGAAATGGGCAACTAAAACTCATTTTTGTTGTAAGATAAATAAATAAGTAATATAAGTAGGAAGGAACTTTCTATTTAACGTAATTTTAAAGTATGATTTTGAAGTTATGTCAAAATCTAAGGATTATGGGTAAATTCTGACCACCGATTCATTTTTAGCACACCAAAATACATATCGTATAATACCTCAACTTTCAACTACAAGACCCTGTTTTTTGTGGTCCTGTGCTATCAAAGCTTTGCCATAGCGAGAAGTTAAAAATCTATTACTCTCTCTCATTGTAATTTGCTATTGCTTTGGATATTTTAATAACAACAGCGCTTAGTGGGGAAACAATAACAATTACAATGAGTGAGAGGAGTAGATCATTTCTCCTCGCTATGTTAAGGCTTTGGTAGGTAATCAGTGCATTGCTTTAAAAAATTGAAAAAATAGGAAATCTTTCCACGCTTATATCTAAGTTTCGCTTAACCGATATCGAAGTTGATAATTTTTGGGCACTCTGATTGATGAGTACCTTAATCTGATAGATCATTCATTGCTGTAGCTATACTAGATCCCGTCAACTTTTATCATTCTAATAAAATATTTTAGTCTCATTCTATCGCTATTTAGTTTTCTAAAGGTTTCACCGTGAGATCTGCACACATGATTTTTTTTTGGAATAAAATTGCTCTCTTCATCTCTTAATTTCATTCTAATATATTCTCTCTTCAAGAGTAGCAAAAAAAAGCCCTTGAAAGATAGTTAGTTATGTAAACTTCGAAGCCAAATACAAACGGTACAAAAAAAAAAAAACAACAATATCAACACAAAATTCAGGAGCGGCATAAGCATCAGCAACGAAAAATCAAACGAAAATTTTTGTGTGATTTTTTAATCCTAAAAAAAAAGATATTTAACTTCAATAAAATAAAAAAATAAGTATGCAATAAGATTTCTTAGCACAAATATATTGTTTCAAAAAAGAAATTATCAAAATTGGTTCAGTACATTTTGGAGCAAAGCGTTACAAACCATTTCCATATAAGCAATTTTATATAAATAGTATACAGCTATTGACAACTAATTGAAAAAAATGCATTCGTTGTGTTATTGTAAGTTTTTCTCATTTATGTTTTATATGTACCAGAAAATTTATACATAATATAAATGTTGGACATACAAGCTTACAAAAAAGAACATAGTTGAATTCAAATTCAAGGCATAAAAAAGTTTTATGAGAGATTTTCTGCTCAAACCTTAGATTTCACTGAGTCAACTAATTGAAAACATAAAAATAATAAGCTAAAATTAAAAGAAAATCTTGATGAAAGATTTCAGAAACGATATTATGACTGTAAAAACACTTTCTGACCGAATTTGCATATTACGAGGATCATTTTATAATTCCGTGAAAAATTAAACAAGGAATGATTTTTACGAAAAAAAAAAGTTTTATTTCTCAATATAGTTTCCTTTAAGTTCGATACACTCTCTGGTAATGAATCTCTTTCCGCCGAGCCATTTCTTCACATTTGGAAACAGAAAATAGTCCCTGGGGGCTAAATCTGGAAAATATGCTGGATGAGGAAACAATTCGTACTTCAATTCATGGAATTTTGCATGAGAGCTGGGCATGTGTGAACGCGTGCATTGTCCTGATGGAAGATCACTTTTTTGCTCGGCAAATGGAGACGTTTCTCTTTCAAAACGTCGTTGAAACGGTCCAATTCGGCTGCATAGTATTCATCATTGATCGTTCTTTTCGGTGAAAGGTATTCGATGTAGATTATACCTCGTTCATCCCAAAATACTGTCGCCATATAAAATTATTTATATTTTTTTTTTTAATTTAAGAAAAAATTTTTAATTGCTAAAGTTTGCTGTAAGCTATGAATTTTCGAAAGAAACACTTCTTTAGAAAAAGTTCAAAAATTGTGAATTTCATACACGCGTATCTCAACAACAAATAATACTTGGGAAAATTCCTGAACGCAGTTCCATAGTTGGACATCGATACTACAATAATGCCAAATTTCAGCCAAATCGGAGCCAAAAAAATTTTTAGCTGGCGTATTCGTGTGTTTTACCCTATATATGAGTAACTTTACGCTACATCGCTGCAATAGTTCATATGGTCGAATAAGTGTTAATAACTAGACGTTAGAAAACTTCATTGAAATTAAAGTTCTTGGCAAAATTTTCCGTACAAAGAAATCAGCAAAATAGGAAATGACACTGAATTGAAAGCAAAAGCAAATTTTCAATAATGTGGCCAAATAGTTTAGAGTAAAGACCACAAAAAAAAACCCTTCAGTTAATGAGGTTATTCAAAAATCTGCAATTGCCAGTGTGAAAACAACCAATATGTTGATTGCAATAAAATCATGTTAAGAATCCAATCAATATCCTTGCAATAGAATAACAACATCGGTACAAACAGTACATATAAATATTTGAAAAACACAGAGGTGACATTCACTTTTAGTAACTGAAAACCGAACCACAAATGTGGTGACCAAGTACCATCATGTGCTGCCTCAATTTATGTGCATTTTTCGATACTTTTTTTTTTTTGGAATTCGTTGTCATGTTATGCTCGAAATGTTTACGTGTCACAGTGTTAGTAGTTGTTGGTGTATAGCGCAGTTGTCGTATACTACAAGTTGATGTTTCATGTGTCTCATGTGTTTCAACTTTATATGTCGCATGGTCAATCGTCTTTTACGTTATACTGTAAGCTCTTTCATAAATATTTAACAACACAGTCAATAGATGTACTGTCAGGAATAAGTGTGGGTGTGGGCTTTTGTATGAACGTCAAGAAGGCGGACAGGCAGGCAGGAAGCAATACATGGTTGTATTGACAGAAAAATAATACAAAAAAATTTAAAGATACGATATCGATAAATGATTTTAGATTTTTGCAAACGGAAACGGATATGACACAAACGAACGGCGTTGGTGGCAGCAACGGTAACACTTTTGCAATGTGGCAACAGGGTGTAACGTTTTTCATAAATGCGTTTTTTTTGGGTACACAAAAAAAAAGTGTTCTCCCATTTGAAGCTTAATAGACTTGCGGTTAGTATGTTTCGATTAAAAAAAACCCTTAACATTACTATTAGAGTTTTGAAAAATGACAACACTGAAGCATAAGCGTCATATCTTTCATTTTCATTCTAATGTTTATAGTTCTTAATGGTATATGTGCTCAAAAAGTTTTGCCGCTTAAATGATATATCAGTTTTTTTACAGAAAAAATTCATTTCAAAAATTGTTTGAGCAAATGGCCTCCCGTTTCTTACGAAAAACCGGACATATCCCTACCTTGTCATTAAAACTACATAGAACGGTTAATGCTGAATGGTAAAAACAATTTGTTTGCCAGAAATCCTTGGAGAAATTAGCAAAAGTGGCCACCGAATACGTATCATTCTCTATGCCATATACGTTTCATTCTCTACGAATGATAGTTCTCACAAATCGGTTCAAATATAAAATTAATGGGCTATCCGTCGTACTGTCCTAATTTGGCAATTCGACAATTGAATTTAATTTGATTTTATGTATATTTTTTCTTCAATTTTCAATCTGTTTTCTAAATATATCCTACACCGAGAGTATATTCACTTTGTCATTCCTTTTGTAACACATAGAAGGGGGCGTGGCAGGTATGGAAAATATATATGTATGTATATTCTTGAACAGCGTCACCACCTGAGTTGATTTAGCGATGTCCGTCTGTCTGTCAGGTTTACGAGAAAACCAAGAAAGCTAATGGAATGAAATTGAAACACTCAGTTTACACCTTTTTGCAGGCATCTTGCTATTGAAAATGTGCGAAATCGGTTTACGGACACGCCCATACTCTTTGTATATTTACTCAGGCCAATTTTGAAAAAGTTGCTGCGATTTTGATGAAACTTGATGATTTGGTGTACATGTAAACCAAATTAGGACTAGGTTAGGTATCAAGTTTCTAAAGGTTTGTACAAGGGCGTGGCACAGCCCTAAACTTTAAGCTTTATACCACCATATCTCGTAAGCCGTGCAAGATATTGTGATGAAATTTGGTAAACGGTTACATTTCAAATATATCTTGAATTGTGAAAAAAGTGGGCGGAATCGTTAAAGTGGGCGTGGCACTTTTCAGCAGTTAAACATTTTTATTTCGACTTTCATAAAATTTTTGATGATGATGCCGCTGAAAGCACTCATCAATGCAATTCCAGATTTATTACTGAAAAAACTCATTGAAGGGCGTGGCATAGCCCACAATATTTATGAACATTATGTTAAGAGAACTAACAACGTAATCGTTATGAAATTTAATAAGGCAGATATACTTGCAAGAAGTTATGTTCTTGCAAAAATTTGGTGCAATGGAGGATGTGGGCGTGGCACCTTCCATACAAGCAAAAAATGTTAGGTGTTATAGAAAGTGCGCTATGAGAGTAATCTCATTAAGCTTGGCTTGGCTGCTATGAGCTTTGAAAATTGACGGGATTGCAGTAGTTGGGCGTGGCAGCTCCTATATTAACCTTGATATTGTATTCGCTATATTACTTAATTGAACTATTGCAACAATTGTTATGAAATTTAATTTAGGTGGTTTACTTGCTGTAAGATATACCTGAATCAAAAGTGGGCGAAAAAACACGAGTGGGCGTGGCACTCCTGCTACAAATAAATAAATGCCTAAGGTGGCTTATCTATCGAAAAATGTGATCAATCATACTAAAATTTGGTGAAAGAGTGTTGCTTATGGAAAGCTATTTCTGGATAAAAATCAGACCATATTAAACCAGTGGGTGTGTTACCGCCCTAAATTTTTAGACAAATTACGGCATAAATTACATACTATACAACTTATTGAGCTAAGATTTGGTATGTGGATGTCAATGACGAATATAAATTAGTAACCCAAAAGTAGGCGGAATAGGAGAAGTGGGCGTGGCACATTTAAATTTCTTAGTTTTATTCGATTTGTTGCAATATTTTCCACATTCTTTTGATTTTATCAACCTTTTAACTTTTTCCAATATATCCCGTATTTATTCAAATTTTGTAACTGTTTTCATTTTTCTTCATTATTTTCTTTATTTTTAAGACTTTTTCAGCGATTAGCTTCAAAGTAATGATGGGAAACTTTCTCTCTGTGTATTTTGATGTAACATATGTGTGCGTATATATTTTGCCAACCGCAAATCAATGGTCCATGGCATATGAATTGCTATGAATGTCTATATGCAATAGTTGGGAAATGTATTTGTAATGGTATTCGCCTGAGCATATTGCAACCACATCACATTCTATGGCAATGAATTGCATCGTCCCTCAACGTCTCGTGCGTAGCTGCACAATCCACACAATGCAGTCGAATGATGACGCCAATGCTACTCGGTTATGCTACGTGCGTGACTAAAGTTGAAAAATTGATAAAATTACTTCAATAGAAAATTGGTGATTGAGTGATGAAGGTTGAGGTTTTCATGAGAGGTAGCAACTCATTTGCCCGGATGCAGAGAAAACACCTTAGCATTAATTTTTTGGTTAACTTGTAATGGATTTTTTTTTGCCACGCTGTAGTTGTCACATTTTATCAATATCACTGCTGAATGCAACAGTAAATATATTTACTGTAGAAAGAGATATAACTTCTAAGTAAGTTAAGTAAGTAATTTAATTTACCAGTTTTCTATCACAAGCAGAAAAAAAAAAATCACATGCAAAAAAGTCCGCAAGCTAAAAATGTATGCAACCTTTCATAGTTAATTACTGCTCCCACAAGCAGGCATTTGCGGTATCCTGCTAATGCCTTTATTCAGAAAAACAATGACATGCAACACAAATCTAACTAACCGTGCAACTTTTAAGTCCTAAGCGGTGCTTTTGTGTTAATGGAGCAGCATAAAAAATGAACAACTAAAATTGAAAAGTAAAAAAATGAAGAAATGGAATAAAAAAAAAAAAATCTGCTTATGACGGAACAATTCAGCAGTACAGAAACATAGAGCAGAGAAGAATTAAAATGTACACTTAAAAAAATTATCAAGTAGCTTTCGAGTTTAGGAATGTTTTTTGTATTTGATTAGGTATTGCTTAGTTATCTGATGTTTCGTGGGTTGTTTTAAAAAAATTTTAGAAGAAAACTTAGTGGAAAGTCTTGAGAAACGAACCACAAAATGATGTTCAGATGAATATTTTATACAAAAAATCTCAAAAAAATTATATTAGTCGGCAATTTTATGCAGATCATTGTTCTCATCATCATCATCAAAAATTTCTTTAAGTTGTAAAACTCAGTTTTGATTGAAACACATTTTTAATTTTATTTAACAAGATTTCAAATTAATTTTAAAAATTCTTATTTAAAATTACAATCACTTCTTGAAATACCTTTGCTCCCATTTTTAACAAGCATAAACAAATTATTTTCATTTTCCCTCAGTGTAGACAACAAAAGATGAGCAAAAGCACTGCATTCAAACAACCACTAATGCTGTGCAAGTTTAGGGTAAAAGAAATGTTATAAATTCTGTTCTGAATTTGTTTTTTTTTTTTTACCTAAACATACTACACCTATGTAGGGTCAGTTGCCGAACAAATGGATGCAAGTGCAAAATCCAATCAACTGGGGAATTGCAGCCATTGAACAAAATCGAATGAATCGAATTGAAATGATGAAATTTACGTTGTATTGAAAAGCTGTTGATCGGAAATAACAATAGGAAAAGGAAAACAAAAGAATAAAAGTAAAATTTAAGATAATAATTTGAAAAAATGGAAAAAATATGACCACGATGTAGAAATATATTACAGGATATGTAATAGTTCAAAAAGGAATCATTTTAAGAGACGAAAAACAAAAAAATTGAATTATTGAACACAGCATATTATTTATTGAATAATCAATATTTATCAATTCAGCACTGAACTATTAAATTTTCCCCATAACCAAAAATATTCAAAAATAAATCCAAAAACATCTTCTTGCGAAGATCCCACGGCTGCTAAGTAAAAAATGTTTTTTATTAGTGGCGCTTCCCACTCGCAAGCCATTGACATGAAACTATGGGTCAGTGTCAATCTCTTAAGACAAAATCGACATAAGATTGACCGATTCCGATTTTTCTACTTGGCAAGTGGTCAGCGAGGGTAAGTGGGCGGCCTTCGGTGGCGGCTCAGGACTTACATCTCTAATATGCCCAATACTGGCTTCGCGGCCAGTGTATAACATATGCAATACCGGCTTCGCTTTCCACAGTGCTTTTGTATTAAAATTAAATTGCATACTTTTAGGCATTTAAATTGACTAGTTTGGCCTAGGGAAAACTAGTTTATCCTAAAAACTAGTTTGGCCGGTATTTAACCAGCATAGAAGTCGTTACACTCCACAGGCCAAAATATGGTCGAAAATATGAAAAATATTTAAGTATTGATAGCTGATTTTGATATATATTTTTTATGTCTTAATGCTGACGTATGATCGGTATTATTTATAGATATATATCCGAGGTTGCGGAACTTTTCTAAAAGTTGAACTAATGCTGAACTGACTGTAACAAAATGTCTATGAAATAAAAGTAAATTTAAGAAGCTACAAATCCCACGCTTTTTATGGTAAAATTAATTATATATCTGGAAATTCTGTCAACATTATAAAAAAATAATCTTAAATTTTTATTATAATCTATAATTTTTCTACTGTTAGCAACAATCAGTAAATTGTTGAGTTATTGAAATTTCTGGACGTAAAAAACAAACATTTTCTGAAACTTTTATCTGAGAATAACTTTACATAGTACGTCATCGGCTTAGCAAAAATAAAAAAAAAAAACAAATTAGTGCCAAAAAACGGCTCTCTTTGGAACCGGTGACAATGAAATTTCGGAGACTTGTCGCATATATTAATGTATTGGCAATCTTTTTGTTCCATGAATGGAAGGCTCGAGGCTTTTCTTCTTGAACTTGGTGGCATTCAACTGAATATTCGTTTGGCTGGAGCGTTCCTTTCCATACGCCTGATGTTTCCATGCAAGGAGTGGCAATCCTTGGGATCCCGGGATTACGGGATTTTCTCTAAATATAAGCTAAAGTAATCCCAGGATTGTAAAGAGATAATCCTGGTGTTTTCGGAATTAGAAAAAAACCGCAGATGCGTTAATAAGACTGAACGAATAAAAATGTATACTTATATCTTACATTATTAAAATTTTTTACAGTGTGCTTCATTTAAGTTGTCAAAATTTGTAAAAGCTAATTTCAGAAAAATAGTTCCAGAAAAACTTTAATTATTTCTTAATACACAAATTTCGGCAGGTCTAGATATTTATGTGTCAAATCATGGTCGGCAGTGGTTTTTTTTTTGAAGATAAACCTATATTTTTTATTGCAGATTTGTATTTTATTAAAAAAACAAAAATATATATTTTGCTAATGTTGTTTTATCCCTAGCATTTTAAGTTTTTGCGTTATTGGTAAAAATAGTCTTAGTCTAAATTTCACATTTTATAATTTTTCTCCTAAGTTACCAATTTTCAATAAATTTCGTATTGAGTAAAAACGATCTTAAAATTGATCAAAATGTCTAAAAAATATTTACTAATATTTTCTTCAAAAAAAAAGTTGACTAACTATAAAAAACGAATCCGAAACGGATTGTAATTTCAGTGTTTTTTCGATTTTTTAAGCATTTCTAAGTCGATTAAGACACAAAATCTTTTTCAGGAAAATTTGAAAATTTTTCCAAAATTTTTAAGTTTTTCCAAAAAAACTTGATTAAAAGATTTTATAAGTTTTTTTGAACTCTTAAGCAATTTTAAGTCGTTTAAACATTACATTTTTTTTATTTACAAAAAACGAGTTAGAAACTGATCCGTATATGAAGTCCGTTCCGAGTTCGAAACGGATTCGTTTTACTTACAAAAATCGGAATGCGCACTGACGGATCCGTAACGAATTCGAAACGGATTCGTTTTACTTACAAAAAACGGAATGCGCACTGACGGATCCGTAACGAATTCGAAACGGATTACATAAAACGACTTCGAAACGGATCCGTATGTGAAGTCCGTTACGAGTTCGAAACGGATCCGTTTTACTTACAAAAAAAACGGAACGCGCACTTTCGAATTCGAAACGGATTCGCATCCGTTTTTGTGCACATTGGGAATGAGCCACTCGGTACCACTAAAATGCTTTTTTATGCATTTATTGGAACTACAATCCCGGGATTGATCCCGGGACTAGAAATTTCGATCCTGAAAATCCCGTAGCTCAAAATGCTACGGAATTGCCACCCCTAATGAAGTAGAAAGATTTCAGAACTTTTAACCTTGAGCACAAAAATTTTGATAGGCACAACATTTCCCGAAAGATTTTTTGTCTGATCTATATTAAGATTTTGTCTTGGAATTAATATTTGCTTGAATTATCTTCGTTGTTATTCTACTAGAGTGATCTGATCAGTATGGCGCAGAAACTGGTACTTTTTTAGTCTATTGAGTATCACAAAAGTTGGGAGAATTTTGCAACAACTTCTTTTTTCTCGTCCATTTCAATGCTTCCAGAATATGTCCTCTATTTGTATATTTCAGAAACCAACTCCTTATTCTCTACCGATTTTTGATATTGTAACTCTTGTTTCTGGAAAAACTCTAATGACACGGCCGAAAAAATAATTTTTGCAATTTTTAATTAGTTTATACTTGCGCAGACTTGCACTGGACATTGGGTAATCGGCAAGTAAGCTGAAAGATAAGGTAACCTATTCAATTCTTCCTGAAGCAGTTGCTTGAAGGCACGAGAATAAATTACTCCAGCATTTACTTTACAGCTGTCCAGACCTTATGAAGATATCTTGAAAAACCTTTTTTCAATATTGTTAGCAAAGTCACCGAAGTTAATATCGGCAAGCTGCTCAAAAACCTTAATATGACTAATTGTATATACATAGCTGCTTTTCGTTACCAATGAATTTTCAACTTCCACCAATTCGTTGGGCCACAATCGTCGGGTGGAAAATCAGTGATACTTAAGACTTTTAATCTGTTTACTAATCACTATAATCTAACTTGGTTAATGTAATTGAAAGTAAATAAAAATATATTTGCTTAGACTACGCTGTAAGTTTTAATATATATAAATAAAATGAAAGCTGTTTTCGATGTTCGCATATCACGCAAAAACTACTTGATCAATTTCAATCAAATTTATTTAGGATTATTTATTAGACGCTTGGTCTCAATTTCCAATTAAAATTGTCACGATATTCCTGTTAAATGTTAAAATATTTAAACTTTAAAATTGCTAAAAAAAATAATTAATTGAATAAAATTTTGAAATGTCTGTCAAATAAATTAAGAAAGAACTTAGAGCTAATGGTTTATATATTTCGTACTAATATGCACCATATCATTATAACGCACCAGGCGTAAACGTCCTTTTGGATGGAAATAAAACACGGGCACATTAAAATTTACTGCCCGGTGCTTTTATTTTATAGTTCCATTCTATATGTTATTAATTCGAGCACGCTTTTTAGTGCATTGAACTAACTTTTATGTATTATTCAGATAAAAAATTACTTTAGCTACATTTGCTTCGAAACACACTGTCTTCAGTGGCATTAAAGATTAACTTATTATGTTTTTGGGAAGGAAGCAAAAAAAAAAACTTCAACTATAAAGTTGAAACTTCAATAAATAAAAGTTTACGCTAAAACTTATTCACACTAAAGTTTAAAATCGCATGAACACCTACTGCTCGAATTACATGCTGGACTACACCCATTATTTTACTGCTACATACTTAAATTACTACTACCTGACGGGAAATATACTTTCGAAGGCTGCTATTTTTAAAAATATTTAAATTCGACCAAATTGACAAAGGACATTAATAAAAATTTTTGTATTTTTAATTACATTTCTTTATTAAAAAAAAACGAAATTAATTAAATATCCTGAAAATTTTTTTAAAAAATGTTTCCAAATATGGAATTAAATTAAACTAAAAGTACCAAAATAAGAAATCATTGAGTGAACGATGTGAAAAATAACATTAAAAGTTGTCTGTACTGTTGTCTTTTTCTCCCATTATTTTTTCCTCCAAACTGGATAATTTCGTCCGGCTTGCTGGCAAGCATAGCCTCGTCCGAGTCCTAATTTACTCAGAAAAATATTATTAACACTCATTTTCCCATATTTCCCTATGGGTATTTGTAATCTTGTCTCCTATGCTGCTGCAACTTCGGCATGGACTGATGATGTTGACGATAAGAGAAAAAAGGAACAGTAGATTGCAATATTACATAAAATTTATGCACTCCTACGAAACTGCCCCACCTGACCCACTATACATTTTCACCTCAATCGAAAATACAGAATATGTGGGTGGGCGGATGAAGCAACCGTGCCATCTACAACACAAAAAGTTTTACTTAGTGCTCGCCCTATTGCAGTTCCGTTTGCTCCACTCTCTATTCTGTATCTATCAGCTAATATTTTTTGTACGGTCTTCTTGTGCATCTTCCTTTGGCGTTTTTACCGTCGTATCACTGCTCAGATTGTGGTAAAAGTTTTCAATAATATTTCCAGAGCAATGGTGTTTGGACAAAACAAAAAAAAAAAAAGAGAGAAAGAAAATTGTGCAAAAGGAAAAGAAAACTGGGTTGTGGTTGTGCAAAAGGAAATGGCAGACCACGTAAAAGCAACATACGACACACTAACTTAAATGGTGCCACACACACACACACACACACAAAGATAGATAAAGTAACACATGCCATCTCTGCAATATTGCAGTAAAAAATTTGATAACCTTAAATGTTTTATTGGATGCAGTGCCGTAGTAAGGGGAGCGACTGGTCTGGCATATTACAGATCACGTGATTTAAGAGAGACTCTGCGCTTCAAGAGGAACCTTGCGCTTGTTGAAATGTTTGTTTGTCTATTAGTTTAAGCTAAGGACTAGATTAAAAAATTTGCTAGAGAGCATAAATATTGTTCGAAAGGAAGATTTTTTTCTAACCCGTCATCAATGATGTTCGGAAATGTAACACAGCCAATGACGTGGGGTGTGAAGTACCCCAAAAATTTTTAACTATGTTATATCAATTATGGCTATTAAAGTTTTTTTTCACACTCATTTTGAAGTTTTATATTATGTACTGAACTAATTAAAATAAATCAATATCAAAAAATAAATTCTTAGATTAATTTAATTCAAAAAGTTCGAAGCGCTCTTTTTAAGGCCAAGTAAAATAACGAAAATTCAGATAACTGAATAGAATTAAAAATTTTAATAAAGTTTTACTTCTTATACATAAAAATGTACCAAATAATAATTTTAAAATGATATTATTAAGTGAGGATACATATTAAAGTTAATGAAACTTCTCATAATATACTCACTTTTTAAAGAAAATTTGCATGTTCTATGCAAATGCACCGATTGCAGTCGGCGCAGGCATATTTTGCTTTCCCGGTTTTGTCTCGATAGTACTCAAAATATCATTTTATGAATGGCTTATTGTGTAATTCCTCAAATAATTCTTCAGATGTTCTTCATATTCTTTTCTGAAGTTTCCCAATAACGCTGTCAATGATGTGAGGTGTGACATACCCCATAGGTTTCTTGCCTGAGGGCTTTTCGCTCAAAGAGTTACGCTGGACTAAACGAGCTTGCTGAGTCAGTTGTAGGATATTTTATTTTCACTACTGAGAGTTCGTGGGCAGCCATCAATGCGAGGAGAAAGTTGTTTCTGTTTGTCTTTCACGTGGGGTTTGCCGCGCTCTAAAATACCAACAAATCCTCGAAGCCCGAGTTGAGAAAAAAAATTCCTTTCTTATTATTTTAAATTAAAATATTCTTTTATTTAAAAAGAAAATTTCGATGTGTGGCGATTCTGATGTTGAGGATAAACCATGTCCACGTAACTCGCTAAAAGCTTTTGTAGCTTGAATATAATGTACTACCACACATATCTACCATCCAGACCTGGCATTTTGAATTATTACTTGTCCGGTCTCTGCAAATTTTTTTACTTGGCAAAACCTTAACTTCAAATGAGGACGCCAAATATGACTTGGGTCATTTTTTGACCAGCAAAGATCAAAAGTCTTATAAGCGTGAAGTCATGTTACTGCATAAAGATCACAAAAGGTATTGGATCAAAATGGAAAATATTTATATAATTAAATAATATATCTATGCACTATATGAAAATCGTTCTCCAAATTCACAAACAAAAAAAAACTTTCCGATCAAACCGATAATATTTATTACTCGCAAAACGACTGCAAATGTTGAAAATGTCGAAAAAATTAACTCCATCGTCTTCAATTTGAAGTTCCGAAACATTTTGCGTATTTGGTATGGCATTAAGGGGGGGAAAAGTTTGACAAAAAAAAAAGCATATTTTTGTGATTTTTTTTTCACAGTACCTTCTTTATTAAAATTCTAAAAATTTGTAACATTATTAACAATCATTTTAAAAATATTCTGCCAAATTTTCATTAAAAAATATGAAAAAATAAGCCAGTGGTACTGGGGAGAACTAAGTAACCTAAAAAAAAGTCAACATCCGGCAGGCAGGATAACTCATGACTGCTTAATCTGATATAAAAATACCAAAAAGATTTCTTTAGTATATACGTTAATCTTGAATTTGAATGAAAGAATAAACAAAATATTAATTTTTGAATTTTTGGTAAAGGTTTAATAAAAAAACTCTGATTTTTACCAAAAATTTGCTCCTTTTGTTTAATTAAAAAATGAGTATGAGTATGAGTTGAAATAAAAAAAAAAAATCCTTCATTCAGATCAGAGTATTTAGTATTGAAGAGAAGTATGTAAAATTTTGGCAAAATCGGTTCTCAAGTTTTCGAGACATTTTGACTACCGACTTCTTCATATGACCGCTCGGACTCTGTTGTCTATAACTCGAAAAGTTTTGCTCCTAATGACTTTAATGACTTCAAATTTTCTGACAATATTTCCTATAACTTGTAGTATCAGAAAAGAAATTAAAGAAAAAAATTTATTTTCCGACCCTTTTCCCCCCTTAAATTCGAGCTTATTCTGATTTTCTGTAGATTTTATAGAAAATTTTCATTGCTTTAATTTTATGATTAATTTGTTTAAAAATATTATAGTCCTAGCTGTGAACGAATTCTGTTTTACGTGAACAAAATGATGTTGTAGTTTTGATAGAAAGCACAGGTTTTTAATTGAAAATTATAGATTTTTTATTGATTCATTGAGTATACTACTCGCATATATAAATTATGTAATTAAAACCATGAAGTAACATTCTTACCATAAAATCTAATAACATTTCAAAATTATTTCTCTCCAGTGCGTGAGCCAAATTGTTGTCGAAAAAAATTTGCAAAAATCGAACGGTTTTGACATTTGGTTTTCACATTGCCAAGTGCCGAAAATAAGAGTAGTCGAAAAATTCAAATTCGAGTATCGCATTGCAGAGTAAGGCCCCTGTTCTTTTAGTTCTAATTCTATAAAATAATAAACTTTTCCGAGTTTGAGATCTTATATCAATTGCAGCAATTTTCGTTGAAATTGGTTTCCACCAATAGTTGTATCGGCCTATTCCAGCAACTGAAAACAGGAAAGTAAGTCCCTAACATTTCACACTTTTGTCGAAATTTTCCTTAGCCGATTTGCATGATAGCGTTCAATATCCTCCTTCAGGGTAGGAGGCTTGTTGGCATTGTTGGCATAAGTAGACATTAAGCAACTCCATAAAATGGCTAACGGCGCTAAGTCACATGTTCTGAGCGGTCGATTTGGATCACAAAAACGTGAAATTATACTACCAGAAAATTAATCATGCACTAATTGAATTATTTACCGGGCTGTATGACATGTTGCACAGTCTTGTGGAACCCATATGTTGTTCACATTCATATCTTGTAATTTAGGTACAAAAAACTGAATCATAATGTTGCAATAGCGAATACCATCAACTGATATTGCCTGACCGATGATTCCACCAACCCCAAATTCGCACTAAAAAGTGAAGTGTTGGTATATGCATTGTATTGAGAATGTAGATACCAACATTTCGGGCTTCATTTTAAATAAACCTGAACTGTCAGCTGTTTTTATACCCTACACCGAGGGTATATTCACTTTGTCCTTCAGTTTGTAACACATAGAAGTAGGCGTGGCAGGTATGGAAACGTATATATATTCTTGATCAGCGTCACCACCTGAGTTGATTTAGCTATGTCCGTCTGTCTGTCTGTCTGTTGAAATCAGGTTTACGGGAAAACCAAGAGAGCTAATTGAATGAAACTTTCACACACAGGTCACACCTTCTTGCAGGCAACTTGCTATTGAAAATGGGCGAAATCGGTTCACGGACACGCCTACCGCCATTACCCTATGTATATATACCCAGGCCTATTTTGAAAAAAGTTGCAGCGGTTTTGATGAAAATTGATGATTTGATACACACGTGAACAAGACTAGGATTAGGCTAGGTTTCAAAGCTTCCCACAGGGGCGTGGCACAGCCCTAAACTTTAACCTTTATATAAACGGTTACATTTCAAATAAATCTTGAATTGTGATAAAAGTGGGCGGAATCGGAAAATTGGGCGTGGCTCTTGACAGTTAAAAATTTTGATTCCATATATCTCAAAAGTGGCACAAACGACTTTCATAAAAATTTTAGAGATGATGCCACTGAAAGCAGTAATCAACAGAAGCCCAGCCACTTTACTGAAAAAATTGTTGAAGGGCGTGGCATAGCCTACAATATTTATAAACGTTATATTTAGAGAACTAATAACGTAATCGTCATGAAATTTTATAAGGCAGATATATGTACTTGCTAGAAGGTATGTTTTTGCAAAAATCTGGTGCAATGGAGCATGTGGGCGTGGTACCTCCCATACAAGCAAAAAAACGTTTAATGTTATAGATAGCGTGCTATGAAAGCAATTTTCATAAAATTTGGTTTGGAGGTGTCAGCTGCTATGGGCTTTGAAATTAAATGAGAATTGATGAAATTGCTGTAGTAGGCGTGGCACCCCCCTATACTATCATTAAGTTGCAATCGCTATATTTATTGAACTATTGCAACAATTGGTATGAAATTTAATTTAGGTGGTTTACTTGCTATAAGATATACCTGAATCAAAAGTGGGCGAAGTAGCACGAGTGGGCGTGTCACTCCCTATACAAGTAAAATACCTTAAGTGGCATATATTTCGAAATATGTGATAAATCACGCTAAAATTTGGTGAAAGAGTGTTGCTTATAAAAAGCTATTTCTGGATAAAAATCGGACCACATTACACCAGTGGGTTACCGCCCTAAATTTTAAGACAAATTACGGCATAAATTACATACTATACAACTTATTGAGCTAAGATTTGGTATGTGGATGTCAATGACTAAAATGATTTAGTAACCCAAAAGAAGGCGGAATTGGAGAAGTTAGCGTGGCACATTTAAATTTCTTAGTTTTAATTCGATGTTTTTCAATATTTTCCATATTCTTTTGACTTTATCAACCTTTTAACTTTTTCCAATATATCCCATATGTATTCGTTTTTTCTTCATTATTTTCTTTTTCAGCGATTTTGAACTCTTTCAAATTTTTTGAACGTTTTTATATTATTTCGACATTTTTAAGCATTTTTCATATAAATTCGACATTTTAAATTTCTTTCAACTTTCTTCAATGGTTTCCATATTTTTTCGACCTTTTCAGTCTTTTACAACTGTTTCCACATTTTTCAACTTCTTTCGACCTTTTTTACATTTGAAATTTTTTTGGAATTATTCAACCTCTTCAACGTCATTTAACATTTATTTAAAAGTGACTTTCAGTGCAGTGTAGGGTATGTGAGTTTCGGCCGGGCCGAAGATTGTTTTATTTCTACCCATAATTGAACTATTGATTTGGTTTAATTTCAAAGATTATTCAATGGAGTTTGCTATTAAAATTGATTTTTAACTTTCAGTTCTTTTTATGCAAGAAATTATTGTCTTATGTTGATGTCACCATTTCAAGAAATCATGTGATTTTAAGTGCAATTTGTAATTGGAATTTGTGTAAATTTTTTAAATTTCACTATTCAAATGAGTTTTTGCGGTGTAAATTATTCCACGATTAGACTATGAGCTTAGTCTTTCAATTGTCTTTAAAGCTATCTATATTTGAAGTCATATCCCAGCCAAAAACCACACTTTACATTGCTATCAAGATTAGAGCCCGTTTATAAGAACAAACTTTTCGGAATACTGCTTAATAGCCTTCACAATAACTGATTGATTTTCTAAAACTTAAAAGAAAACGTAAAGTTAGTGCCCAATTTGCTAATCCATCAATTACATAAATCACTCATAAGCTGCTACAAACTTGAATTGTTGCTTATTGAGCTTTCATAGATTTCTGCCAATTTATGTCAAGTGTACGAGAGATATAGAGTTGAAAGCAGAATGCATCAAAATATTTCAGCTGCTGTAAGAATTCCAGTAGAAAGACAACCAAAAATATTAACCTTAAGCTGAGTTATGCCAAAAGTAACAAACAATTTTTCAACGAGCAAAATTCTCATTTCAGTTCAGCGTTCACAGAATTTGTCCATCTTTTACGTTCAAAATTCTTGGCAATCAATTTCCAAAACAATGTGCGCTTACCATTGCTCTTCTGTGTCTGCAATTCTGCTACCCTGCCCTCGCGGCGCAAATTCTCAAGTTCATTTTGCTTTTACCTTGTAGCAGCAACGTAGCACGTCGAATTCCATTACCGCTTGTCACGTTGCTGCAGTACGATGCAATGCATTCAAGTCGATGTGGAAGTCTCAACCTGACACATGGCATAGTGATGGAAAGATGGTGAAGGAACACAAATATGAGCAGGTCATAGAGTTATCGAAATTTTTATGCAAGGGGTTTTTAAGCACAAGCTATAAAAGGCAAAAGAGCTAAAAATAATAATTTTAAAAAAATACTTAATTTAGACATTAACTTATGAATGTATTAGTTTTTATGAAAAATAACAATTTTATATAAAAAATTGTCAAATATGTTCGGCGATTTTAGATATTATTGCTTTTATATGAAACAAAAAAATTAAAAAAAAAGTTCCACATCATTTTGTAAAAAATTTTGCGACTTAGAATGTTTTTTCCCGAAGAAAAGTTGCACAAAAACACATCTAAAAATGTTACATCCCTAGAGAAAATCCGCAAAAAAAAAACGAAAAATTGCACTACCGCGCAAGGTTTTCATTGTGCTGCATATTGTACGTACCTAGAGTCTTGTTTTTGTCATTTCTGTTCCTTGTGCTCGTGTTCGTCAGCAGTTGCCATCAATCAGTCAACTATTTGGTACGTCCTGCAGCATCAAGTTGCCAACTTCATTCGTTGCTTTTGGGTGTGAAAGCAATTTTTGCTTGATGCACGTGTGTTTGAGCGCGCGCTTTGTGTTCTTAATAAGTTAGTGTTTGACGCATGCGCTCACCCTTTTTAAGCTTTGATGAATGAGTTGTTGCGGTGATAAATGTTTTCGCACAAACTGACGACCACGTGTTCAAATTACAGCAAACGCACTCGCTTAGAAAATTGAGGTGTTTGTATTCATAATGGTAAAGTGTTGACTTAAGTCTTTGTGTAATAAATTGCGAAAGAAACTTTGTGTAGTATTTCTTTGGCACCTACTCCTATTTAAGCAACGTTTAAAATATCAAAAATAAGTATTCTTATTGGTCTATTTCGATTCAACCATTTACTAGTCAATGCAATTCTAAGTTGTTAATTACATGTTACTCATACGACATGTGTGTCCACTTAATAGAAAATAAATATATTGATATGTGGAATGTATTCATCATTCTTAAGGCCATATATTTATTTTTATTACTAAAACAAAGTTAGTAAAAATTCGGCTACGCCTTTTTAAGACTTTAATAAGAAAGTAAAAGTACAATATCCGAAGGCACAAAACGATTTCAAAATGTTTAAATTCAATTTAAGATGTTAAAAACTTTATTTTTGAATGGGTAATGTTATTAATTTCGAGTAATACCCAAAAGTTCTAATATATTAAAAAAATAGAAAACTCCAAAATATTGAATAACCTAAGTAGCACACGTTGCAAGTTTTTGGCTAATACAGCGCATTTCTAGCAAAAATCATTACTGCATTGATTTTCTTGTTACTAGGAATTGATCAAGATTGCACTGTCATTTAGTTTATAAAGCGCCTTTGGGAATCAGAATTTAGCATTTCACATATTTTTACAGATGCAAAAATGCTAAAAAATAGCCCTATTGCTATGCCACAGATTGCCTCTTTGTTACAAAAGTTGCAATAATTTAGTTATTAAAATGTTTTAGAAGTATAATTAAAGCGCTAATTTTGCCATTCCAAACAATAAAATCGCTCTAAAAAATTGTATTGGTATTACTATGAATGTGTTTGTTAATTATATAAATAAGTATAAGAATATTTGCGTTTGTGTTATTTATTGGCATTTATTTGTACGAATTTACTTCTCTTTTATTTTCTTGAAAAATATGAGAATTTTTTAATATAATATCAATTACATTTTAATCAAAAGCATTCTTCCAGAACTACAAACTGTGCGCGAATAAAATTTTTTTGGCTAGTTTCTTCTGAAACTCTTAGATAAATAATACGCCTCAAAGTTTCTTTATATTTATAAATTTTTAAGCAATAAAAAAATTGTATCAAAAATATTTATTAAAATGCATATTTTCCCTTTCGCAATAATCCAATATTTTCTAAAGTGATAAAATAAATTTCCTATTCGAATAATTTTTGCACTAGACTCATGTAATGGCGTCTTCAGAGTTCTATAAATGAATTGCATGGAAGCATCAATAGCTTAAATTAAACTAGAAAATATGAATTTAACAGCGAGAGCGATGTAGATTTTTTTTTGGAATTCAATTGACCTAAATATTTCAAAAAAATAGCTAGTAAGTTGCAGGAAAATAAGTTTTGCTACATTGTTATTTTTAAGCAAAATTTTTGATTTTAAAAGCTGATTTATAGCTAAGAACTAGCAAAACGTGGTAGTGCTCTTGGTAGTGCACATCAGTATAGAGAAAAAAAACTTGTGTGGATTTTTTTTAGCAATAATTTGAAGTATGCATGCAAAATAAAAGCTATAATATATAACCATAGCTTTTACTGCAAATTAACTTTAAATGTGCTTTAATAAGAGCCACGATTCTTTGCTATGTTCTGTGATATCTTTTAGCTATAAATGTCAAATCAAAAAATAAATATAGTTGCTTTTGCTTAGCTGTAATCTTTTCGTTAAAGTATAGTTCATAGCAAAGGGAGTTAGGAGTGGTGGAAAAGGGATGAATTGTTCAGTTCTTCAAACATATCATTTTCTATATCTTCGAAGTCGTGGATTCTTTTTTCTTTAATAGCTTTATTGAATACGCCCTGCCTGGAGCACTTATATTTATTTATAAAGTGGAAAGTAAACAAAAGTAATCATTGAAAGTTTACTTACCAGATACAGGAATCAAGCAGAATAAATAAAAACTTTAAGCTCCACTGAAGAAGCAATAAAAAATTAAAATACAGGCGGTGACAGTTGTTCTTCTAAAACTATTTTCCGAGGGCCACGATATTTTAAGGGGATTAACGTGGCAACAGATGGTTCTCCGTGAAGTAGTGGGGGCCTAAAATACAATACTTCGACAATATTCTAGAAATGAATGTGTTGGAGTTAAATTCAATTGAATTTGCAGCTTTGATTTTCTGACTTTTGTCCACCTAGATTCGATATCTGTCCTACTGTGTGTTGGTGGCTTAAGTTTGCAAGGGACTAGAACCACTTTTTTTTTTTTAGTAAAATGAATGTGAATTTACATGTGCTGGCTTTAATAACATCGATCTCGTTTTGCTGATATATCACCGCATTGGATCCTCAACACATTAAAAATGTAAAAACACTCCTATTAATGCGCAAGCAATAGCTTAGTTCACATCAAATTTTTTAATATTAACGTAAAAAGCTCTCTTTATAGCCTTTTGAGATTGATGCTTATATAGGAGGTGCCACGTCCTTTTATCACAATTCGCCAAGTTTTTGTTTGATGTTAGACCTTTTATTTGTGCGAAATTTGGACTCATTACCATAAATGACTTTAAAAAATAAGCGTTTTGAAAATATTTGTTTCTGTGGAGGGTGCCACGCCTACTTGCTGAAGTTCACTTAATTCTTGTTTAGAGTATTTCCGAATCTTTTCTAAAGTTTGTGTAAGATTTGGTTCCATTACCTTAAGTAATTATCCGGCAAAGCGTCTTGAGGTTTTCGCTTGTAAGTGATGTCTACGCCCTCTCGCCGAAAGTTGACAACTTTATGTCCAGAGCTTGTTTAAGTTTTTTCAAGTAATTTTGAGAAATTATTAAGCGTCTTAAATGGTTTACTATTTTCAATCCAAAGATGATTGTTTGAAGCTGTAATCTAGCTGCAGAATAGCATTCAACTATCTTGCTTGCTTTCTTCGTTATCGTGGTTTCCACATACAGACATATCTCTCTCTGATCAAGAAAACATACACTTTACAATACCTGCCACGCCCACTTTAATGCGTTACAAACGAAGTGACAAAGTGAATATACCCTGAGTGTATGGTATAAAAGAATCAAACGCATGTAAAGACACATACCTATGGTTTTACGTGATTTCTAACCTCACAACTTCTCAGAGCACCATTACTAGAGTTAACTGAGCCAAATCAATTTAGGACTGTTTTAATTTCCATGAATATACTTTTGCTTAACATAACATCCAAATTGATTTGAACTCAAAGTTGCAGCTATAAATCCAATTGACATTCACTGAAATTGCTTTTGAATTAAGCCTAAGCTTACGAAATTGCATTCTTACTCTCTAAATTCAATCTTCAAAACTTGTTGATTAAACGATAGATTTGAGTATGTATATAGCTAAATAATGACTCGAAGTAATTTAAAAAAGAAATACTAAGAAGAAATGTTTAAATAGAAAATTCCTAGTGACTTACAACTTCTGACATTTAAGACAAAATGACAAGTGACAGGTGGCTGTTTCAAATTGTGTTGAATTCATGAGATTGGCAGCAACACCAATGCTAGCAACTTTTTTGCAACAGCACAGCAGTCAGACAGTTGTTGTGCAAATTGTCAACTGACATGTGAACAATTCCAGTACAATTGATTTCTATTACTGTTGATGACAACAGCAGCAGCAACAGTAACAACAATAATAACAAAGGCAACAATAATGACTAAGATGTCAACAATGGAAAGAAAATTGCAAAAAGAGAGAGAGAGATGAAAAAAAAAAAAAAAAACTGCAGCAAAATTCTAAAAAATTACATTCGACAACAACAACAATTGCACTGCGCTATTGTTGCTGGTTATTGTACTCGTAATAAAGTTCGATTTTTTTTCCAATGAATTGTAATAGGAATTGCTGCAGGTTTGCTGTAAAAATCTCACAATTCATGTGAAAATTTTTATTGCAATTGAAGCTAAATTTTAAGAAGAATAAGAATCAATTTGTATGCAGACTTTAAGCAGGAAATTGAAAATGTCTCGGAACATAATTCATTTCATGATTTTTGCTTTGAGATGAAAAATTTCGTTCATTCATTTCTTTAGTTACTGCTTCTCTCGAAACGAAGTATTGCGAAGTAATATTTGGCATTTCATAATCGAAGAATTCTGTCAGTTCTAAATTTTTTAAAATTTTTTGTTGAACGGATTTTCAAAAACTTGGTATTAGTTTCTTTTGAAGAGTTTTCTCTTTTTAATTAAATAGCTAAATTGATGTATTTTTAAATATATATATTTTTAAAGTTATTTTTAATTGGATACAAATTTTAAAAAAATAGTTTTTTTCAAATGTGTCAGCTTTTATCTCGTAACCTGTATATTAAAACTAAAAGCTTTTTTTATAAGAGTTGTGGAAAATTTTATGAACTTTTTTTTCAAAATTTACTCAAAAAAAATCGGTCTATATTTGGATGAGATATAGCCTAAAAACTGAAATTACATTGAAATTACACTAAAAAAAAAATTAAAAGAAAAAACTAACCGCGAGAAAAATCTATCAAAAATTTTTTTGATCTTAGTTGGCCTAATTACATCATACAAAATTAAGAAATGTCATGGAGTATTTTTGGTGTCGACTAGTGTTATCAGTAAGCTTTCAGTCAAAATTGAAAAATATTCATTACCTTTAAATCATTTTATTTGTAATTGAAAATCTCAATTTGCATTATCACTAAAGTTTAGTGAAAATTCGAAAGTATTGCATTAACTCCATGTCTGTTTGTCCGAAAGTAATGAAAATTCGGTGTTGACGAAGACTTTCTCTTGAAGTTGAATGCCATATGGGAGTGTCACATTTCTTGGAAAGATGCTTGCCATGAGATGTTTGGTCGTTTACTAAAATGGTCGACAAAAGTATTTTGACAATAAAAAAAACCCCTTATTTTCCTATATCTTTCTTTTAAATGATAGGATCATTTTGAAAAAAATACACGCTAATAGTACCTATAAAGCAAAGTTTTTTCAAGTAGCCACAGAAAAACAACTTACTAAACTTAAACTTTTTTTTGCATAACTTTGAAGATTTATTGATCAGTATTAATGCCTTATATTTTTTTTTTCAAAATTCTGATTTTTTAAAAAGTTATGAGCAAGTGAATTTTTAAGTGGGTGTTTTTTGAAATTCCAATTTCTCTGTAAATATTGGGAAAAAGTTAATGAAATTTTCGTGATAGGACAAGAAATGTTTTACAATTTATATGAAATACTCATAATTATGAGCTTTCAAAAAACATTCATAAAATTATTTCAATATTATTGTTCCGAAATTAAAAACAACTTAAGGTGTTATCTTCGGCCAGACCAAAACTCACATACCCTACACTGCACTGAAAGTCCCTTTTAAATAAATGTTATAAGATGTGAAAAGGTTGAATAAGTCGAAAAAAATGAGAAATGTAATAAATGTTTAGGGGATGAAAAATGTTGAAACAGTTGTAAAAGACTGAAAAAGTCGGTAAAATATAAAGCCATTGAAGAAAGTTGAAAGAAATTCAAAATGTCGAAATAATATGAAAATGTCCAAAAAAGTTGAAAGAGGTTAAGAAGTAATAAAAATTATCAAAATCGCTGAAAAAGTTTTAAAAATAAAGAAAATAATAAAGATAACTGAAAGAGGTAGAAAAAGTCAATCAAATACATATGGGATATATTGGAAAAAGTTAAAAGGTTGATAAAGTCAAAAGAATATGGAAAATATTGAAAAAAACCGAATAAAAACCAAGAAATTTAAATGTGCCACGCCTACTTCTCCAATTCAGCATACTTTTGGGTTACTAAATTATATTCGTCATTGACATCCACATACCAAATCTTAGCCCAATAGGTTGTATAATTTGCTATATATGCTGTAATTAGTCTTAAAATTTAGGGCGGTTACACACCTACTGGTGTAATGTGATCCGATTTTTATCCAGAAATAGCTTTTTATTAGCAACACTCTTTCACCAAATTCTAGTCTGATTGATCATATATTTCGAAAGATATGCCACTTAAGGTACTTTACTTGTATGGGGAGTGCCACGCCCACTCGTGCTATTTCGCCCATTTTCGGTTTAGGTATACCTTTTACCAAGTAAATTAAATTTCATACCAATTGTTGCAATAGTTCAATCAATATAGCGATTGCAACTTCATGGTACCACAGGAGTTGCCACGCCCACTATTGAAATCTCGTCAATTCTCATTTAATTTCAAAGCCCATAACAGCCGACATCTCTGAGCCAAATTTTATGAGGATTACTCTCATAGCACACTATCTGTAACAGTAAACGTTTTTTGCTTGTTGGCAGGTGCCACGCCCACATGCTCCATTGCGCCAAGTTTTTGTAAAAACATACTTTTTAGCAAGTATATCTGCCTTATTAAGTTTCATAACGATTACGTTGTTAGTTCTCTTAATATAACGTTTATAAATATTGTGGACTGTGCCACGCCCTTCATCGAGTTTTTTCAGTAAAGCAGCAGAACTTGTGTTGCTGACTGCTTTCAGTGGCATCATCTCTAATTTTTTTATGAAAATCGTTGAAAAGAACCTCGCCCACTTTTAAGATTCCGCCCACTTTTACCACAATTTAAGATATATTTGAAATGTATCCGTTTACCAAATTTCATCACAATATCTTGCACGGCTAACGAGATATGGTGGTATAAAAGTTAAAATTTAGGGCTGTGCCACGCCCCTGTAGGAAGCTTTGAAAACTTGAAACCTAGCCAAATCCTATTCTTGTTCACATGATCATCAAATCACCAATTTTCATCAAAATCGCTGCAACTTTTTTCAAAATTGGCCATACAAAGAGTATGGGCGGTAGTCGTGTCAGTGAACCGATTTCGCCCATTTTCAATAGCAAGATGCCTGCAAGAAGATGTGAACTGTGTGTAAAAGTTTCATTCCATATAGCTCTCTTGGTTTTCCCGTAAACCTGATTTCAACAGACAGACAGACAGACAGACAGACAGACAGACAGACAGACAGACAGACAGACAGACAGACAGACAGACAGACAGACAGACAGACAGACAGACAGACAGACAGACAGACAGACAGACAGACAGACAGACAGACAGACAGACAGACAGACAGACAGACAGACAGACAGACAGACAGACAGACAGACAGACAGACAGACAGACAGACAGACAGACAGACAGACAGACAGACAGACAGACAGACAGACAGACAGACAGACAGACAGACAGACAGACAGACAGACAGACAGACAGACAGACAGACAGACAGACAGACAGACAGACAGACAGACAGACAGACAGACAGACAGACAGACAGACAGACAGACAGACAGACAGACAGACAGACAGACAGACAGACAGACAGACAGACAGACAGACAGACAGACAGACAGACAGACAGACAGACAGACAGACAGACAGACAGACAGACAGACAGACAGACAGACAGACAGACAGACAGACAGACAGACAGACAGACAGACAGACAGACAGACAGACAGACAGACAGACAGACAGACAGACAGACAGACAGACAGACAGACAGACAGACAGACAGACAGACAGACAGACAGACAGACAGACAGACAGACAGACAGACAGACAGACAGACAGACAGACAGACAGACAGACAGACAGACAGACAGACAGACAGACAGACAGACAGACAGACAGACAGACAGACAGACAGACAGACAGACAGACAGACAGACAGACAGACAGACAGACAGACAGACAGACAGACAGACAGACAGACAGACAGACAGACAGACAGACAGACAGACAGACAGACAGACAGACAGACAGACAGACAGACAGACAGACAGACAGACAGACAGACAGACAGACAGACAGACAGACAGACAGACAGACAGACAGACAGACAGACAGACAGACAGACAGACAGACAGACAGACAGACAGACAGACAGACAGACAGACAGACAGACAGACAGACAGACAGACAGACAGACAGACAGACAGACAGACAGACAGACAGACAGACAGACAGACAGACAGACAGACAGACAGACAGACAGACAGACAGACAGACAGACAGACAGACAGACAGACAGACAGACAGACAGACAGACAGACAGACAGACAGACAGACAGACAGACAGACAGACAGACAGACAGACAGACAGACAGACAGACAGACAGACAGACAGACAGACAGACAGACAGACAGACAGACAGACAGACAGACAGACAGACAGACAGACAGACAGACAGACAGACAGACAGACAGACAGACAGACAGACAGACAGACAGACAGACAGACAGACAGACAGACAGACAGACAGACAGACAGACAGACAGACAGACAGACAGACAGACAGACAGACAGACAGACAGACAGACAGACAGACAGACAGACAGACAGACAGACAGACAGACAGACAGACAGACAGACAGACAGACAGACAGACAGACAGACAGACAGACAGACAGACAGACAGACAGACAGACAGACAGACAGACAGACAGACAGACAGACAGACAGACAGACAGACAGACAGACAGACAGACAGACAGACAGACAGACAGACAGACAGACAGACAGACAGACAGACAGACAGACAGACAGACAGACAGACAGACAGACAGACAGACAGACAGACAGACAGACAGACAGACAGACAGACAGACAGACAGACAGACAGACAGACAGACAGACAGACAGACAGACAGAGCTTAATCAACTCAGGTGGTGACGCTAATCAAGAATATATATACTTTTCCACACCTGCCACGCCTCCTTCTATGTGTTACAAACGGAAGGATAAAGTGAATATACCCTCGGTGTAGGGTATAATTATATTTCAAAAATGAATGAGGAAAAAAGTATTTTGACAATATTGGTGATTTTGATCATTGATGACTTTCTGCAATCGGCCTGGCATCGATTGCACTAAGTTTTGGAGGATTTGCAAAGAAATGTCCTCGGCGATTGTTAAGCATGGACTTCTATTTCTGTTTGTATATGCCCACATATTCTCAGTAATATTTAAATCAGGGCTTTGAGGTGGCTAGTTCCCACATCCCTTAAAAAATTGGTAATCATTCTTGGCTGTGTGACATGGAGCATTGTTCTGTTGCGGAATGAATGACTGTCCAATCAATTTCTTACCTGAAGTGAAGTAAGCGCGTGATCATTTAAAATATGTAAATATTGATTCTTATTCATTGCTCCATCGATTGGTACCAAATCTCCGATGCCATTAAAGAAAAAACATCCCCAAAACATTGCGCTGCCCCCACCATGGGGTACTCGTTCACACACCTGGTGCCACTTTTTTTCGTATTTTCTTAGAGATTCTGTAGAAAACTTACTGTTTTGATGCAAAGTACTGAAAAGAGCTTTCATAAGTCCACAATACTTGCTCCCAAAATGATGAAGAGTTCTGTATAAATTTTTTGGCAAATGCCAGCTTGTTTTTCTGTGAGATTTGGGGTATTGATCTGGTGATATATATAGGTAGCAAAACCTGCCTATTTTAAACGATTTCTTACAGTCCTTCCGCAAATTTCAATATTATACTGATTATGCAATTCAATTGCTGCAAATTTTGGAGATTTTAGTAGATTGTCTTAAGATTTTTCCACAATTTAACGGTTTTCTCTTTTGGTTGTCTTGCGGGGGCTGCCTGAACGTGGCAAGTTATTTGAGAATTTGATTTTCCTTGGCTTTTTTATTTGATAATGTACGCTTTAGCGCGGAACTTTGTATAGTTTGCTTAAGTATTCCACTGAAATACCCGGATCATACTTGATCACCATCTCATTTCTTATAATCTGTCTTATTTCCAACGTTTTTCCCATGTTTATCAATTTTGACAAAATATCTTTTCCGACCATTATAAGGGTGCTGGAATAGTTGATAAAGTCGGTTGATTTGTTACTCACATAACGAATAATTAAATGTTGTTGCTGCCTTTCGGTAACAAAAGCACACTTTTGCGTAATTTTTGATCAGTATTTTCTAACTTCGTCCCGTAGTCTGCAAGTATTTGTGTTGCCATCGGGACGCCAAATTTTAAAAGCATCATATTTGGGTCTAAATGCAATGCTGAAAGTTTCATTCAGCCTAGGGTGCTCTTTTGGCTTAAATTTAACTTTTTTGAAAGTATGAAAAATCTCACGCCTCATAAAATAGTTTGCTGTATCATTGGAGCAAAAAGCTATCACTCTCCAACACAGTTTGATTTTCAATTAAGAATGTTCTCTTTCATATAAGAAATATCCTTTTTCTCATTAGAAGATAATAAAGAAAGTATAGAGAAAAGAAACAAAATAACTCCTACGCTTTTAAATACAAAAAAAAAGAATAAATTCTAAAGAAATGCCCCAGAAGAAACAAAATAAAAATGACCCTGATAATTTAAACAATGTGAGTAGCGCCGACCGGAACTTAGGATACAATATATATAAGAGTGAGAGTAAACAAAGGAAAAGGACAAAAAAAGGACTTTATTTGTTTTCACTTAAAAATACTTTAGAAAAAAATCTAAGAAGAAGAATTTTTTTTCTTTTAGTTTGAGTAATTAAATTATGTTGGCCGACAATCTTGAGCATCAAAGCCACAAGTATTGTGGTTAAGAGGTTTCTTTTGTGTTGAGTATAAAGTAAAGAGGCTTTGCACTCTGTACCTGGTGGTATGAGTTGCTATTAAAAAATATTAAAGGGTATTGTTTTGCTATGTTATCACTCCGGCCCCCTTACTGTTTTATATGGTATGCGGTATTTGTTTCAATTGTGCCAGCAAATACTTCACAATGACCTTTTTTGTTTTTTCGTTGTAAATAACTTTCCTGTCTGTATCGGAGCACTTTAAAGGGATCTATTTTTTTTTGTGAAATATTTTCTACGTTTTTAGTATATGTTTGAACCTTTTTTATCTGTTCATTGTACTCTTACATTTATGTTTTTTATTTTGTTACCATAATGATAAATTCATGTTTATATGTATGCACCTCGTTTACAATAAAAAATGTGTTGTAAAATCATATATATGAGTTTCTTCTTTATACGAGTTACGTCCAACTATAAAACTTCATTTTGGTATTAAGTTTAACCTGCTGCTGCTGGTGCTGCACATTGTTGCCAAAATAGCCAAAAAATATAAATAACATACTTTAAAAATGTACAACAAGGGATTTACACGTTTGCAACATCAACTTCATTTTTATGGTAGTCATTTTTTCTGTGTTGTTGCTGCTATGTAGCTGCCTTTCGTGCTTTCCAAAACAAAGGCAAAAAGTCCTGTGAGTATCAGCTAACGGTGTCAACGACCTGGTGCACAATTTACTACGTGTTGTTTGATATCAAGTAAAGCAACGTTGTAACGTTTATCCGCTTCTTAAAGTGCGATTCATGCATTCTAATAGAGTTTGTTTACTCTAAGCGCTAAGCGAACTAATTCAGAGATCGTGATTACAGTGAAAAAAAAATATCAATTGTTGCGAATATCATAATTTCGAAATATTTTTGGAAATTTTTTAAGTTTTATTAAAGTAAAAATTTAGTTAAGTTGTTTTTTAGATCGTATTTCGTAGGTAATATTTTTAAGGAAATTTCTAAAAAAAAAAAGTTAATGTAAACGCTTGAAATTTTTTTTGAAAACTTAACCCTTAAATGCATGACGTCACTACAGTGATGGGAACCATAAATTTGGATGATTGTTGAAATAAGTATATTCCCAGCTAGCATTTAGATATTTTCAATAAACCCAATGATCTAAAACTGATTGCACCTGAAAACAGTAACAATATTATCACTTTTTGGTCTACGTAATGATTCGAATATGACTTTAGAGCTTATTCTCGAAAATGTATTTTGAATTGTGTTCTGTTTTGTAGTTCATAATAACTTTACTAGATGTAGATAATGTATAAATACTGATGGCTGATGGTGATAAAGGAAGGCAAGGTCACGCGAAGGAACGTGAATGCGAAAAATTTTAAGTCATATGACTCGCAAATGATTAGAAATATGACTCAAAAAATACTCGTAAATGCGTCGAAATATGACTTAAATATGATTCAAAAAAGACTCCCAAATGATTAGAAATATGACTCGAACATGAGTCGAAACTGATCAGAAAAATGGGTCATAAATGACTCTTCAAGAGGAGTCGCAGATAAGGTACAATTTTCTTCCGACAAAAGTATCATTTATGATCAGATAATGAGCAAATTTTTGAACATTTTAATCAGGCAGAAGACTCGAAAAAGACTCGAATGTTGGTTGTAGTTAAGGAAAATTATACTGAATAACAATGTAATTTTAACACACAAAAATTCGTTATTTCATTTGCAAACTTTTTGAACAACCCGTAGGCATAAAATTATGGGTTGTTGAAAACTTTCAAGCAACAATATGTGAGAACAGAGTCCTATAAATTGTTATACCATCGTCATGTGTATAATTCAATGTCTTGACTGGCTTACAATCAACTGCCAAACCAAACCATTCATTCTACAAACATGATGCTTGGAAACTGTGCTGTTTTAAAAAGATTTTTTAAAATATGTATAAATCTTAACCTTTCTTTGCGTGACAAAAAATACATCTTTCCCTAGGTGATAGGGTACCTGCTGTACAAAATAATGACATCTCTAGAATTGATCAGATGAAACTATTCATATAAAAATTGACATAAATTGAAAAACCTAACTTTTCCAACTTTTTTTTTTGAAATTTTTCCATTTTTAAATTTTTTTGTAATTCATAATTTTTGAAATTTTCAAAAACTAGAAAACTTATAAAAGTTGAAAAACTTTTAAAAATTGAAAAAAGCTGAAGATTTTGAAACTTTGAAAATATTATAAAAATTGCAAAGAAACATCGAAAAATTAACAAAAGTATCAATGGAATATCCAAATTTTATTTTTAAGCTTCATAAATCTTTACTAAAATGCTTGTCTAATCAAATAAGGTGCAAAAATATAAATAAAACTTTCAGAGATGGTATTGATGTTTTGAACATTTTGAGCCTAAAAAGGCTGATATCGAATTTGAAGGTTTAGAGAAATCGATGTTTTTTTGAAACGTATTTTTTTTTTCTTTCAGCATATGGGATGGTCTTCTACAAACCGAACACTTTTCGGACGACACATTTTTGATTTGGCTGAAATTTTTTTTATGGGTTCTATATCGTGAACGAGGATTTTTTTGAAAAAATTTTTTTTTTTATAAATAGAGCGAATTTAAATTTTGAGAATTTCGTGTTTTTTGGCATGGAGGCTCACTTTCAAAAATTCATAACTCTGTTAAAGCTAGAAAATTAATTTTATTTTCATTTTAAAGCTAAATAAACAAGCTTTAAAAAAAAATTATTTACTAAAAAATTATTAACAAATAAATATTGTTAGAACCAATTTAAATGTTTCAGGCAATTTTTATAAATTTCCTCCACCCTGTATCAAATTTTTAATACAATCAAATGTGTCGGTCAATTTCCTTCAAAATTCGTTCGGTTTGTAAAAGAACATCCCATGTATATAACGCTTAGGCGTTAATTTTTCCAGAATTACAGTTTTTTTGTCATCTACTAGTACACAGCCACCTAAAAATAATATGAAAGTGAATTTGAATTGTGTTTGTTTGTTTATATTGATCAATGAATTTTTTGTGTTATATACGAGCGGCTCTGAACAGAGTTAAGAAATCAATTTTTTTATCAAAACTATTGGTCGAAAAAATTTTATATTATTTTTTTCTGTCAAATGGTTTAATCACTCAAAAAATTTTCAGCCAATTTAAAACACGTCAGGGTAAAAATAGGCAAATCATAGATGGAGCGACCCATCAGGAGTTATCGTGAAGTTTCAGAGTTGTAGAGCTCTGAAGGGTTTAAGTAATGTAGCACAACCCACGAAATTCAAATCTTGCAATTTGAACATAAAAAAGCATTTTTTTGAGAAATTTACTTAGCTAGGAAACAACGCTCAGATCAAACATACTGTCGCTTAAAAATAAAACTTGCAACACAAAATTCTCATGACATGTATATGCCATTTTAGAAATAATTTTTTCAAAATTTAGTTTCTGACGGGTCCAAATATCTTCAAATAAAAAATTAAAATTTAACTTTTTTCATGTGAAAAAGGATGTTTTTTTTGAGAAACATCGCGCAGACCAAACAGACATTCATAAAAATCATGATACAAAGCATTTCAATGTAATGTAGGTATCGCTTAAGAAGGAGATCCTCTGGTCATTCTGTATGTATGTACATTATTTATGATAAAAAACTAAATAGCTATAATTTCGTTGCTTTCGTAAAGCAAACATTTCTAATTTTGATACCAAGTTAATTCACTGGAATATTTCAAAGCACAAGTTTTAACACACTCTGCAATAGTTTTTGTGTTCAAAATTTTGGAAAAATATTATTGTTGACTTAACAAGCATTGTGAAACACACCACATGCCTTCGCATTTGCTTAAGTTAAAGATTCTATGTATGTGGACTATTATTATGCTTAAATTAAATACTTGCCAAAATCATTTCAACCTACTTCTTTTGTAAATATTAGCTTTGAGAAAACATAACCAATGCAAGAAAATTTAATTACAAAAGTAAATATATTCTTTAAACTACCTATTATTTGCATGCTTTTCTCATCAAGTTACTTTCAATATAAGAAAATTATCAATATTTAAGCAAACGTACATTAAGTAAGCTTTCTAATATTTAACTATGCTTAGGAAGAAACATAAACTGCATAGATGTAAAATAAATGCACATAAGGGTGGATTGAAATATTTTTTTTTTGAATGTCAATACTTTTAAGAATTATTATCGGACAATTAAGGTTCTTTTCGTAATAATGCAGTTAAAGAATTAGCATCAATGATGCATAAAAAAATCATATAATGTACCATGAAATAGTATAAAATTGATTAAACTAAATGATGCTTTTTCCACATTTTACTTCAACAATTTTGCATTCTCCTATGTATTAAGATAATAATTATTAAGACGATGTCACTTTGTAAATATTTAGGCAGAATTTCATCATTAGGATTTGTATTACGCATGACTTGAAATGCCCTAAATTGTATGAGTTTGAACTTGTGCAAAAGTTGAGTACATTCAAAGTAGCCGACAATGAAGAGTTGATGGGATAATAAATATGTAAATACTTTCAAACTATGTACACAACCAAAGTGCATACATACGTATGTACTATGCAAACTGTCAAACAGACAAATCAAACAATATATGTAATGGGGTCAGTAAGCATTAGGTAGTGAAGAAGTGTTTCCTACTGATAACAAAGAATAACAATATCATGCTAAACAATTATTTTGTCATAATGTCGAAAAGCACACATCAGGTGAGTTTAAGTACAAAACAAAAGCACATTGATGGATGTAAATGAGATTTATCCCAGAGGAGTTTAGACTACAAGTGCTATGATTTTTTCAATTATTTGCTTAAAACTTTAATGGAATACTGTATCCTAAATAGCCGATGTTGCGCATAACTTCGTTAAAAATGTTTTTGATTTAAATCAGAGGATTACGTGTCCACTTATTTCCTTTGAAAAACAATATATTTAATTGGCAACCAATTCCACAATTTGATATCAGTCAGTCCTTATTATATGAAATGGATTCGGTCAGATATAAAGTAAAAAATATCGGAAGCTGAGCTTTGACTATAATTGTCTAGTAATTAAAAGAGAAAACATTTTTGACAACTTTTTTTCTTATCTTCTTTGAAAACTTCATCTGATTATCTGTTTTAAAGTTAGTAAAAAGGGTTTAAAAAGAAGTTATATTCTTCAAGATTAATTTGGTTTTCGTATTAACTGCAATGTGGCACATGGAAAAATATCCTTATTTTAATCGTTGGTGCGTCTGTTTGTGATCGCGTAACGATCAAAAGTAAGTTCCGATAAAAAAAGGGAAGTGCCACACATTCTATATGAGAAAACCTTAAAACCGTTTGTCTGTCGCACATAAACTTGCAAGCTACTCATTGAATTTTTATTTTTTTTATTGTAAATGATTCTTATAGCCTGTGAAAGGTCCTTATCAAAGTTCAGTTTAGAAAAATGGCCAAAAATCCTCCTAAAATCAAGTTAATCATATCTCAGGAGATGAATGATAATTTGTTTATATATAAAAGATAAGGACAAAAGTAAATTTGAATGAAAAAATTGCTGGTGCCACGCCTAGTATATGAAGAAAAAAAAACCAAAACTCATCACCTGATTTTCATATTTTTTTTTTCTTAATAATTCTTATGGTCTATGGAAGATTCATAGCTTGGTTTGGAAAAATGGGCAAATTGAAATATCGCTGGCCTCGGAATTGACCTGTCACGTCAGAATTCGGAAATATTTGAGGTTATGTACCTAAAAAATGAGTTTTTTTTAATCTTTTTTCGTGACCATGTGTAGTATTCAAATAAATGTGTTTATGATATTTTTAATAAAAGAATCATTTAATACCATCCTTCCTCTTTAAAATTAGCTTTCCATTAGTCATCTGTGATGTTTTCTTGCAAAGTTATAGACGTTTAAAAGTGATATGAATATGGATTTCTTACGACCCAACAATATTAACTAAACGGTTACAAATTTATGTCACCTTAAAATGGGTCTAACTTTGCGAGGAGACATCATAGATGCCCGTTTGAAAGTTAATTTTAATGGAAAAGAACGGTACTAAATGATGCTTTTATTAGAAACTAGATAGTCCCCACGACTTTGTGCGCATAGCCTGTTTTTAATCATGTTATAATCGAAGTTATTTCGGTCACTTATGAACATAAAAGTACCGGACAATAAAATTTTATGTGCCATTACCTTACTTACATCTAAAAAGAACGTTAACGCACCAGTTTATAATGATATGGTGCTTATTAGTACGAAATATGTAAACCTCTACGTTCCTGCTAAATATATTTGACAAATTTTCGAACACAACTTTAATAATTTTTCTAATATTTTCTTCTTAAGCAAACAGCTTTTATTTTAAGACATTTCAAAATTTAATTCAAAATTTTTAGTTAACAACTTTTTTTTTAAATTGTCGTGGGAACGACAAAAAAACGTCGATTCAACGATTTGTTATATTTACATGCTTGTTTCTATGTGTAAAATTGATTTTTTTTGCAATTTTAAAACTTAAATATTTCGATATTTAACAGGAATATCGTGACAATTTTAATTGGATATTAAGACCAAGCTTCTAAGAAATAACCCCAAGTAAATTTGATTGAAATTGATCGAGCAGTTTTTGCGTGATATGCGAACAACGAAAGCAGCTATCATTTTATTTATGTATATATGTAGATTAACAAATTTTTCAAAAATCAAAAATTTTGTAGTCACGAAACCCAACAAAATGGGTATCATGGTAAAGAAAATACTTCAACTAAGAAGATTTTAAAACATAAGTTTGTAAATACTATATCTTTTTAAAACCAAGACCTTTTCAATCTTTTTGTAGTTCTTACGTTTTTGAGTGTCCAGGGAAAAATATTTCTGTAAACACATTTTAAAAATTTTTAGAAAAAATATAAAAGAAAAAAAAAAAAGTTTTTATTATAAAAAAGAAAAAAATACCGCATAGCTAACTATAAAATTACAAGTATTAAAATATTTTTAAACGAAAATGCTAAGAAGGTAACTAATAAAACGCTTGCGTTATTACATTTATTGCACTATAATTAACTACTGTGACGAGCGGTAACTTGATCGGAATATGAGTTCCCAATATTGTCAATGTGCCGCAATTTGGTAGCTGAAGGATAAGAAATCTGAAGAGCAAGTTCAATAGGATATTTCTTAAAGATTAATTTTATGAATATTTACACATCGATGTAGAGTTATTATTAAAAATTATTACTGCTATGTAAATTTGTCTTTATACACTTAGAAATATTACTAATTTAGTCCACCGACTTTCACTTTCAAGAGCGGACAAACCAGGAGATTAAGGTTTTTTTCTTTTAGAGTTAATTTCTTGCAAGATGAATCGAAGTTATTTTAAAGATTAAGCTAGATGCAGTTAAGGCTTAAAATTTACTTTTGGAAAAAATGTTTCTTGTGCTGCCCAAAATACCCTTGTTTGTAGAACTAATCATTTATCAAATATCAAGAACATCTATTTTTGCGAATGACAGTAGGTTCAATTAAAAAAATTGTCGGGTTAATAATTAAAAATTTAAAATTGCCAAATTTCTTGTTAGATTCTTGGATTTTTCCATCAGCGCGATTCTGAAATGTAACGCTGTAAAATTTTACCTTCTTACCATTAAATGTTACTCATACGACATGTTTTCTATTCAATATAAAGTTGCGTCGTATTTTTATATTAGATATTACACTCTGCTAATAAATAAAACAAAATAATGTTTTATTTTTCATAGCTTTCTCATAAGCCACCCTAATTCATGCACACACACACACACACTAGCATACATTTAATGTATGTAGCATATAAACTATGAACCTTTGTATACATTCTTCTATAACAATGCGTTTAAAGGTTATCTTCTGCTTGCAATACATTTTGTTATTAAAAAAAACAAAACAAAAAAAAATAAAACTAAAGCTTAAAATGTTTTCATTCTCTTCTTTTTTTTTGCCTATAACTTACTTTTTGGTAAATTTATGCAATGCAAATGCAACACACCCTACGATGAAATATATACGCAGCACTTAAGACCTCATAAAAAAAGTAGCGAAAAAAAAATATTCAACCCACATTGGTAGTACTTAAGTAGCATTTAACCCTTTTTTGTGCAAGTTTTACACTCCAGGATACTTTTAAGCTTTTGCAGCCATAAAGGATTCACAGCAAAACACAAACACACACACACACACACACACATGCAATTGCAGAGTTTTGCATATGATGATACCAAGTGGCACGACACGAATCTTGGTGCTCCGAAATGTTGCAGCAGCTTCAGCTAAACACCTGAATTAAGTGAAACCTATACACATAAATGAAATGCGCGAACACACACACACACATACACTAACTCTTTTGCAAACACACATTTAAATTCACATACATTTGACTTCACTTATTCACACATTTTATGCACTTATTTACATACTCCCTTTTTGCCGTTATGTATCAGTGTTTGTGTGTGTGTGTGTACTTTTGGAGGTGTGTGTTTACACTTTTTCTCTGAATGTGTGCATTGTATAGTTTCGTGTAACCTCAAATGTTTTGTATTATAATAAATGAAGTAATTTAATTCCTTTTGTTTTGTACGCCGCATAGTAGTGCCGGCATACGTATGGCATAAATCGTGCTGGATAAATACTTTAAATGCAAGGATGGCAAACATTTTCTCAAACTGCTAAGTTTTGTTAATACTAAAATTGGGTTTAATGTCCAAAGAGTATTCATTAATATGAATCAAAATAGTATCTTAGTTCTAACACTCTTTATAGTACTTGTTTGGGAAGCATTTTAGTTTTTCATTTTTCAGCTTAAAATCGGTGATACAATGAAACAGACTGTTACTTAGCCTCGAGTCAGATTCTTCCTAAGTATAAATTTAGATTCGAGCGGTTGAAATAAATAGCATAATAAATAGCGGTCACATGGGCATAACATAAATCATACTGAGCGTTTCAGTAAGTTTGGATGCTTAAAATCAGTTGCTGACTGAACTTGCAATTGTAACTACAGTGTCCTCGCAATTAAAAGAAGGCGCCGTACTCGAAGGCAAATACATCAGCGTAAAATGTGTGCACCGTTTGAAGAAATTTTGATGGATACAGCTGGCTTATTTGCAATTAACAGCTTAAAATAAGTTGAGTATAATTACAGAGAACATAATTTAGAACTGGATTTGTTAATATAGTTCTTCACTTGAGTTCTCACTAGCACTGTTCTTCAATTAGATAGCATGATTAAAAGCGAGCACTTGAAGAAAATGGTTGACACAAAGCAAAAGTATTGAAATGAGTCTTTGCAGTGGATAGAACCTAAGGAATATTTAACTCTACATAGCTAACCTTATTTAATATTCCTCAAAAGCTAACCATTCGTTATTTTGACGAACACATAATTATTTCTTGATGTGCAATGGTTCAATTTTTTAACTTAAATGATTTTATTACTAGTTATTGATATTTTATCTAGTACTAGTGACACCAGCGGCTTCACACGCGCATGTCCTGTCTCATTCTATCTTATTTTTTCAAAAATAGCAAAAACAACAGTTTTAAAGAGAGTTTGTTCTTTGAACTTTGAAGCCAAATACAAACGGTACAAATGAAAAAAAAAAAAAAATAAAAAACAACAATAACAACACAAAATTCAAGAAGCAGCATAATCAACGAATACTTAAACGAAATTTTTTGTGTGAGGTTTTGCAAAAACTTGGTCCTAAAAAAATTATATTTAACTTTAAAAATTAAAAAAATAAGTACGCAATAACCTTCTTTAGCACAAATATGTTGTTTTAGAATAGAAATTACTAAAATCGGTTCCGTATATTTTGCGCCAAAACGTTACAAGCCAGTTTCATTTATGAAACTAAACTTATGCTAACGTATGACAACTTATAACAAAATACTTACACAAAAGTTAATCATTCGTCAAAATGACGATCAAGTAGCTTAAATATTAAAATTAAAAATACTCACCGACTGCGTATTACCACCACAAGCAAAATTCGGCTGCAACTGACTCGGTTCGAGAGGTTTGAGAGTACATATAGCTAGGTGCTTTAGTTATAGCAACTGCAATAAATATCTGAAAGATGTTCGTCAAAATTAATAAAATGAAATAAATATTATAAAAATTAATTTATTTTTTCTGCAGCACAGTTCGAGAATATTATTGAAGGGTTGCATTTTGATACATAAATCATGATCAGATTGAGCAGTTGAAATTTTGAATAATAATAAGCATTGTGCCTTAAGTAACATAAAATCGAACTATTTAATTAACTTTGATATATTTTGAGATTAAAACAAAGCTTAAAATGAATAACGTTTACTTTTTGGATGCATGCCAATGAGCTTAAAACAGGCTCAAAATATATTTTTGGTATGAAGAACTTTAAAATACATTTTTTACTTTGTTTTTGGCAAGCCCTAACTACTACGATATTCCTGAAGGTATTCTAAGAACTTCACAAATTTTCCGCACTGTTGTCACACTTATTTCTATTTTTTAATGCTAGGTTTAAAGTACCACTGGTGTGATATGTTTTTTTTCTTTTGCTAAATAAAAACTTATGGAAAAATTGCTGCAATCACTACAAAAGCCAACGGGTCAGTTGTACGTATCGCACATATGTATGCATAAAAAACAAACGGCTTAAATATGCACACGGCACCCGAAAAACCAGAGATCACTTGACTATAAACGAGATTAAAAATTCAATTACAAAGTTGGAACTGAATTGTACAGGATTCAGAGGTTGGCGTTTGCCAAAATAAATGGCGCACACATACCAGCACAGAGAATACTGATGCCAACGTTTTGCGCGGCTAAAGTTACAAAACTCGAGTGTTTCAATACAAAAGCTATTTTAAATAGAAAGACAGAGACAGAGAGAACAAAAGAAAAACATTAACTAAATGCCGTGAGTTAGTTAGAAGGGAGGCAAAAAACTATAGAACATTTTCCACTACAACTTCCGAATGACAACAAATTTATGTTTGTGCAACATTTTAAATTTACAATCACACCTTGGCCAACTATTGGCACACAGACACTGTCACTCCCTTGCGAACGCAGGTGAAACTTTGTCTGTGAAATTTGTTGTGGGCGAGAGGGAGGGGTTAAGTTGGCAAAAGTAAGTCAACTTTTTTTTTTTTTTTGCCTAACAGATGTATTGAGCAGATTATGCAAGGGAGATAATTAAGATGTAAAAAATTTAGAAATTGTAAGGAGTTAGAGTAAAACAATAAACTGGGAAACGTATTACAATAAAATAGTGACAAAAGTTCGAAGTAGAGAAATACTTATGTGACCGAATATAAAACAAATTTAATGGAATAAGTTTTAATAATAACTAAGCGTGGAATGTAAATTAAGAGAAATACTGCAGTTACTCTACATGGGTTCAACATTTTTTGAATAGTAGTGGTTATATCGCACGTGACATATTAAATGTATGAAAAAAAAAATGTAAAAAATACACCACACGTAAAGAAATCCGGCACCAGTTCTATCGTTAGCATATGGCATGGAAAAAAATTACAATATTTTATTTTTTTTCTGACAAAAAAAAAAATTTATATGGAGGGACCAGATGAATAAAACTAAAATTTTCATGAATTGTCCAAAAAAGGAACATAGTTGTGAAGTTAATATTATGGTTTAGGGAGCAATTTCCCACTGAGTGAGACAAGAGTGAGTGCGAGACTCAGTTTCTCATATAATGAGTGATCAACTTTTGGATTTTTTTTTTTAAATTAAAATCATTATGAAATTAAACTTTTTTGTTAATATTTTTAGAATCTAAATACTCAATAAGTGACAATACTCTTAAAACTTTTTTTAACAACTCTCCGAAAAAAATTCCATTTCAATCCCAGCGGCAAAGATGTTATAAACAACACCGATGAATAGTTATAATCTTAGTAGGCAGTATTTCTCACAGCTACAGCTACAGGTACAACTGTAAATTGTTTTATAAAGCGTTAATCGCTTTGTAGGCAGTTTGCCTACATCTCTATATACAATGTGTGACAAACGTAATGCGCATTGCCTTCAAAAATCGCTATACTAAGCGCCTGAATAATTTAAAAAGTTGCCTACATCTCCACATACAAAACAGGCAAGACCCCTTACATCTTCATATACAAAGTAAGCAGGTGACAGAAACTCTGCCTACATTTCTACATCAAAGTATGCGAAATGTTAGGAAAAAAAAATTCTATTACAAAATTTTTTTTCAACAAATAAAAAAATCGAAATGGAATTGATATTAAATTTAGACGAGAGTGAAAAAAATTAGATCTATGTCGGTTGTTGGAACGTTTGCTTGGGACGCAGAACGCACGGGTCAAATCCTGGAACAGATAATTATTTTTAATTGAATTTTACTTAAAATTTTTATTTATAAAATTATTTGAATAACACTATTTGATTCGACTGAGATCTGAACCTGTTTCGCTTGTAGAATAGTTCGAGTGTGACCTCGTTTCATAGCTAGCTTGGAATGTTGCTGTTGAATTAGACAAAATTGAACATTTAAATTTAAATTGGAGAATAAATGAAAATAAAAATACACAAAATCAATGAAACGTACAGTACAAATAAATTACTTTTTATCGATGAATTTTCGGAGTACTCTGCTTATTTACCACTGGGATATACACTTTTTTTTAAACTATTCAAATGTGCGGCAGTGTGCAACCTGTTAGTTTTCAGGAACACTCTAAGAATCTAAAAAAAGCTTAAATAATACAAATGTATTGCTATTTAAAAATATTTAATAAAAGTATTTTTTTTTTTATTTTTGATTTGAAATATCAAGGTCAAATTTCAAAATTTTTAAAATATAATAACAACCATTCGAAAGGCTATTAGAAAATCTATCGAAAACTTTTGGACTAAGATTCTGAAAGTACACCCAATTGAACAACACTTTGAACTAGTTTAAGGTCAATCGGTTTTTAGCTGAGGACACTTAACATGAAATGCGTCATATGCATATTCTCTTCTTTACTTCACTTGTTCGTTCCATGTGATACAAATGAATAGATGACTCTGCTTGCATGCTATAAAAAGAAAAACTTTATTTATTTTTCACAATAATTCACAAATTTTAATAACAATGAGTTCACACTTCAAACTCATAAATTTTTTAAGAAATTGGCGTCAAAAAATTGAGTGTCGCTGTGTGCAAAAGTCTGTGTATGCAACTGGAAAAATAAAATTAGGGAGAGTTACCATATGTATATGGGGTGTTCCACGCCACATCGTAACCCGTTTTTCTTTCGTATCTCTGATTTTTTGTTATATTTTTTCTTTTAGTACTGGTTGAGACTAGAGGTCTGCATGAGTGCATTCAAAATGATCATCATATAAACTTCCGAAAACAATAATTTTCGAGTGTTTGAACTTGAAGATCATTTCATTTGCGATTTACTTGCAAGTGCAGCGCTCACCTTTCCTCTTTGGTGTTTCGATTTGTTTTGATTTTATTTTTGTGCACAAGGGACTCGTAACATGACAAGTGGCTTGATGGCCGCTTCGAGTGCACCCATGCAGACCTCTAGGTGAGACTAGCCTTTAAGATTTTTTTCACTTCTTTTTTATAAAGTTATTCAAGAGATGTAGTTTTTTTGGAATATCACGTTACTTGTTTTTTTGAAATGCTCTGCTACTCCGCGCATAATTGGCAAAAAAAAAAAAAAATGGAATTTGTTTGTTTAAAAATGTTTACATGAACTTTTCATAACAAATATCGGAAATGTTTTTAAATTGATATTACTATGAGCTTACAAAGTCTCAAAAATAAATCGTAATATTAAGCAACGTTCATACTGATAGACTTCTTCAAATTTTTTTTACATACCAATTGTTATCACTTACCAAATTTTGTGTCTAGTCAGATATCTGTAAACGATGTGATATATTTTTTTCGAGTTTTCAATGCTGATGTCCTTAGCGTGGCATAGAATGCACCATACATATATTGTTTTTCATCTTTTAATAGGATATCCATTTTTATTTATTTTAGCTATGTTATGTAAAATATCGGAACTTTATTGAATTCGATAAAAGGGTAAATTCATTTTATTTTCCATTTGTTATGCACAAAAGGGGCGTTCTAAGCTTAAACAACTATCAGTGTGACCTTCTTAGTCGACATAATCATTTTCATGAGCTTTTATCTCCCTCTATTTTTTTGTGTGACTTTGTGTCTATCACGATTAAGTAAGAAATTGAATTTGATGATTTTTGGTGCTTTGAACAGAACTTTATTATTTACAAACACGCCTACCCTTACACAAATATATGATGGAAAATGCTATACCAATAGCGATCAAATTTACAAAATTTGTTGGGAATGGTGTTTAAAAGTTGTGCATACCTTAACAACTGGGTGTGGTACCTCCTGTGTGAGCAAATATTTTAAGAGAGTTTTTTGAGATAATGCAACTAAGTTTCATACAAATACGGGGTATGTTTTGGGCTTTCGTACCCTATTGATTTGACCTTTCCCAACTTTTGAAAAAATGGAGAAAAGTTCGAATTCACATATATGCGCTGAGTATGTCAAATGTTCGAATTTTTGGCCAAAATAATCATATAATAAATTTTATTTTTTAAAATTTCAGGTTGTACGCAAAATTTCATTTGGTTGTGCAATTGCCTAAAATGTTTTCCGGAAAAACCGCGAAATTCCGGGAATATTTTCAACGAAAAGTGTTACGTGTGGTAAGTTTTTTTTTTATAATATGTTAGGAAATTACTCATTTAGAAAATTGCTTTTTTTTCAAATCAATTTTTTTGAAAATAAAAGAAATTTTATAAATTTCCATTTAATAAGCGGAAAAACGGCATGCGTCTTAGCGAATTTTATGTGAATTTTCCTTTGCTTAACTTTCACCAATGGGTTCTTGCATGAAATTCGTCCATGAAGTCCAGTCTCAATCAATTGACAAGCGACAGCTCGGACAGTTTGGATATTTTTGCAACGTATTGATCAATTATTTCGCTTTGAATGTCTGCAGCAGTCTTACGAGGGTCCAATTTTGCCTTGCACACGATCTGTCGATCCTTGTATCCAGAAGCCTTACGAGGTCCCTTCTTGCGAGGAACATTTTTTTTGTGCCATACTAATCGAAATGATGAAGTGCACTGAATACCATCTTTTTGGATAAATTTAGCTGTGTTGCCATCGCCTGATATCTTATGACCGTCAACAACAATTACGCATGGCCGGTGTACAAATTTTGGCCACTACTCATGATTAAGAATATGCTAATAAGCAAATTCGATCAAAAAGTATTCTTAATGGCAATGAAAATATCACAATATCGTTTCTGAAATCTCTAATCAAGTTTTTCTTTTATTTTTTTTGAAACTATTTTTTGTTTCCAATTAGTTGACACAGTCATATCTGAGATTTGAGCAGAAAATCTCTTATAAAACTTTTTTTATACTATGAGTTTGAATTCAATTATATTCTTTTTTTAAGCTTATATGTCCCACACTTATATTATGTATAAATTTTCTAGTACACATAGAAAAATAAATGAGAAAAACTACTAATAACACAACAAATGATTATGTTTTCAATTAGATGTCAACAGCTATAAATGTCTAAGGAATATCTTGTAAAACTTTTTGATATATTCCACATGATTCGCCTTTCGATGGACAAAGAGCTAATGGATATTAACATTTCTGCTCGAATTTAATCCCTCTTAAGTCAAACAAATTAAAAGGACAACACAAAATCATGCGGTTAACTAACAGTTGACTGCATTTGCAAGACTACTCACCAAGATTGATTCCTGTGGTATGGCATTGATAAGTTTCGAGTAGAAGTGCTTATGCATAATTACCAACCATTGAAGTACGGTGAACTATTATGTTGCCTCAACTATTATGTAAGTGGTTTAGCCTAAACAATAAGCCAATGGTTAACTAAAATTGCGTTTTAAGCAAAATGCTTCTACTTCAAGTGCTACTAATTTTCTAAGTAAAACTTTAAATATCTCTATCCTATATATATTGAGCACAGCTATCTGCGCACTTGTGTAATGATTAATTAGTGACACTAATTGTATTGGCTTCATTATTACAAATCACGTAATTTGCAAAGTTCTAAAATCTCCCAGTGCCGCCAACTTGTCTCCATTCACGCCTATTGCATGCAATTAACGCGTATGAGTATGCAACGTCGTCGCCATCAGAGTTGCTGCTGCTCATTCCAATTAAGTTCTCAGCGAGCGATATGATTTGTCCAACCTCAAATGTATTACGCTGCCACACTGAATAACTGCACTTTTAATTTGGTTTATTTGCTCTCCTTTTAGGATGCCACTTTCTTTTTCAACCGGCTTGCCAGCCTGTAGGTATGCAACGTTTAACTTGATATGGTAATTTCCTTTAGTGGCAGCATATAATTATACTTTAATTAACGAAATGCAGTGGATTTAATTTCTTTCGTTCGTTTGTTTTTTTACGGTTTTCCGTTTTTTTTTTTGTTTTCATTATCTGCGCCAATTTTTCAGTAGTTTGAGTTAGAAAATCGCTATGGCCCCACATAGGCGAAGGTGGAAGCGATTTTGTTATATTAACGGAAATTTCTGTTCGCCAGTGAAGTTTTGTAATTGTTGGGTGCAGCGCTTTGTGTGAGTGAGATAAAAATATTGGGAGGGATGGTGGTGGGCAGGATAAAGTAACAATTTAATTAGTGCTGGTTATTATGTACATATATAACTCAATCTTTTCTTACCATTTGTGCAGTAGTGCAAAGTTTATTGCATTATGGTTTCATTTCGTTTAAGTCTTTTTTCAAATTATGGTTCTCAGTTTCTTTTAAGTGATAAATTTAAAGATGATTTAAGTAGAAATAGTTAGCTAATCTCTACGAGTTAACGTAATAATACGGAAGCCAGCGGCATAAAATTCGAGAACTGAAGACTTACACTCATAAGACTTTATCGTAAACAAAAAGTTAGGAGCCAAGTCTAAACCAAGTGCGGCAGACAGTATACAAATTTTTGATTTTTCTTGTCAAAATTGAACAAACCCTGATAAGTGACATACCATATGTAGAAAGCTGATTAAAGCTGCTTGTGAAAGCTGAAGTGTAGCTCCATATAGAAAGTGAATAATCTTAATATGATGTCACTACCATTTCAAAAGTCAAAGTTCAACCCATTCGCATTTTTTGCGAGTTTTTACATCTGCGAAAGAGGCATAGGTAAAAGCTTTGAAACTTTATGAATTTTGACGAGATTTTTTTATTGGGCGTGGCACTTCCCATACAAACCTATAACGTTAATGCCATATTTAGCGAACTAAAGGAGTGATCCTCATAAAATTTGGTCTCAATATATTCAGCCTCATTCAACTTAATTCGAGTTTTTCAACATCTTTCAACTGCTTCATTATTTTTCAACCTCTTTCAACTTTTCTCAACGATTTTCTACATTTTTTAAATATTTTCAACGTTTTCAATATTTTCTTGACTTTTTCAACCTCATTCCACTTTTTTTCGAGTTTTTCAACTTCTTTCAACTGTTTCAACATTTTTCAACCTCTTTCAAATATTCTCAACATTTTCCATATTTTTTCGAATTTTTCAACCTTTTCCAACTATTTTCGAGTTTTTCAAACTCTTTCAACTTTTTTCGAGTTATTCAACTTCTTTCAACATATTTCAACTTTTTTCAACATTTTCCATATTTTTCGAATACTTCAACCTTATTCAACTTTTTTCGAGTTTTTCAAACTCTCTCAACCTCTTTCAACTTTTTTCAACCATTTCCATATTTTTTCGAATTTTTCAACCTTGCTCAATTTTTCTCGAGTTATTCAAACTCTTTCAACTTTTTCAACATTTTTCTCCCTCATTCAACTTTTTTTGATATTTTCACCTATTTTCGTGGTTTTCAATTTCTTTAAAATATTTTTAACATCTTTCAACTAATTTCAACATTCTCTATATTTTTTTTTTGACTTTTCAACTTCATCAACCACATACAACTGTTGGAACATTTCAATCTCTTTCAATTTATTTCGAGATTGTCAACATTTTTCAATATCTTTAAATTTTTTTTACATTTTTTTTTTCGAATTTTCCAACCTTATCAACTTTTTTTGAGTTATTCAAACTCTTTCAACTTGTTCAAAATTTTTCAACCTCTTTCAACTTTTTTCAACATGTTCCATATTTTTTGAACTTTTTCGATCCCGTTCAACTTTTTTCGGCTTTTCAACCTCATTCAACTTTGTTCGAGACTTTCAACTTTTTTCGAGCTTTCAATCTCTTTCAACTTTTTCAACACTTTCACATATTATCGAGTTAATCAACCTTTTTCACTTGCCTCTACCTCTCTCAACGTTTTTCAACATTTTCCATATATGGGCATTTCCGCCAAAAAGCCAACAGTGACAGAAAAATTAAAAGTTATTATAAAAGCGTTACTATCTGATATTATCTAAGAAAAATATTCAAATTTTGTTAATTTAGACAATTTACACCAGAATTCATTCATCACATGAGCAAACCACCTGCAAACTTGTATAAATGCAGTTTCTCCTTTTTTCTAATATTAAACAGTATTTTGCCTTAAATATTTAAGTGTGTAAGAGAGGTGATACATGATGATAGTCTTTTCGAAAAATTTCTCTTCCAACGTCAATTAGCTAAAAACATTAAACCAATATCTATTAACTGTAAAGTTTTAATTTGCTTAAGTTCATGTTCTAAAGTCACAAATAAAATAGAAAAACATCATTTGCTCTCATTTCGAAATTGATAACAGCAGCAAGTGTGTCAAAACTTTTTTACGAACAGAGTTTCATGTACATAATTAAAGAAAAAAAAGCGGGTGTAAAAAAACTTAAACTTAAATTTTTTCAGCTGTTTGTAGTTGGTCATGTTCGCAAACATAAGTGTAAGAAATAGGCAGTTCAAAACGGTTAAGCAAGTTATTAACTGACATAACACACCATAATCGCATAACTCTTTTTTTTTTGTTGGAGAGGTTGTGAAGAGAAAGAGAGACATGTATACCTTTTTTAAATAGTAGGCGGTGCCACGCCCCTAACGAGAAAAAACGTTTCCACGGCTAAACTAATTGACCGATTTTTATGAAATAGAGATAGAGTGGAACCTAAGAAAGATTATTAGAAACTCTGATTCTTTAAAGCGGGCGTGGGATTGCTCCAAATGGGGAAAAACGGTATCACGTTTTAACAGCAAAAAGACAAGTTTTTTATTATTTTAAGAAAAATATCTACTCCTTCCTCTTTTCTTTGTTAAAGTTGATCTCACTAATTGATTGGTCGGTCTCACGGTAATTATCTATAATAGAAAAAAAATTTAAGAATTTTAACGTCAAATTTTTTGCAAGAACGCGAGCTTTACTTTTCGAGCAAATTTGGGTATCCATTCTGTGAAGGAATAAAATTTACGAGCAAGAAACACGTTTTTTAAGCCAAAAAGGACCTTCAGGAGAATCAGAAGTGCTCCACTGGTTTTTCTCGGACGCATATATCGTTTTTAAGGGTCCTTTTAGCTTTTGATCGGTTTTATATGCTGACAGAGTAATATTTTTCCCAACCTTTCCTAAATCTGATTTAAGAAATCATGCAGAAAATTTTGAAAATTCCACATTAACAAAAACAAATTAGCATTGCCTCTAAAATCATAGAACTTCCTTGTGATAAGTTTGTTAGTTATGAAAACCAATAAGTCCTTATTGAACGTATGGCAAACTGGTTCCTATTTATATTTGAGCTCAATAATGCTAATTAAATAAAAATTTCAATAGTACAGAGATGACATCAATTTAAACTGATAACTTCAGTTGTTAAATTAACTTTTGAAGCAGAGGGCTCAACTGTCAACTTTATAAAAAAAAGTTTAAATTTCATCCAGCTTCAAACACAAGTTATTGCAAACAGCAAATTTTCTTGATTTTTACACCTTTTAATTTGAAACTGCAGTACCTCATTTTGATCTATTGCTCGAAACCAATATTTCTTACAAACTTAAGGAACACAAAAAACATAGTAATCACATGTAGTAGTACTTTTACATATGTAGTTGTGTCCCTACGGTATAATAAATCAATTTTCTCTCTTGTTTGCTACCAGACAAGCAGAACTTGCGAAAAAAAGGTTTGTTTTTTTGTTCTTCTTCACAAACATATACACAAACGCAAATAAATCTTTAAATGCTGTTGCTCTCTATGCATACACGAACGAACACTGACGTTACCAGCAATATGAGTAGATAAAGGATACCAATATATAGTATAAAAAAACGAACAGAAAACCAAAAAAAAAAAAAAAAAACCGGCAAAATTATTAAATCTGTGCAAACAACGAACGCAACGGGCGAACAAACGAAAACAAAAAAAAAAAAACAAACAAAAAAAAAAAAAATGCGTTGGAATTTTTTGATTAAAAAGTTCATCGAAGCCGCTGAAAAATTCAAGTATATTCGGTACGAATATCAGCACAAAAATCCACGTACCCCCTTAACCACTCAAACTCGCCCGCTCGCTGTGTTGATGTCATTTGCAATGGCGTTTCAACGGCAACGACCAATGTCCTCGCTGCTTATACAATATGTGTGTGTGTGTGTGTGTTTCATTGTATTGGTGTTGGTATTGGTGTTGGTATTGGTATTGATGTGGCATGGTTCGTTTTGGCAGCTGGCTTAGGATATAAATCTTGGCGCGCTGAATTTATAGAAAAAAAAAGCCAAAGACAAATAAACACAGCGTAAGAGAAAAGAGAAAAAATCGTTTTTTTTTTATAGAGATAATTTTATATTGACATTTGACAGTTAAATTAGAATAAAGGAATCCTCTGTGACTTATTTGAAAAATGAACAGCTAACAATACTGTGAGTTGAATTTTTTTCTTTGTGCCTTCAATTATTATGATTTAATATCAGCAGGATACGCATTTATTGAAATTTTGTTTGAGTAAAATTTTAAAAAATATATATTTGGCAATTGGTAAAATGTTATTTCGATGTATTATCAGCTCGAATCAACACAACTGTTGGGCGTTTTAAGGTTTGTTCAATTATAAGCAAGTTCTAAAGTAGGACATAACTCACACAAGTTGTCTTCATAATGAAATTGGGTGGCAACGCTCATGAAACAGAGATTGCGCAACTAGCGAAATTTTCTAATCTTTGCTGGAGCTCACCTTTGTCCTTATCCAATTTTTGGACGAAAAACGAATACGTAAAGGCTGACTCATAAGAACCTAAGTAAAAATAGTTAAAAAAATTACTTATCACAATTTCAGATCAACAGGGGCATCATTATATTATAATCTCTATGCAGGACCTTAACGACAATCCTTCTCACCAGAGTCAGCGAAAAGATGGAACTATCTATCCGAAAAAGGCAGTCAGTTTTTCGCCTGAACAGTTCGTGTATTGAACAAATTATTTAACCCCCTTTGCATTATCGTAGATCAGAAAATGAGTGGCAGGCTTCGAATCATTTAATCTTCATCGACTGCATTGAAGGCATCGACCTGCAATACATTCAACAGGCAAAGTGCAGCGCTCAAGTTCATTAACTTATCAAAGCTCAATACATGGTTTCAAATGTAGAAACTCTCTGATTTAATCCTCCTTAATTTCTTAAGATAAAGAACAATATACTACCCAAGTAGCATTAAAATACCACGATGCAATAATTGCTAGGAGTATGTTCAAAAAACGTTTTTAATGCTATTGGCAAGTTATTTGCTAGCTTTTATTGAAGCTTTATTTAAAAGAACATTTTTATTCTTTAAAAGCGCTTTTACAGCTTGTGTCTAGCAGCACTGCTTTAAAATATTTTCTCTAACTGCTTTAGAAGCGCTAATGCAGCCAAAATAGATGCTGAGAACTAGCAAAACTTCGTTGTTATTTTTTAGCTATGAACTATATTTTAACGAAAAGATTAGAGCTAAACAAAAGCAACTATATTTATTGTTTTGATTTGGCATTTATAGCTAAAATAAAATCACAGAGCATAGCATAGATTCATGGCTCTCAAAGCGCATTTAAAGTTAATTTACAGTAAAAGAAATGGCTATGTTTTATAGCTTTTATTTCGCATGCTTACTTCAAATTATTGCTAAAAAAATCAACACACATTTCTTTTCCCTATACTAATGCGCTCTGCTCGAGAGAACGCCAGCTCGTTATGCTAGTTCTTGGCTATAAATCAGCTTTTAAAATCAAAAATTTTTGCTGAAAAATAGCAATTCACTTATCGAATTCTGAAGTCACCATTACATGAGTTTTGTGTAGAAATTATTCGAATAAGGAAATTAATTCGTACAATCAAAAACGCTCAACATTAATTATATTTCAATGCATGGGAAATAATTTTACAAAATGAACTAGCTCATAATATAAAATGGAAAGGAAACCATTTTTGTTTATCTCTAAAACAGACAATATGTGGCATAGCAATATTTTTTTGCATTTTTTCTACTGCAAAGATATGAGATATGCTAAATTCTGATTCCCAAAAGTGCTTTATAAACTATATGACATTGCATTCCTAGTAGCAAGAAAAGCAATCCAGCAATGATTTTTGCTAGAAATGCGCTGTACTAGCCAAAAACTTGCAACGTGTGCTACTTGGGTATGCAGAGCTCTAAATTATGGAAATCGTAGCATAGGCTTTCAGTGAGCAGCTATCTCTGTCGAGTTCTCAAAACTAGTTGGGCCAGGACTATACCTAAAATTGAATTATCCAATTGCTGTCTGCCAGAAGACGTTAAAAAAATATTTCACGGTTGTAGCAAAAGCGGGTACTCTAAATTATGGTAGAAATAACCGCTAGAGCAGAAAACACGTGAAAATTTGAGTTAGTACTCGCTGATACATTGATTGTGTACGTAAGAAGAATTTGGCAAAGCCCTATGTACATAATTTTCAGATGCAGGGAATGTTCTTTTTAGATTTTTACCAAGACTTTATACATAGATTTTTTGTTTTTTAACTACGTGGTACTTAAAAACAATTAAAATGCTGTACTTAATACGGCAGCCGAAAATCCGAACCAACAAATATTTTTCTCATAATATTGACTTGAATACTTTTTTCAAAAACTTATGCCATAGCTAAAAATCTAGCTTTTATAAAAAATATATGAACCATAATTTGAAATCTTAAAAACGATAGTTACCCAAATTCTAATATTCACTCAGATCACTGATGGCATTTTCGGAAAATTTGTTGTTTTTTCAGTATATTTGCGTTGTAAAAGATTGGCGTCAGTTTATTGGAAAAATGTAAATTCAGTACAATGAACAACTTTTCAGTAAATTTAACGCATTTTACGTACATTTGGACTAGTTCTAATAATTACCAATTTTTTTAGATTTTTTTTTAAATAAATTTTAAAACCTTTTTGTAGATTTTAGTAATTTTTGGTGAAATACTCGTAATAAAGTCGAATGACGTTGTCGTCATTGTTTTCTACGTTGTTGAACTATGCGCAAAAAAAAAAAAAAAGTCCCATGAGATTTTTTTGTTTTTAGTAAATTTCAACAAATTTTGGTGTCCATGACAAAAAATTACATTCGCCCTCTAAAAAGTACATTCCAAGTCTCGGTTTAGTTTTTCTATAAAATTTTGAATTTTTATTACTAGAATGATGCTTTAACTTTTATTTTATTATTATATTTCTTAAATTTAAGCTATTTAAAAGAATTGCTGTGCGGTCCACATTGCACACGGTGACGAAAGAATAAATTTTAACTTCTTTGCGATATTAATTAATGTCAATCATACGACATGTTGTACAAAAATACATTAATAACTTCGGAGGCAAATTTAAAATGCTATAACCTTTTTTTTTTTTAAAAAAATACGCCAATTAAATATTTATAGTACCATTGTAAATATAAAATATTTCGTATTTATTCGGTGTTTCATTTAATTTGTTTTTAAGCTACTAAATAAAAAATTATTAGACATTAAACTTTAATATGAGCGTCATTACCTATGTATGTCTTAGCAGCTGTTTTATTATCAAGTTTTAAATACAGCAGTATATGTTTCAAACAAAGCATTTAATTTATTAACGGATTTTTTTTACGGAAGACCTAATTTTTTTGTTGATATTCTTTTCAATTGTCATTTTTAATAATTTAAACTTGGCTTTAACATTCGAATTTTGTTAATAATCATATATATTGATGGAATAAGTGACATACTCTGAATAGGACACAGGTTTTCATAAATCTCTCCAGGACGTTCAAAACTTAATAAAGACTATTCAGTTATTTGTCTTATCAAAAATAATAGCATTCTTCTTGTAAAATTGCAACTAACAGTCTACGAACAAATTTTCTAAAGACATTGCCCATAAAAAACCATAATAAAAAATCCTTTTAAATTTTATTTCCCTTTAATTGAATCAATAATGTTTCAAGCCATTATGTTTTCTTTTCACTCAGTCTCCTGCTCAATTTCAATAAAATTTGGTTTTTATTTACATTTCAAGAGCGACGACAGGTCCTTGTTATCTTCGCACAACAATTGTGCTTAGATTCTGCTGTTGCTGCAGCACAAATGGTATTTAGAACGCATATATATGAACACATAAAGAGACGAACAAAAACATATACAAAATTTTGCATTTACATATATACATATGTGGAATAGGGTGGGCCACAATTAAATATTATTATTGCAGTGAAAATATTTTCAGAATTTTTGAGATTTTATGCAACTCAGAAACTTTCACGAAATTTTGGAATTAGAATCTAATATTTCCTAGATAACCTCAAACCACTTGCAATTTTACAATTGAGTGCCACCTTATCTTGTTGGCATACAAATTGATACAGCTTGTTCGTTTGAAATAAATACCAAGTTGCTTTCCACAAACATATGGGGCATTATTTACCAAAACGAAAGGAGTTGCAATTTTTTAAAATTTTTTAAAAAATTTTATCTCAACACCTTCTATTTTTTTCTGAATTATTGAAAAATTTTGTACAGAAATAATATTTTTCAGAAATTTATTAAGAAAAGAAAGTATTCTGATTTAATTTTCATTTGAATGGTTTAACTTTTTCTGAAATCTTTTATTGCAAATCATCAAAGTTATAACCACAAAAATATAAAATCACCAGCAAAATCGGTGACCACAAGACCCAACGACTTACGTTTTGGCATAGAATACCCCATATGCAGCACATTTCAACAATAACATTGACATCGATGTCGTTATCGTAAATTCTTACAAGGACATCATCAGCATCTTGTACTTGTATGTGTATGTTCGTATGTTCGTATGTTGAGTAGCATTGAAAAATAACAGGAGCAACAGCAGCAGCACGATATTTTCATGTGTCAACATGCCGTAGGTATTTTGAGTTCTGAGGAGTTTCGTTGCGCGGGTGGTTAAATGAAAAAAAAAAAAATAAATAAAATTTCTCATCCTTCTTGCCTTTTATTGTTCAATTGTGATTTGAAATTGGTATGTGTTCAGCTGATGTGCTTGTATATTTTGTGTGCTTGTATTTGTTTCTATTGTCATATCGTGCATTACAACTGACAGTAGCTTCTAATTATTCATCGAATTTTCGTCCTATTATTTGCATGCTTTCGATAATTTTAAACCTTTTATAGGTTATTTAATTTCTGTTTAGAATTTGGTACCATGAAATTTATTTTATAAAATACAGTCCTATGATACATACATATATACATAAGTATGTATGAGAATTGATTGAACTTAATTGTAGCTTTTGATTTATCTTATTGTATTTGACTTTTGATTCCAATAATTTGTTTTTTGCTGACAAGGTTCTATAGATAAATGTTCTGTAGTTGGAAGGGTTTCGTTTCATTATTATGTATTGTCATATTTGTATCGATTGTTTTTAATGCTTCTTATAAATGATAAAAATGAATACTGAGCTAATTTTATATAAGAATCCAAAATAGATCGCAGTTTAGGCAGAAACAACCACAAACCATTATATTCTTTCTACATTGGAAATCAGTACTTATCACACTGAAAGATGAGATCTTTCCCCCTTTTCCTATTAGTCTACATAAATAAAATGACAGCTGCTTTCGATGTTCTCATGTCACGCAAAAACTGCTTGATCAATTTCAATCAAATTTATTTGTGGTTATTCCTTAGACGCTTGGTGCCAATCTTCAATTAAAATTGTCACGATATTCTTGTAAAATTTCAAAATATTTAAGTTTTAAATTGGTAAAAAAATTAATTTCACACATAGAAACAAGCATGTAAGCATAACAAATCGTTGAATGGGAATTAAATGTGTCAGTTAGTGCGTTTGCTTTGTTTTTTGTCGTCCCCATGGCAATTTTAGAAAAAAAAATAAATTGTTTGCTAAAAATTTTGATTAAGATTTTGTAATGTTTGAAAATAAAAGCTGTTTGCTTAAGAAGAAAATATTTGAAAAATTATTAAAGTTGTGTTCGAAAATTTGTCAAATAAATTTAGAAGAAGCTTAGAGCTAATGGTTTATATATTTCGTACTAATATGCACCATATCATTATAATCTGGTGCGTTAACGTTCTATTGGATGTAGATAAGGTAATGTCACATTAAATTTTATTGCCGGGTACTTTGACTTTGCCAGTCAACAGTTTTTATTTTATGTTCCTGAAACCATGCACTTACTAATATAGAAGATTATTTTGGGATCATTGTTCTGTTGAAATTGCCACGTATGAGGCATATTTTTATCAGCATATGATGATAGCATTGCAGTCTCCAACAAATCATTGTTATCGAGTATGTTCTTGGTGCTTTTGATTCTACGTATGAAGCCTACATCGTGCCATTTAAAAGAGCCTCACATCTGCATGCTTAACTATTTTTTTTAGGTCTAACGTGAAATTCTTTTCCTTTCTGTTGACGAACATTTCTTTCTGGATTTTTACCAAAGAAATTATTTTAGTTTCATCGCACCGGTATTTATATAAAATGTTTATCACAAAAATAAAAATTAAGACATCTATTTTTCTGTCCACAAGTAAATCCTACAAGACCAAAAAAAAAAATTAATTAAAAAATTTTTTTTTTAAAAACCATATCTCATGGGCAAATATCGAAAAAATTAAACAAAACAAAAAAATTATTTTCGGCCTAAAAATAATTATTTTTTCTTTGTTTTTGAGCTCTGTCTAGTCAAAAATAATTTCAAAGCCCACAAAAAAAAAAAAAGTATATTTTCACAAGCTTGTGGGCCTATGAGAATTTTTCTTATTTCTTTTCGATAAATTTCCATAAAAATGGTGAATGACGCCAAAAAAAAAAAACATCAGACGATAATCAAGAATTTTGTTCTCGGTGTTCTTTTTTTGTTATCAAAGTGCTCAGGAAACGATTACCATAAATCGAATCTTTCATTACCGCAGACAAAATTTTTTCGCGATCAAGATCACCGATAGAAAAAAAAAATAATCTCAAAAATGTCGATTGTTTTGGATCCTTGATCTAAGAACTTAAAAATTCATAATTACAAAAATATTTGATCAAAAAAAATTTTAATCCAAAGTAACGATTACTTTGGATCGAAATAAATAAAAATCCATTTAAAACGATTTGTATCATGAAATTTATAATCGTCGCGGTCAATGACTTTGTTCACGCACCTGACGGGAATCGGGGGTGAGCACCTTATGCGTGGTAAATGCAACGGCTGTCGCTCCTTGTGGTGATTGTCGTTGATCACACAAAACAAAACTCACTTTATTTTTGGTTGAATGTTGTTGACAAAGTTCGCTTTATTAATTCTTTATATTAATATACTAGTTTTAAGCTAATTTTAAGATTTAGTTTAAGTTATTTGTAAGGTTTAAGTTTTAAGTAAAAAGAAAACGCGTGTTCGCTGCTGCTGCTGGTAAGAAGAAGTGAGACCAAGTTAAAAGGCACAAGGTGACCTGAACTGTCAAAAGAGACAGTGGTACCAGGGCCGACAATGCATAAAAAGTTATGCATATGCACTTATGGTGCATGTGCACACATGCGACTATGATGCGGTTTGCGACGCAAACATATCGCCCGCCTTGCAGTATTACTGCAAAAAGAAAATTGGAAATATAAAGGGTAGGAGCAGCAACCAACATATGGAATCAAAATAAATATACATATTTAACTTAGGCTTAATTTTACAAAGTTCAATATGAAAAAAGGTATAGTATGGAAAACAAATTATTTTTTAAGTACAAGGGATTCAAAATAGTTTTTTTTTTTTTTCGTTTATAAACTAGGTATAGAAAATGCTAAATATTTCATAAATTTTGCTTATATAGAGATAAATTACATTTCATTTCATTAATATTGAGATGTACATATATATGATAGGTAGGAAATAATGTTGAAATCCAAAATTTTGAACGAAGGCTTATTAACATAAGCGTGGACCATTTGGGAGCTAGCTGAATTCTTAGAGCGTAAATGCAACATAGTATTATGTTTTCTGTAGCATTGACGCAATGTCACAGTACCTTCGCAATTAGCTACTTGATGTGATAAAGCGAGATAGTTGGTGCAGGTTTCAAATTGATTTACAGCATGCAAACGCTCCTCTACACTGAATTCTCTAAGACGGCGGCTGTATCCCAACGAATGATCAAGACGGCGTATAGGACATTGATACTCTCTATTAAAAGGTCGACGCATCATGCTGTTAAAAAGATAAACGATTATATGCTGTATTTGAACTATGTGGATTATGAATTTTAGCAACCAGTAGATTGAGGTAAAGCTGGGTGTGAGACAAGACGTTTAGTAGACGGCAAGCAAGGGACAAAATGAGTCAGAAATGTTTTTGTATTTTAGATTTTAATCGGTTTGATTTTCAGGCAAACTAACGAGCTTATGAACTGGTCGCGTGAGTACACCGTTTTGGGTTCTAACGTCAGCTACGCGAACGCGGTGATCAGAGCCATAATAAACTTTTATAATTCGACCTAAGCGCCATTCAAAAGGTCCTACGAGTTCGTTACGAATGATAACTAGGTCATCAATTTGAAGATTGCGTTGAGGGTTTTTCCATTTGTTGCGTTTATGTAGCTCCTTCAAGTATTCGTCCTTCCATCGGCGGCATAACTCTTGCTGCATCGCTTTCAAGCGTCGCCACCGATTATTTAGGCTCATTGAGACAACGTTTTCTTCAGGCTCTGCTGGAGCTAACAGTGGTGACCCAACGAGAAAATGGCCAGGAGTTAGTACTGCAAAATCTGACACATTTTCTGATGCAGGACTAAGCGGACGAGAATTGAGACAAGCTTCGATACGCGAAAGTAAAGTTGCGAACTCTTCAAAGGTGTATTTTAGATGACCGGAGATTTTTCGGAAGTGCTGTTTGAAACTTTTGACGCCGGCCTCCCAAAGTCCGCCCATATGAGGTGCAGACGCTGGAATAAAATGCCATGAAAGCTTTCGAATGCCGTATTTTGAGACTGAGTCATCGCGGACGCGTTTAATGAAGTTTTCTAAATCTTTCGCAAGTTCTTTTGAGGCACCAACAAAATTTCTACCGTTGTCAGAATAAATTCGATTGGGACAACCTCTTCGCGAGACAAAACGCGATAGTGCTGCTAGGAAAGCTGGTGTAGAGAGATCACTAACTGGCTCTAAGTGAATGGCTTTTGTAGCGAAACAAACAAAGAGACACGCGTATCCTTTGGTGATGCGACAATAGCGACCAGTGAAACTTTTAATATCAAAAGGCCCTGCGAAATCAAGTCCTGTGTTGGTGAAAGGACGATCTAAAGATGTTCTAAATGGTGGTAAAGCGGCCATCATTTGACCATGCAACTTTTTACGGTGTACTACGCAAGTTTTACAATTGTGTATAGCTGTTTTTATTAAGTTTTTAATTCTTGGAATCCAAAATTCTAAACGAATGAGACGCAATACGAGTTGGTTGCCACCATGTAGTGACAACTCGTGTATATAGTCGATGTACAAACGAGCTAATCGGCTTTTATAAGCAAGGATGATGGGATGTCGCTCATTGTAGGTGAGTGACATGGAGGAAGCAAGGCGGCCATTTGCTCTGATTACCTTCTTGCTGTCTAAAAATGGATTTAGAGTCAAAATGGAACTTTTTGAAGCAATCACAGTTTTATTCGTCAGATTAATGTATTCATTTGGGAAATGAAATTGTTGTGAAAGAACGATCAGCCGTAATTTGACTGAGTTTATTTCAGCAACTGAGACAGTTTTTACTGGAAACGAAGCGTCGACTCGAGTCACTGGGTGAGTTCGTCTAAAGAAACGAAGAACATATGATAAAACGCGTAAGGCTTTTGGTAGTGAAGAAAATCTATCAAGTACATCTTCACTCAACGCCGAGCTAGTAAAATGAGATTGAATTTTTTTGATTTCCAGTATGGTTTCCAAATTTTGCTTAGGCGACTTTTTTGGCCATTCAGATTTAGGCAGCTGAAGCCAAGGTGGTCCATGCCACCACAATTCATTAGACATCAACTCCGCAGGATATACCCCCCGGGTTGCTAGATCGGCTGGATTTGAGTGTGTGTCAATATGAGCCCAATTATCGCTGCCAACTTTTTCAACTATTGTTGAAATTCTGTTCGCGACGAAAGTTGCCCAAGTACATGGTGGTTTTTTGAGCCACGAAAGAACAATAGTTGAATCTGACCAAAGAAATAATGAACTCGAATCAACATTCAACTGTGTAGTTACTGATTTGATCATGTTTGCTAGAAGAACGGCTCCACAAAGCTCTAAACGTGGCAAAGACAATGTTTTTATTGGAGCTACTTTTGATTTTGCAACGAGAAGATTACAGCTAATTTTTGTGTCATTTTTGATTCGAACATAGAGAGCTGCGGCGTATGCCTTTTCAGAGGCATCACAAAATCCATGAAATTTAATGCTGCTTGTAGGGCAGTATTGAATCCATCGAGGTATTGATATTAATTTTACTTTTGTGTAACTTGACACAAAATTTTTCCACTTTTGCAGAGAAACTGGTTTTAAATTATCGTCCCATTTAATTTTTTCGAGCCACAACAGTTGCATTATTATCTTCGCCGTTATTATAACAGGAGAGAGCCAACCTGCTGGGTCAAATAATCTGGCAATCATGCTTAGAACTTCTCTTTTTGTATAAGTTTCTTTGAGTTGAAAAGGCAGAGTATGAAAACAAAAAGAGTCTATACTGGCATTCCAATAAATTCCAAGAGTTTTGGCTGTGCTTTTATCTTCTAGTGACAAAAAATCAACATCTAGTAGATGGTCACGAGGCAAATTTTCCAAAACATTAATGGAATTCGATGTCCACTTTCTCAAATCAAAGCCTGCGCAACTTAGAATATCAATGAGTTGATTTCGAGCTTCAATCGCACTTGAAATTTTATGTGCGCCAGCTAATACGTCATCAACGTACATTGAGCTTTTAAGAATCTCTGCCCCAAGTGGAAAACGTTGCTTTTCGTCTTCAGCTAGTTGCAACAGAGTTCTTATTGCGAGAAACGGAGCGCAGTTTAGCCCAAAAGTTACTGTTTTGAGCTCAAAATCTTGTATTTCTGTATTAACAGAGTCACGAAAAACAATTCTTTGATATGGAGAATGCTGAGGATTAACAAGAATCTGCCTATACATTTTTTGTATATCAGCATTGAATACATAGGCGAAAAATCTCCACTTGAGAATCAAGAGCATGAGATCACTTTGTAGTACAGGGCCTGTATGGAGAATGTCATTGAGAGAAGTGCCATTTGACGATCTACTCGAAGCGTTAAAAACAACTCTAATTTTCGTTGTTTTACTTTCAGGCTTTATCACCGCATGGTGGGGCAAATAAAAGTGACGAGAATTTGGATTGAAGCATGGAATGTTTACTCTTTTCATATGATCAAGTTCTAAATAGTCATTTATAACTTTATCATATTCAGCCTTATAGTCAGGCTTTCGTGTTAGCGACTTTTCGTTCCGTAGGAACTGACGAAGTGCTATATGTCTTGATGGGCCAAGATCAGTTATTTTTGGAGGACATGATTTAAATGGTAAATCCACCGTATAGCGACCATCAGAGTTTCTTGTGACAGTCTTGACAAAATTTTCTTCACAAAAGGCATCTGATTGTGATGTTATCTTTTTTTGCGGAATTTCTTCGATTTCCCAAAATTTACTTATTTGCTCACTTAAAGAGACTTCAGTAACATACGAGACTATAGTTTGACTTTGAGTAGTGAGCTGTGGATCAGGAATTGGTCCTGTAAGGATCCATCCAAAAACGGTCTCTTGTGCGACAAGAGAGCCCAAAATGCCTTTATGAATTCCACCCAGTATTATAAGTGGATACAAATCACCGCCTATAAGCAGATCAATGGTCGAGCTTTGGAAAAAATTGGCATCAGCAAATTTGAGCTTTGGCAGCTCTGGATAAAAACAGGGATCAAAGGAATGCGAGGGCAAATTTCCAGTGACATGGGGTACAACGAGTGCAGTGACATCGATTTGTACATTTGGATCAGATGGTGATCCAACAAAAAATGATGAAACCTGAGTAGGCCTTGTGCTGATGGCGCCATTTAATCCTGAGACCTGAGCTGAGACAGCTTTAGTAGGGAGTTTTAATAGATTTCGAATACGTTCTGATACAAACGTGCCTTCCGATGCTGGGTCAATGAGAGCTCGAGCTTTATATGTGATTCCCAGATGAAAAACGTTGATCAGAGCTGTACCAAGTAAAACTTTCTTGGTGACCGAATTAAAACAGGTTTGAACTGTTTCTGTGGGATTTGAATTCGAGGTAGTGGACTGTATGGTAGTAGCATGAGATGCTGAAGTATTGTTTGCTGAACTATTTTGTTGTTTAGGCCTAGCGCCTGTTGCATTTTGAGAATGTTCAGTTCTTTGGATTTGCGTAGATTGCTGTGCATGTATAGAGTCCCTATGTAAAAGCGAATGATGCTGTTTCTTACATTTTTGGCAAGTGTTAGTACTTTTGCAGTCTCGTAATTCATGAGATGCAGAGAGGCAATTTAAGCAGTAATGATACTGCTTAACCGTCGAAAATCGATCTTGAAAGCTCATATTGAGAAACTTAGAGCAAGACCGCAATGGGTGAGATCCCTTGCACAGCCTACATTGTGAAAAATCAATTTTATTGTAATAAGTGTTGTAATTTTTTGACTTCTGAGCAGTATTTTGAGATTTTAAAGCATTAAGCTTTGGAGCAGTGGAACAGCGAAAATCTGAGACCGTTTCAAGGGTTTGAAACCTGTCAGTGAGAAAACAATCTAATTCTTTCCATTTCGGAATTTCGGTTTTATTTTTGACCGACTGCTCCCAGAGAGCAAGACTATGTTCTGGGAGGCATGAAGAACACAAAAAAACAAAAATTGCATCCCAATTTTTAACATCAATTTTATATAACTGTAACGCAGAAATACAGTTATTTATGTCTCGTTGGAGTCGCTTGAGACAGCTTCCGGATTCTTGGTTGCACATTGGAAGATTGAATAAAACTTTAAGTTGATTATTTATCAATATTCTTTTATTTTCATATTGGGATTTAAGATTTTCCCACGCAGTACAAAAACCTTCATTGGTTAGAGGAACCTTCTGCACTATTTCTTTTGCTTCACCACTTGTTTTTTGAAGCAAGTGGTAAAGTTTCTCAACTGGACTGATGGCCGAATTATTCCCATATATTGCCATAAACATGTCTCTGAATGTTGGCCATGTTAAATAATTTCCATGAAACACGTCTGTATCGCATGGAGGAACTTTAAAGTTTGAGGCTGCACCACCTGAGACTTCTGGAAGTGACTGTTTTGTTCGTGCTAGAGACAAATCGGATAGCGCTGTGTTGATTGCTGTCATGGACCGAACATAACATTTATGAGACTCAAGATATTTGGCTTTTATAACTTGAACATCGTCTTTAATTTTTTCATCAGACGCCTTAGCAAGACATTGCTCATAAGATTCTTTAAGTTTTGTCCAAATATCTTTGAGTTCAGTTTGTTCAATTTCCAAAGAAATTATTGAAGTATCGCCATTTTGTATGGCATTGAAATAAGCTTCGTACTCGACCATGCGATCTGCTGCACGAATAAACAAATCCAGAGTAGTCATTTTGTTCAAAAAAAAACTTCACAAAATTTTGCAAAATGTCCAATATTCGAAAGAGACACGCAGAAAGTTCTTAAAAAATAGTCAGTAAAATTTCCTTCGAAATTCAAGAAACAATCGTCCAATGATCAAACGAGACACGCAAAAAAAAATGTTTGAAGAAATCAATTAAAAAATTTCCAAATCCAAAAAAAAGTTGGTATGCGTTGCTGTCCAGTGTTATAAAACTGTACTATGATTCAAAATGGACAATTCTATTTTCACCTTGAAAATCACATGTCAGCCGTAAAAATCGCGCGACCAAAAACCTCCGTTACTACGGTAACGGTACTCCAAAACGGTGTACTGTATGAGCCAAAAAAAATGTTGATGAAATTTGAGACACGTATTTGAAATTGATTTTCCAGTATAGTTGAAATATATTTTCCCTTGTCCAATATAGTTGAAATTGAAAATAGTTTACACACCTGTTACTTGATCTTGACGTACGACAAATTTACCAGAAAATGTAAATCCAACGATGAGACAAAATGGCTGCAACTTGCTGAGGCAAAAAAATGTTGAGGCTTAGACTTCGTCCCACGCTGACGGGATTTTGCACAAAAAAAGAGAGGCGCTGCTTCAAAAAACGGTTCGTTGGACCAACTTATGTTCACGCACCTGACGGGAATCGGGGGTGAGCACCTTATGCGTGGTAAATGCAACGGCTGTCGCTCCTTGTGGTGATTGTCGTTGATCACACAAAACAAAACTCACTTTATTTTTGGTTGAATGTTGTTGACAAAGTTCGCTTTATTAATTCTTTATATTAATATACTAGTTTTAAGCTAATTTTAAGATTTAGTTTAAGTTATTTGTAAGGTTTAAGTTTTAAGTAAAAAGAAAACGCGTGTTCGCTGCTGCTGCTGGTAAGAAGAAGTGAGACCAAGTTAAAAGGCACAAGGTGACCTGAACTGTCAAAAGAGACAGTGGTACCAGGGCCGACAATGCATAAAAAGTTATGCATATGCACTTATGGTGCATGTGCACACATGCGACTATGATGCGGTTTGCGACGCAAACAGACTTTATTTGTTGTTGTCAAAAAAAAACTACCCGGTTGTACATACTTTGTCTTCGAAAAAGCATCATATCGATCGAACCAAATCCAATCTCTTTTTTTTCATTGTAAAGACGCATCTACCTTTCGATTGCAACGTACAATAAATGCTTGATGTAGCGAATGCAACGATGCACAATCTGGTTGTCGCTTTCATAGTTTTTCCTTTGGATTTTTGCTTTCACAAAAAATACCTCGGTATTTTGCTTTGAAAGTGACATTTACATATATGTGTATGTTGTGTTGTTGAAATTTGACTTATTATTTATGAAAATTTTGATTTTTTGCATAAAATTTTGCAAGATTTAACTATGTTTGTTATTTAAGGTTCAATTCATTCAGTTCAGTTCAGTTTATTCCAATTATATGTACGTTTAAGAGAATCTTCTATTGAATTTTTATGGTGCTTACTTTGTGTAATTTTTTATTTGAGGAAATACCACGACAATCATTTCTTTGACAATAAAAATAAATTTTATTTCTTTTCTTATTGTTTATGTATAACATGTTGTTGCAGCTGATTCTTTACTTTATTTTCTTAGCTTTTTCAATATTACTGCGTGACTGACATATAAAGTATAGCAGAACTATGCGTAGTAATAAATTAACTTTTGTAAGTTTGCTTGAGTTAACTTTTCTACTGTTTTTGGATTTAAGAAATTGTTGATGTTCGAAATTGAAATTTTTTTTAAAGTGTTTCACATATTTGGTAGAAAAAATTAGAAAAATAGCTTCTCTTAAACGTTTCAACTAACGTGATCAGATATTTTTCGGCAAAGCTCGGAACAGCAGAAAATCCATCAAATTTGCGTTATGTCCTAAAATTTTTCAGAAAAAAGTTGATGACCTTTTTTTATATCAAAATGAGATATATTTCAACAATGATATATATTTTAAAAGTGCTTATTTTAGTATGAAAAAAGATTTACTTAAAAAAAAGGTCCTCACTTTTACACTCCGAAAACCCTACAAAAATGAGATATATTTCATCAAATGAAAACGCAGACCGCGAGGAACGGAACATCAAAAACGCGGATCACATGATCACGTTTGTTTAAACTAACATTTTAGGAGTTTTTGGTATTCATCTTTTTATGGTTAGTAAGTTATAAACTGAATTGTTTTAAAAAAAACCTAAGTTTACATCAACTATTGTGCCCTACCTAATTATCAAAAGTTTATAGAGGGTGATTTCTTAAGTGTTTGGTTTTTGAAAATTAAAAAACGAACAGAAAATTTGCAAAAGTGAATAAAATATTTATTTGAAGCATTACATCATTTCCTGGCATTTACTTTTTAAGGATACATTTATGACAATGTTTCCCGCGGCTACGCCCGAGGTGGTTCATTAATAAGCTTCAATATTGGTTTACTGTTTCCATTATTTCGACCTGTATTTCACCAATGGCAGCTGTAATGTTGTCTACCAGGGCTGCAATTCTAGCTGGTTTGTCCCTGTATACGAGAGACTTCACGTAGCTTCACAAAAATAGTCTAGTAGGGTCAAATTGCATGATATTGGCGGCCAATGGACTACTCCAAAACGTGAGATTAATTGCTCACCGAATTCGCCTTTCAATAGGTCCCATGGTATCGCGTGCCGTGTGGCATATGGCACCATATTTTTGAAACCACATGTCAACCAAGTCAAATTTTTCCATTTTGGCCAAAGAAAAATAGGGAATTATTGCACGGTACCTTGCACATCGTTACATTGACTGTAACGTTGGGATTTTCATTATTTTTGAAAAAGTATAGTCCAATGATGCCGCAGGTCCGCAAACCGCACTAAACAGTGCATTTTTCAGGGTGGATTGTCAGCTCTTGAACTGCCTCTTCAAACCAAATTCGGCAATTTTGTTTGTTCTGTTTGTTGAGCCAAAAATGAGCTTCGTCCCTGAAGAAAATTTTTCAATACAAAATTTTCAAAACACATTTCTCACAGAGAACGAAATTTGATAATAAAATTCAATGAATTGAAAGCGCTATTCGTTTGTTAGTCTATTCATGGTAAAATGGCAAACCTTACTGAGCACGTTTCGCGTTAACATAGGTTACGAATCATGCGTGAGATGTCAAAAAATTTACACTGAAAAAAACAAATAGCAAAAAATCACCCGTTAGTTCACTCTTGTGCAGAGTTCGGAAATATTCATGTATGAGCACTTGAAATGTCGCATCCATGATTTTATTCATGTATGAATTTTCTTGAAATTTTTTTCATACGCCCATGAGCATGAATGAAAGATTGAAACTCGTTCTTCATTGAACCGCAATCGTATATAAGTATCTATTTTTTTTCAACAACGAGTAGAATTCCTAACATTTTGTTGCATGCCAACAATTTTTCAATCTATCATAAATGAATATGAACGATGTGAGAAAGCGCGATAAGCGATCGTACATGTAAAAATTTTCTGTCGCTCACAGATTGTATCAAAAAAGTTTGTGAATCTCACGTTGAACATTTTGTGCAGTTTTTAAAAATATGGGAAAAGGTCGAAGAATTGTTTTTTTGACACAATTTAGAGTAGCTCCGTATCCTGGAAAGGACCATTTTCGACAAATTTTCGAAAATTTTTTTTTTTTGGTTAAATCGATAGAAAATGATCGAAAATGGATTTTAGACATCACTTAGAGTGGATCGGAACCCCGGAAAGGATAGTTTTTGACCAATTCTCGGGATAGGTCGGAAATGGATTTTGAACATTACCAGACCATGGAAAAGACCGTTTTAAACCCATTTTCGGAACTTTTTTCTTTCTTGTAATTAATGGGAAAAGCTCAAAACTGAATTTTAGACATCATTTATGGTGGCTCCAGACCGTGGAAGGACCGTTTTTGACCCATGTTTGAAAAAATTTTTTTCTGTTATTAATGGGGAAAGGTCGAAAATTAATTTTGAGCATCATTTCGGATTATTAGAAATAGTCCAAATGTACCGAAAATTATTCGTTTATCTTGCCATTTGCATTGAGGCATATTTCTCACAACGCAAATGTACTGAAAATACCATAAGAGGTATGGACATATCATCGTATTCTTAATAAGTGCAAAAAATGTAAAAGCCTTTTTGCTTACAGCGAGAAGCTTAAAATAGGTTTCTTTCGTAATACATCAAATAATGTTGGTACTACTATTGCCATGATGATTTTTTAAGTATTTAATCAAGCATATAGTGTACATATTTAAAACAGATTGCTTTCCTTTTAGCAATTAGGTCAATTTAAGGTCACACACACTATTAACTTTTGAGATGGGCAATTTTGGGTGTTAAATTGCACGTGTTTTTATTTGGTAGCATTTTTTGCAGGTAATCAAACTTCTAAAATCAATTAAACTTAAGTGCGTACTCATTATGGAATTTTGCAAGGCGAAGCTGGAGTTTAGTGATTTGGTGTTTTTTTTGTTTTGTTATTGTTTTGCTTTAACACTAGCATTAATTGACATTAAGTTACGCCTCATTGGCCACTGCACTCTATACAGGTGAGTTGCTTCATTAACATTTTTTAATGAGTTTTTTTTTCTTGTATTAAAGACCTTTACAAAAAGTTACTCCAAAAATCTACTCCACCCTTATGGATTTAAATTTCAGTAAACAAAAGCAATTTAAAATTTAAGCGCTTAATTAAAAAAAAAAGAGGAGAAAAATAGAATACAGCCATTCCTTTCTACCTCACTACCCAAAATTAATGTAACAATTTATTCCATTAACGCCAGAAATGTGGCACAGTGGGATATGTCAAAGAAGTTCTCAACGTAAATTTTATTTTTATTCGAGGTCAATGATTTTTTTTTTTTATAAAATTCATGAAAATTAAGCGAAATAAATGAAAAATTGAATTGAAAAGCAAAATAGTTCCTCAAGTTGCAGACTTTTTGTTTGTTCAAGAGCTAATCTATCGAAATATTCATTAGATAAAGTGTTTCTTATAAGGAAACCTAATATGGTCTTGAGTTATTTCACTGAATCCGCCTCATTTCTATTACTGAATAAAAATTTTGAAAATTTTGCTCATTGCAAAATCAGGCAAAGACAATGCTTGATAATTTATTGGCCAAAAACTTACAACTGAGGAGAAAAATATTCAAAAAGTAATGTCATTATACGCGTTGAAAACGTAAAATATCGATCATTGTGCGATTCTGAGAAGACATTAGCAAAATCTTCAGAGCTGGAAAGCACAATTTTCGTAAATTTTCTTAATTCTTTTGGTTTTTGATGTCAAAAGACACACAGAACTTAGCATCCTTTAGCAACCTTTGAAAATTTTATACCGAAAATCCATATACCTTTATATTGTCCTTAAAGACCTTAAGTCTAAATTAATATTATTGTTACTACTCCTTTAACTACTGTTTTTATATGGGATTTTTCTTTCAGATGAACTCATAGATTTTGTGATGTCATTTGTGAAAGTTTTAACATTAATAAAGATATTTTATTATATATTATTTTTAGGTATTGATGGTGTTCTTGTTTAACGAAATTGCATTTCCTTGATATATCTAAAAAACGAAAAATCAAGAGTTTTTAAACTAAATAGTTATTTGCTAAGTAGGCGAATTGATTAAAAAAGTATGATAATCTAATTTATTGAAGAGGTTTTATAAAGATATTTTTGTACCCTAGTAGCTTCTGTAGACAATTTGAAAATTCTTTCTAAGAAACATTTAAATCAGAGCCATATTTCTAAGCAGCATGAAAATAAATTATATATTTGTGTTTTGATATTGAAATATTTTATTCAATATTTGCGATACGAAACTCGAAATGACTTATTTTCTGCGGCAACAAGTGGAGTTTAAGCTTAGCACCATCCAATAAGAGATCTTATTTTAGATCACTAGAACAACATAATATTTTTGCGAAAAGTGGTAAAAGATCTATTTTTAACGAAAGCAAAAACGTTGAGGTTAGTTATAAAGTACAATATATGTCAAGTGTCCGCCTCGGAATTGCCGAGAAATGACCATTCTGTTAATAATATCAGGTGTACAAAAAAGTTTTGTACGATTTCTTTTCAAATTTGACAAATTTGTTACAAATTTATTTTTCATAGTATTGTCCATAGCTAGCCATTATCTTTATCATCTTTCTGGGAATTTTTGGATACCATATCGAAAAAATGATACGTCTTTTGATGCAATCCACGAATCGATCAAATTTTGGAGTTATTCAAAAGAGCAAAAGTGCAGATCCTTAAAAAAAAAGCATGCGTCATCGACGAAAACAAATAGTAGTTGGAAGGAGTAATATCTGGGCTATACGGCGGGTGGAGTATGACTTCGCATTTCAGCATTTCAAGGTATGTTTTGACCGGCTGCGCAACATGTGGCCGAGCGTTGTCATGCTGAAGAATTACCTCTTGTCGTCACACCACATTGAGTTTGGTAGAGCTGCCCTGTGATGGCTTCACCTGGTTGTAGCAGCTCATATTACACCGTGCCCAATTGGTCCCACCTATAGTTTTTGCTGTTGGAGGAAAAAAGTTTACTTTCCCGAAAATTCTGTTTTGTTGGCAGAAAATTTGGCATATTCGAAGCACACAAAAACTATATTTTTTACACTTCAGTGAAACTGCATATAGCCCAATGATGAGGCTTAAAAATGAAGTTGGTTGCAACATTGTCAGAACTGATTAAGTATCAGTGTTTAATTGCGGCTGTGTTTCGTTAATAATAACTCTGATTTTTATTTTCAATCAATGCATTGGTATAGATTTTATCATCAGTAAAGCTCAAAAAAAATTTTAGTGCTGCTGAAGTTTCCATTTCGTGAAATGAAACGTTCAGGAAATTTGTAATGAATTTACTATTTCATACGTTGTACGAGTGTCGCTTGATCCACATATAAAACATTCCTCAATTTGCCTTATCAAAAACCATCTCAATGATAATCGAATATTGACAGTTCAAAAACCTAGTCGATTATATGAAAGTTGCTCATTTTCGTTTGCTAATTTATTTCAAATGTATACATTTGTTTTAGTATTATCTAAAAATTATTTTTAAGAATTAATTTTTAAATGAAATTTGCAAACTCTAAGATTCAATAAAAATCCCCAATGCAAAAAATTTCATTTAGAAAACAATAATTTTATTACAAATAAATGAACCAGATCGATCAATAATGTAGGCCACTATGAATAATACAATATAACTTAAACTAAAACACTTTTCAATTACTCTTTGTAAGAAATTAAAATTGGCGTATTTAATATGGTGGATTTTCAAATAATTTCTTTTTTTTTTATTTTGAGATCATAATATTTTGAATTTTATTTTTGTAAGACTATGACATGATTAAAAAACTGGCATTGAGAAAAGTTATAAGATATGCATACAAGGCAAACTAAAAATCTAAATTTTTTTTTTTCAGTGTGCCTTTTTTTATAAAATATTGAAATTTTATCTTTTAAACCATGCTAAATATTTAAATTTGTCATAATTTTAACGTATGTTATAGCGCTTTGAAAACCACTTCCAATTTTATAATTATAATTTTGCGTTACGGGACGTATGAGTAACATGTAATTATTTCGCATTGAAGTTATTCAGCGTATCACACGTGAAGTAATATATAAATAACTTTTGTCAAAATAATAGTAAGCTAATAACTAAATTGTTATTTGAAAGAAAAAACTTGCAAATTTGAGAAAATAAGATTTAGTTAAAAATTTAAATCCTGCAGACTAAGTAGTAAAGCTACAAAGCAGAAATTCATTTATGTGTAGATATAAAAAATATATTTTTTTTCTGAGGTTGTCCACTTTAGGCCGCTTTATCAGTTTTGTCATTATAATTTTTTTTGCAAAGAGTCATCTGGAAAAATAAGCTCATATTTTCACATTTTGTAGCATACACTGTAGACAACTATAAGTGCACATAAGACTAGTTCTGAACTTTACATTGACGTATCGCCTTGAACGACATTTCTAAAATTCAATTGTCATTAAACTTTTACTGTTGATTTTTTTTTTTCATCAGCAAATTACGAAACAATAACCACTGTAACTTAAATTTGGGTACCACAGCGAAAATTCTCAATTTTAATGACTTCAAAATCTTTAGAAATCAGCAATTAAAATTGTTTTTAACGCGTAAATACCAATCAGCCATTAACCATCCCAAAACCATGCAACACAATAAAGTAAACCCAACTTTTGGCGTGTACCACCCACTACTAACACAAACAAAATTGCAGCCCAATTTTATCTATTAATTTAGCTCGCAGGCAAAGTTTCTTCATCATTTCAAAATGTGAAATGTTTTTAAGGTTTTTTTTCACTTTTCTTCTCAGCCTTTTGTTTACGACAACCCAACGTCGTTAAAGTTCTTTTACTTTCTGCAGTATATAATATGGTCCTTTTAGTTAAAACAAAGTTTCAGATTTTGTCAATCTATTGAAATCTTTACTTGTAAGAGGAGTGGCCAGACTTATGCTGACAATGCATATTTTTTTTTTTTTTTTTGCGTCATTGTTCAATTTTTAGCGCCTCACTTTTTGACACTAATCACCAAATAGCAAAAATGTCATTCTTGCTAAATAAATATTAAAGTATGTTAGTGTGTGCGTGTTTGTTAATTTTCAGTCATCTCTTGTTGTTTTTTGGTTGCTCAACTTTATGACCGAGTTGCTCATTTATGAATCGGCATAAAATCCGCTTTATTATGTGCGCTACTGAGAAATTACCAAGCGTTCGGCGGAAATTAATGATTTTCAGGTTAGTGAGAGTTGAGCTCAAATGTTAATTAAAATAGGCACTGTCAGAATTTTATGTAGTTCGAATTTTAATCATAATGAAAAGCGATTTTCACGGGAGTAATTTATAGGCTCATTATGCTAATATCTTCTTTTGAAGTAGCAAGTTGGATGTATGGAGCATTGTTCGCCAATACGATAGCAGTTGGATCTCTGATTTTCTATTTTAAGATTGAATATTTTAATTGATTTTGTCTAATCTTTTTAGAGTTGTTAGCTGAGTTTTATTTTAGCAATTGATTTTTCATAAACTTTTAAAGGCCAAAGCACAAAAATAATTCGTCTTTCGGCAAGATAATTTATGATAAAACATCAACCAAACCATAAATGAAAAATTCAGCAAAATCAGTTACCTCAAAGCTCATTTTTTTGGCAAAGAATATCCCATAGGTCGCTTAACTTCATAATGCAGACTTTACTTGCAACTATTTATGGGTTTAATTTTTAATAATTAATAATTATAATAATTTTTTTTTCAGTGTTTTTCTTATTTATATTCAATGCGACAGTATTTTTGTGCTGTTATGCCACCATAAATCTATTAATTTATTTACTTCTTTCAAACAAACTTGCTGATATTGAGTTTTTTTTCTCCCCAACCCTCCGGCAATGCGTACGATATTGAAAGATTTTTTCTTTTATTTTCATTTCCAATCAAAAGAAAATTTAATTAAATTCTCATTTTAAGCTTAAAAAATAAAGAAACTAATTAAATGTGTGATTCGATTGGAGAAGAAGAAAAATTCCTTTATATTGAGCGTAGTTTATCTGACAGTAATGTCGCATAAGAGAGTTGCACAAGAAAAAGCATTCCACTTCATATTCAACTGTATTTTCACAAAAGCAAAATCAGTTTACTGATGAAGTTGAGTGGTATGTGAGTGGATTCGAAAGCTAATGCTGCACGCTTACTCTATAAAGTGCAATTTAAAATATATATACGAACTCTTTGAAAATTTAGTCATAATGACTTTATTTTCGCAGAATTTAGAGCACTTTAAACGATAAAGTTGTGTCAAAGGAAGGCGTGTCTGGTGGCATATTTTAAATTTCACATTATTTTTAATAAAAACTTCTGCTAATAATTTGTCAAAGTGCGATCCACGATATATCTTCAAGTGTATTAATAAACGTTTTTATTAAGTATTTTAGAGATATATCAGTTTTAGAATCTATGGTAATAACTACCTAAAAGTAGCTGCGAGTGTAATTTGGAAAAAAGTGGGGTTAACCCATTAGTGCTCAACGACCTTTAAAAAGGACGCGCAATTTTTGATTTTTTAAAAATTTGCTAGAAACATTTTTGCCCTTTTCAGCATTTAGATATATTACATGACAACACTTATGCTTACCATATTTTTTACGTTTCAAAATATTGTCAATTACAAGTTGTGCGGGCGTTCAAAGTGAATTTTTCGAAAAAAAAGAAAAAATTAAAAATGTAGAAGAGGTAAATATTTAAATACTTTAATTTTAACGTATGATATTTTGAATGGTGGTAGGCTTTTTTTACTTTTATTATGTCTAGTTTGCTTTGGTATGCAACAAAATTTGTCTTTGCATTTCAGTATACATGAATTTTCTACTGCTAAATGGTTTTCTATGCTCAGTGTCCTTCTAAAAGGACCTTCCGGAAAAGTAGGAAAATGAGCTTTCCGAATCGGGAAAAAAAATTTTTTAGCTTATTAAAGCCAAAAGAAGCAATTCTGTCGAAGCAGATTATTGATATCACGCCTGGATCGCCGTGAGCACTAATGGGTTAAACTAAAAAAAGGACTAAAACAAAATGGTCACAATCGGTGACTTTGATTATTTTCTCAATTATTCTTAAATGCTAGAAACGATAGATAAATTAAAAAAGAAATAAATAAATCAAAAATTTCGAAAACAATTTATTTTCATATATAAGTATAGTATGTAGTAACTTTATTTAGGAGCACCGACATCAAAATTTTACTCTTACTGACTGTCGTTCCAAATGTATTAGAGTTCGACCAGTGATTGAAATTCAACCATTGTAGGGACAAAATAGAAACAAAACACACTTTTTTGGGAATGAAAAACTGATAAAAAAGAGCCATTTTTCTCATCACTTCCAAAAATAAAAATCTTTGGCAGCATGTTACCCTATCCCTATCTCTATTGCTTTCTTAGAGTTAAACATACATACAGCTGTTGACAACTAATTGGAAACGAAATCATTCGTTGTTTTATTGGCAGTATTTCTCATTTATTTTTCTATGTGTACCAGAAAATTTATACATAATATAAATGTTTAAAAATAAGAACATAATTGAATTCAAATTCATGGCATAAAAAAGTTTTGTGAGAGATTTTCTGCTCAAACCTCAGATTTGACTGAGTCATCTAATTGGAAACAAAAAAAAAAAATTGCAAAAAATAAAAGAAGAACTTGATAAAAGATTACATAAACGATATTGTGATATTGTCATTGCTTGTAAGAACACTTTATGGACGAATTTGCTCATTATTATTCATAGATAGTGGCAAAAATTGTTCACCGGCCATGCGTAAGTCAATTGTTGAGCTTTGAAAGACAGCCATGAGATATCAGGCGATGACAACACAGCTAAATTGCTCCAAAAAGATGATCATTTCGATAACTATGACACAACAAAAAATGTTTCTCGGAAAAGAAGACGTCGTAAGGCTTCTGAGTACAAGGATCGCCAAATGGTGCGCAAGGCAAAATTCTATCCTCGTAAGGCTGATATCCAAAGTGAAATAATTGACCAATACGGTGCACAAATCTCTAAACGAACTGTCGCTTGTCAATTGGTTGAGACTCAACTCCATGAACGAATTTCATGCAAGAATCCATTGGTGAAAGTTAAGCAGAGGATAAGCTGCATACAATTCGCTAAGGCCTATGTAAATTTTCTCTCAATAAATGGAAGCATGTGGTATGGAGCATCAAAATAAAAACGAACCACCTTGGTCTAGATGGTGGAAGATATGTTAAGTATCTAAAACGGGCTAGATGGATTTTTCTTTAACTCTTCCATTTGACAGCCGCACATTGGTGTCACTTTGAGATTTTACAGCTGGAAATTTAACAGAATCGCATATTTATGTGCAAAACTTGCTTTCTGATATATCCACCTGTCATGTAAATTTTTTTACCTTTCATAAAAGTAGCGCCAAATTGACGAAATTATGGCTACTATTTGAAAGGTATTTGCAAAAATTAACCCACTTGCTTCATAACTGTTTTAAAAGTTGAAAGTTAAAGTTGTGGGTGGGTTAGAAAGAGACTTTTCTATTGAATTAAGTCCAAAGACCATTTTATCAAACTCAGATAGGGGAAGCAAAAGTGAATAAAAATTGAAAGATTAAAAGGAAACTAAAGAAATTAAGTAGAAGTAACTCAACTCAAACATCTTTATTTCTTAAGGAGAAATTTCAGAAGCATCGGAAAAGCAAAGAGCAGAACTCATTACAAATTCATCCTTACCTAACAACTTTCAATTACATCTTGCACATGCCGGACAACTACATAGGTAGTGCTCTATTTTATCGTTATCCTTAAGGCACGATTGCCAGGTTGGTTCGGTATGACCCTCATTTCAGAGTAATCACATATATTATATTCCGCGATTAACCTTATCAGTTGTAGTATGTCATTTCTTCCCAGGTGAAACAAATCTTTGCTACTTTCCTAGACGGTCCTTTCTCGAAAAAACTTTGCAAATTTGCAGAAATCAAAATCAGACCACCTGTTTGTAAAAACAGTGGCCATACAGTTATTGGTCCAACGATTAATCACTTCGAAACTGATGCCAATGAAACTCTCCGAATCCATTGCAGATGCAGCTGAATTCGGTTCAATTTAGGCGCTAGTTTGTTCCCTGTGAATCCACTGTGTCAGGGAAGCCTAATAAGACTCAACTCATTATACATGCTACACAATTGAGTTTTGACTTACGATATCGTATAGCTACCCGGGTTAGCCAGAGATTTTAGTGTAGCCTGAATGGATTGAACGATTCGATGCGAAAGGTCAGATGAATAGAATTTGAAAGGATTCCCCATAAACGCTTCAGTTAAGAAAAAAAAGTATTATAATCTTCATTCTAAGATTCGTTAAGGGCTTTTCCCAATGGGATGCATTCTTTTCAAAAATATTGAAAAATCTCCCGATTTCCAAAATATGTTTTGAACTTTTGCTATTGCTTGGAAGGGGATATGTCGTAATTTCAAAGCCCACTTTAGACATTTTTCAATCAATTGCTAAAGTTAATTTTTGTTTTCATAAATGGGATCGAAAAGGGCCCCTTTTCCAAAGTCCAGTTTTAAGATTTGGAAAAAGAGGTATTGGGAAAAACAATTTAGTGAACTAATTTATCTGAAAATTTATCTGATTGGTGCATTAGAAACCAATTATATGTAAATACTGATAAGTGTTATCAGGTTACTTTTTGTAAGTCTGCAATTTCCTTAACATCTAGTTATTTTTTCAGTAATACCAATTTAAGAAAAGTTAACAATGTATTAGATCTTGGTGTCTTATTCGATTCTAAGTTTACATTTGTCAGTCATATCGATTACATTATTCCGAAGTGTTACTCGATGCTGGCATTCGTCAGGCGTAATAGCTCAGAATTTATTGATCCATATACACGGAAAATTTTGTATATGTCGTATGTTAGATCTAGACTTGAATATGCTGCAATAATATGGTTCCCGTTTTTCTCTGTTCACTGCAATAGATTAGAGAGAGTTCAAAAAAGGTTTCTTAAGTTTGCACTTAGCACTCTTAACTTCTCGGAACCTATTCCCTCATATAACTCACGCTGCTTGTTAATCAACCTCAAATCACTGCATTCGAGACGAATCATTGCTTCCTTGATGTTTGTTTATGATATTGTATCTGGGCTTATAGATTGCTCATATTTACTTGAGTGCATAAATTTCAGGGTTCCTTTTAGAACTTTGCGTCATTGTAATTTGTTCTCAGTTCCTTTATGTAAAACAAATTATTCTTTGAATGAATCAATTACCAGAGCTCTTACTGAATATAATAAATTAGCTGTAAATAATATTATAGATTTTTCTATGCCTAGGAATGAATTTAAGAATTTGTTAACTAATTTGTATTCTTAAATCAATTTTATTAATATTAGTTTATTTAATGTTAATTTGTTATTCAATTGTTATTTTTACTTAGCATGTAAGTCTGTACGAACTATTTCATAGACTGAATAAATAAATAAATAAATAAATAAATAAATAAAAATAATTGAATGTGGCCTTTTTTCTAAACCTGCATTTTTTTCCAGGAATGGGGACCCAACAGACCCTTTGAGAAACATCTCACTTTTCAAAATCTGTTTCGGACCTTTTCCTATTGCTTTGAAGGGGATATGCCGTTCTTCATAAACTCACTTTCGACCTTTTTCAATCGATTGCTGAAGCTATTTTTTTGTTTGCATAAACAGGACCAAAAAGGTCTTTAGATGGCCCAAAGCCCAGTTTTAAGATTTGAAAAAAGAGCAATTGGGAAAAACAATTTAGTGAACTAATTGAATGTGGCCTTTTTTCTAAACCTGCATTTTTTTCCAGGAATGGGGACCCAACAGACCCTTTGAGAAATGTTCCACTTTTCAAAATCTGTTTTGTACCTTTTCCTATTGCTTTGAAGGGGATATGCCGTTCTTTCTTAACTGACTTTCAACCTTTTTCAATCGATTACTGAAGCTATTTTTTTGTTTTCATAAATAAGACCAAAAAGGTTTTTGCATGGCCCATTTTCAAAGCCCAGTTTTAAGATTTGGAAAAAGAGGTATTGGAAAAATAACTTAAGACGTCTAGGTTACAAAATAATTCAGTGAACCTGCTGCACTATTTGCCTATTATATGGCTCTGTAAAGTCTAAATATGTCAGAAAAATTAAATTACATAAAATTGCTCAGTTCAATCGCTTTTTTTTGTTTATTAGTAGCCAGAAAACTTAATTTAGACGTTTGAATGAAATTCTCATTAAAGGGGTTTTATTCTTTGTAATTGTTTTTCCTGGCCATCCATAAGTAAAGAGAAGACAAAAATTCATCGAATTCATTTGCCTTTTGCCAGGAATCTATTTGAATTGTTTAACCTTTATGCTTGATACGCCCTCATTCATAATTGCAATTACATACGGATGTTATGAAATCTATATTAAATTCTCAATAATTTGATTTTTGTTTTTGTTTGTTCATTCAAACTACTACTTACAATTCAATTGTTGCTTAGCCTTTTTAATAAAATTTCAAATTGTTACTTGAGAGGTTTGTTGTAAAAACAGATTCAAAGGAATATTTGAATTTTTGAAATCTACTATTGATAAGAGTTTTGTGGTTATGTTATCCCCCGGCATGGTTAAATTCTACGACAGCTACATACCATGTCAAAATATTTCACCTGATTAATTTTTCATTCTCTACGAATTTTTGCATACTGCAAGCACCACACGAACTATTTTTTGTGCCAAAACGTATTCCTTGCTACATTTCACTTTTTTTTCTCACTAGAATGTGCTTATTTCATATACAAAAAATAGATATTCCTGTTATTTTTGAAATGTCTTTGTTGTTTTTGGGAATAGTATTACCATTTGGTCAACGTAGATCATACTTTTGTGGCAGACAAAAAACTTGACATGAAACCTCTACTCTACAGTATATCATAAAGTGCGGTGTTGCAGTTGAAACTTATGATGGACACTTTGGGAAAACAAAAACCATAACATAAATATATGAAAAGTTAATTTAAAAAAGAGTTCTCTTTTGACACATACACTTACTGTTGAGGAAATCCAGCATTTTGGGTTTGGGTATCAGATAACAGCTATAGGGATGTGATATCGTTTGAAATGTATTGTGATATTTAAAAAAGTAATTTTCTTATGATATTTTTCAAAAATTTCAGTGATAAATGCGCTTTAAGAAACTGAACAAAATTTTATTAAAAATCTCCAAAAATTTATAAAATATAAACAAAATAAAAGGTAATTATTTGAAATAGTCCAAATATACCAAAAATTTACTGAAAGTGCGCCAAATGTATTGAATTTTTTTCAATTTTTGTTTTGTTTTTTAGTTTACAATAATAAAAAAACTTTTTGTTTTATATCAGGCTCAGAAGATTTGTTGGAGTATAAGAAAAAAACAAACTGTTTTTTTTTTTTTTAAAACTTGATTTGGGACCACTGTATTTTGTCTTAAAAACGATCCGAAAGTCAAAAAACCGTGTCAATGTAGACTTTAACGTCAATCAGAGCAGAATTAGCAAAAGTATAAAATAATTTATCTCCCACACACAGAGTACGAGTACTCATATTAAAGAAATATTGTTGCCAGCAATGACGATGGCCGTGTCAAAAGTATCACTAAATTTTGTATCAAACAAAAATCGTTTGCACTCATGAGCATCATCTTGTAATGGGGTACTGTAATATTAAAAACTTTCAATGTTTTGAGAACACAAAAAAGAATAATGATAAAATAAGAAAACACATTTGTAAATCATGGCACATGTTATGATACCGACGTATATTCATACGGCGCAAAGTTGCCAGATCGAGAATTTTAGGATTACAATTTTTAAAAACCGAAATTAGAGTGCAAATAGAGGAAAATCAAAATACTATGAAGACATTCAAACATATTTATCAGAATCAATTTGATGAAATAAAACGCTATGTATTTGTTGTTACTAGAGTTCGCTTAGTGGTTAAAATTCAACCATTATAGTGACAAGAAAAACAAAAATACTTTTTGGTATTAAAAAGTTGATGTAAATTATAATAATAATAATATACGAATCACCATACCAAATTACATCAAAATCAGTCGATTAGTTTAGCTAAGAAACCATATCTTCTTGTTAAGGGCGTGACCCACTTAAAATATATACTCTTTCTCAAGATTCAATCCATCTCCATACAAAATTTCATCAAAATCGGTCAATTACTTTAATTGTGAAAACATATTTTCCTATTGAGGGTGTGACGCCTTCCACTTTAACTCCTTGAGAACCATAGGACACATGTGTCCCAAATACAAAAATATTATTCAAAAAAAAAAGTTTAGCACGAAATAATTTTAATTATGTTACAAAAGCATACAGAAATATCTACTTTTGATTATTTTTAACTTAAATTCGACATTAAAAGTGAATTATAATGCTTTATTTTTATTTTGATATAAGATACTAATTATTCATGTAACATTAGAAAATAATTTTCAAATATATTGGACTCCCTGTGTGCTCATAGGGCCACATATGTCCCATAAAATTTCTCAAAGTCTAAAATCATATTTGATAATTTTCGTATATTTTTGGCTTAGTAACAGCCCAGTAGAACATATTCATTCTTTGATTTCATTGGATCACATTTCCTCAAAGAGTTAAAACAGAAATCTTTCCGCAGGGCTCAATCTATACTTGTACTAGATTATATTAAAATGGGTTTATTATTTTAGCAGTGAAAACGTTTATTCTTTTAAGAGGCGTGGCACCGCCTACGCAAAACAGTTATCTTTACTCAGAATTGAATTTATCTTCGTACCAAATTTCATCAAAATCGGTTTCAATATATATTTAGGAAAAAATTTTTTTTTTCTATAGGGGCGTGGCACCGTCCACTTTATATAAGCAAATACCTTTCATCAAAATTCAATTCGTTCCTGTGCCAAATTTCATCAATATCGTTGTAGCGGCTCAGCCGTGACAGCGTTGTTTTTTCATTAAGAGAGGTGCCACGCCCCCTTAAAGAAATTAATGTTTTTAGTTACATCTTTTAGAGTTCAATCTATCTCCAAGAAATAATTCATCAAAATACATATACTAGTATAGCTGTGGAAACGTATTTTCCTATTAGAGGTGTGGCACCGCCTACTATTAGAACAAAAATTGCATTCTGCTCAACTTTTCCAACAAAAAAAAAAACTAAGCGATTATAGCAGTTAAAAGTGGTCTACTGTTTTGCAACTGCCCACTTATGTATATATGTGTAGATTAGGGTGATTCAATTTTTTTTTTGCTTGAAACAGGTTCAAAAGTTGCAGGTAGACGAAAGGAAAATTCTGGTTAAATCTTAGCTCATAATATTAATATTTACTGGTAGCTCATCAAGCTTTTTTGTTTTCCATACGATTTGTATGGGGAAAAATGCTTGACAAGACATTTGTCTCTATATTTCGGGAAAAAAGAAATGATACATAAACGGGACCTAGCCTATTGGAAAGATCATAAAATTTTCTATAAAAAAGCTCCTTGCATTTTTTATCGTGAAGTAAGCACTAAGCGAATTTCTGACAAATTTGATTTCGCTCTTCGGGCGAGACTTCATCATCTCATTTTTGTGCAGCGAAATCTTTAGCAAACTGATGATTTTTTGTTTATTTTTTTGGCAATTAATATCGAAAAAATAAATCAAAATTACAAAAAGTGGTGGTAGACAAGCCTTGCGTTAAAAATATATAGTGCATAACCAATTTTTATTTAAGATATTCCGAAATCATGCGTCCAGTTTTTTATCAAAAATTGGGTACATTAAAAACTAAATGTCTGGCAACGCTGTTACAGAGCAACGATACTGTACAATGTCATGCAGTACAATGCGTTGCGGTTATAACGCTACAAAGATAATGGGTCACGTAAATAAGGTAAACATTTTAAATTAGGATCTCTGACGGGCGATGGTGCCTGATGGTTCCAGCAGCAGCAGCAGCAGCTTACCTGGCACTTGGATGTCAGCATATGTGAGTGACTCAACGCTGTGTCCGTGCTACTGTCTCTGCTGTATGAGTGAATGAATGAGTGATACTCGGTCATGTAGAAATTTTGCTAGAGGTAAAATCACACGTAACTTATATGCTGGAATTACACCTTTTTACTTTTGGTTTTGTGTTCATTGTTGTTAAAAAATGTATTTCTGTTTTTATTCATTCATTTTCTCTTTTGATTTTCTGAAAAGCGCATTTGTAGAGTGAGTTACAGAGGGTTGTTTCAATGGAATAAAGTGTAGGAATTATAGTTGCTTGTTAAATTTTAACTATGGAAAATTTCACACAACTTTTTCGATTTCCTTAAAAAGTATGTTGTGCTAAATTTGTTTTGGTAAGAGATTCATAAAAATGATTTCATTACCTTGCTTTTAGTTAACAAAATAAATTATTTGGGAACTATTTCTACGTTTAGTGTAACAATTAACTAATCTCTGCACAATTTTTGGAATTACAGAAAAATAATATATTTATGGATAGTTAGTTTCGTCAACAGCATATTTTTTCCTAGCGTATTTTTTCGTATTGTCGGTAACAATAGAAAAATATATAAAAGAAAAAGGCAATTACATCATGATTTAAAAGAAGAAATGGAAACTCTAACAACTTTTTTTGACTATTTTTATGATTACGTTACAAATGTGTAGTTAATTTGTGAGATAAAATGAAAATATTAATTTTTGTTAGCTTAACTAACAACCATGGTAGAAATAACTACAATCTTTGTAATAGTAACAAAATTTTTGGATATTTGAACTGATTTTTCCTAACTTTTCAGAATTATCTTAATTATTATTTTCTGTTAATTTAACTAACAACCATGGTACAAATAACTATAATCTTTGTAACGGTAATAATATTTTGGTTATTTAAACTGAATTTTCTTAACTTCTCAGAATTTATCTTAGTTATTATTTTCTGCTAATTTAACTAACAACCATTGTACAAATAACTATAATATTTGTAACGGTACAACATTTTCGGTTATTTGAACTGATTTTTTCTAGTTTTTCAGAATTTATCTTAATTAATTTTTTTTTGTTAATTTAACTAACAACCGTGGTACAAATAACTATAATCTTTGTAACGGTAATAATATTTTGGTTATTTAAACTGACTTTTCTTAACTTTTCAGAATTTATCTGAATTATTTTTTTTTGTTAATTTAACTAACAACCATGGTACACATAACTATAATATTTGTAACGGTAACAAAATTTTCTGTTATTTGAACTGATTTTTCTAACTTTTCAGAATTTATCTTAGTTATTATTTTCTGCTAATTTAACTAACAACCATTGTACAAATAACTATAATCTTTGTAACGGTACAGCATTTCGGTTATTTGAACTGATTTTTTCTAGTTTTTCAGAATTTATCTTAATTAATTTTTTTTTGTTAATTTAACTAACAACCGTGGTACAAATAACTATAATCTTTGTAACGGTAATAATATTTTCGGTTGTTTGAACTGATTTTTACTAACTTTTCAGAATTTATCTTAATTAATTTGTTTTGTTAATTTAACTTACAACCATGGTACAAATAACTATAATCTTTGTAACGGTACAACATTTTCGGTTATTTGAACTGATTTTCACTAACTTTTCAGAATATATTTTAACTAATTTTTTCGTTATATTCTACCTTACGAAATCAGCTTATACATTTGAAATTTCTATACTTAGTAAGCTAACCATTTTTTTTGGTTAATTTTACCACACCTTTCTAAATGTTCAATTCTTCGATTTTAAAACCATTTGATTTCACGTGCAGACATACATAAGTCCAGCTCTGCTGTTAGTTACATTAAATAAAATACAACTCAGATCGGTACGAATCACCTACATAAATTTCTTTATTTTATCAATGTAATCGAAAAAATTCGCTTTAAATCAAAACTTCCCACAAGTCCTTGATGCGAATTTCCGTGAATAATTTCTTTATAAATAAAATTCTTATATACAAAAAAAGTACTTTGTTCATACTCACGCGCTGTATTCAAATTTATTCTCAGTATAAATTTTAATGCAAAAATTTTATATATCTAACTTTCCATTATAGTAAAATATTATTCACTTAATAAACCCTAATAAAATACCAAAAAAAATACATACAATAAAATTGCTTTCAATGCTGCGTATAACGCAAAAAAAAAAGAAAGCTCCCATACAACCAACTTATGAATGTCTCGCTTAAAAAGCCAAAGCCCGCGACTACTTTCTACGCTTCATATGCGCTGAATTTTTTAAGCATTCAAATGCTGAACGCCATATATGAAGGCAATTGAATGCGGAAACGGAACACAAAGCGACTGACTGACTGATGGAAATGTGTATGAATGATTAAGTGTATGAATGCATAAAAGCCAGTGTGCCAGTCAAATGGAATTTTATTAAAAAAAAAAAAAAAAAACGAAAAAAATTTAAGTGAGTGAATTTTTCTGCGTATTTCGTACGTCTTTGTATTTATTTAGCCAATTGTAAAAAGCGATGTATACATATATACATGTATGTATATATGTATGTATGCATGTATATGTGTGTTGTGTAAGTGTATTGTGCTTAAATTTTATATCATAAGAATTTTATATCTAAATGTACTTACAAAAATTAGTACCGCATGAGTAGAAAAAAAAGGGGAAAAAACTTAATACAATATCAGCCTTACCACCGGTGGGTGTATGTGTTGATGGTGTTAACACGAAGCCACTCCCACATGAGAGCAACCTCCTATAGATGTATGAGATGGTAAGCATAAAGCCTTCTCTTGCTGAAGCAGTCGAGATTTTGACCGCCAGCAACATTTTTTCATATACACAAAAGAATGTATTGCCTCGAACTAGAATTCTCCAGATGATTTTGTCATTGATAGTGGGACACCTTATAGTTCGAATTAACTAATTAGGCAAAGTAACATGATTTAAATTTATATATTTATTTTACATTCAGTACCATAAACATTTTTATATAAAAATTAATTTTAATGGATTCCACATGAGCTGATCGAACTTTACAGTCATTTTCCGAGAAATTTTCCGGTGGATTTTCCAGGAAAATGAATTCCCATTTCGTAGCCAGCGTCTGATTTTACATTAAAGGAGCTTGGTCTCCATATTGGAGGCTGAACCCATGCATTTAAGGGATGTACATACATATTAATTTTTGAGATTTGACAACTTTTACTTAAGTAACTCTCTGTGTATCGTTTTGAAGCTTATCCCTTTAACGGGCAAGATAAAAATAGCTGGATTTTTGTTCTGGGAATTTTGGTTTCCAAATGTCTTCTGGGGACAGGTGAAGTCGAAGTAGAAGCTACTGCAAGTGCGTCTGTCGAAGTTGATGCAACAATTTCTGTTGGTGGGGTTGCTACCTCTAACGTATTTGCTGTTGTTGCTGGTGTAGTAGTTGTCGATCATGGAGTCCAGGGCTGTTGTGGTGACGATATTGAGTCGAGGCTAAACAAGAAGCTGACTGCGTTGTCAAAAGCGCTATTATTAATTTCACCTAAGACCTCCGTTGTTATTTCGTCTTCCTCAAGGCTTATCTAATCGACAACATTATCTAGGTCGGCGAAACTGTCGTCAATGTATTAAAGAGAGTTTATTCTAACAGAAAGTAGTTCAGATGTATAGCAAATTTAGGTATAACAAAATTAGTCCATAAAATTAACTTTTTTTTTTAAAAAATCGCCAAAACTAGAAAAAATATTAAAATTACGAAAAAAATGGCAGGATTTTAGTTTGAACTCTTGTCTAAGCGTATTATTCAAAACAATTTTCATTTGTTGGGTTTTATTCATCCTTAGGTATCCCATCTGCACAGCGATGCGTTTGCGCAACAGTCTGGCAAATCGGAAGTGAGAAAAATTTAAAATTTGGGTTTTAAGCATATCTCATCAAAATGACTCTTTCCTCCAAAAATCTCTTGGAAATTCGATTTTTTTTTGCTTGGTTGGTAACCGGTTAATCTATGTATACTATATAAATTATTAGTTGCAAAACAGTTCCATCCCTTTAAAACTGCTATAACATAATATAAATGCTTATTCTGTTTTATTGTAAAAGTTGTGAAGTAGGGCAGAACAGAATGTATTTTTCTTTTCAATTGGTAAACGGTGCCACGCCTCTAACAGGAAAATATGTTTCCGCGGCTAAGCTAATTGACTGATTTTGATGAAATTTGGCTAGAAGATAGATTGAACCCTAAGTAAAGTTTTTTAAGACCTTAAGTCCTTAGAAGGGGCGTGGAAACGCCCATAAGATAGTTTTAATACTGAATAAATAAATTTCTTTTAAGTGGGACGGTGCCATAACAGAAAAAAACGTTTTCACTCCATAACTAATGGATCGATTTTGATGTAATTTGGTACAGGAATAGATTGAGTCTAGCGAAAAGTAATTATTTTAAAATGGACAAAGCTACGCCTCCAATAGGAAAATATGTTTTCACAGATAAACTAATGATCGGACTTTGATGAAATTCGGTACGGAGATAGATTGAACCTTGAGAAAAGGTATTTCTTTTTAATGGGGTGGCGCCACGTCTATAACAGGAAAATATGTTCCTTAGTTTAACTATTGGACTGATTTTGATGAAATTTGGTATGGAGATATGTATATTAAACTCTAAGCAAGGGATGAGAATAGGGCAAAATGATACAGTGATTTTATATTTTGAAGCGATGCCGAAAAAATTTCTTATCAGTTTTTTATACCAAAATGTATTATTTGTTTTGTTGTTGAATTTCAACCACTAAGCGAAATTTAATTTTAATAAAGCGTTGCAAATGTTTAATTTGTATGGGCGGTAGGCGATTTTACCCATTTTTAATCCGAAGTAGCTTGTGTGTAGTCTGTGTGGTGAATGTTTTGTTATTATATTGCTTGATTTTTCCGTAATCGTGACTTCCACAGATATTTCTACACCCCCTTCTATGCGTTAACTCATATCGTACTTTTGATTCGTTATCGAATCACGAAAACTGCTCATGTTTGGACATTTTTTTTCATTATAAAATAACAAAATATTCGAATGTTTATATTTTTTATATTAAAGTTTAAGCTATTGGTTTTTCTTTAAAAATTTTTTTCTCATGCTATGCCCACTTTTTAGGATTAATTGGGAGTTTAAAAAAACAATTGTTTTGTATTTTTTTTTTGAAAATTAATCAAAAATATTAAAACTGATCAAATGTGAACAAAACCTACACAGAATTGATTCAAAAGGACTAATGTTATTCTTCACAATAAAAATTATTTATCAAGATTGTTTAGGTGAGCTATATATAGCACTCAATTATGGTGATGCGTATAGGAATCAATGGCCACTTCCCAGGGTAACTATTTGGCAATTTTTATTTTTGAAGATGTCAAATTTCTTGAGAAGGCCAAGCGCTAAAAAATTCAAAATCTTGAAGAAATATTTAATTTTTTATTTAACATTTTACGATTAGGTCAAGCGCTAAATAAAATCAAAAAAAAAAAAAAAATTTTGGCTGAAAATTATTTCCGATCGACCTAAAACTTATAAAACTATAAAAAACTATAACTGCTATAGGAAGAATTGAAAGGGATACCTAATCTTTCAGCGTACCTGCCGATTGCCCGATTGTCCAGTGCAGGTCGCTGTGATTCTCGCAATGTCAATCCGGCTCTTGGAGAGTAAGGAGGTAGTTTTCAGTTTATTATAAGAGGGCCAGATTGATCTGGCCATTTTACAGGTTTGTAAAGATTTCCAGTGGTTTTCTGCTACAGATAGAAAGTGCAAAAAAAATTCTCTTCTTAACCAAACCGAGATAAGTGAAAACACATTGCGGTTACATTGAGAGAGAAACCACGCCTTGCTAGTTCATCAGCCCTTTCATTTCCCTCAATGCTCATATGGCCTGGAACCCATATGGGAGTAATGTCAAATTGATGTCCTAGCCTGACAAGTTCTTTTTTGCATTGTTCTACTAACTTCGATTTTATATATGCCGAGCTCAAAGCTTTGATTGCGGCTTGGCTATCAGAGAGAATTGCTATCTTCTTCACTGAATTAATACAGCACACTAATCTGCATGCTACAAGAATGGCAAAAACTTCAGCCTGAAAAACGCTAGCTGAATCAGGTAAATGAAAAGCTTGAGAGATCTCTGGGTTTTTTAAGTAGATTCCTGCGCCCACTCCGCAGTCCATCTTAGACCCTTCGGTGAAAATAGTAGTTTCAAAATTTAAGTTGACGGTGCCCTCTTCCCACTGAACTAGCTCCGGAAACTTCACCTGAAAGTTTTTTTCAAAGCTGAGTGTAGGCATGATGTAGTCCGTTGGGAAACTTAAAACTTCGCTTGGTAGGGTGTCGAGTATAGAGCAATGTCCATATTGTTTTGGAAACCAATTACCGGCTTCCCTGAGCCTGATTGCACTGCACGCAGCTACTGCCTTGATGAAATAATTAGGTGGTAGCAGGTGCAGAATGACATTTAAGGCTGTCGTGGGATAGATCTCACAGCCCCCGTCATACGATACTGGCTGTCCTTTGCACTCTTTTTAACTTTAGCTGGTTGTAGCCTTTTCCAGCAGCTGACCACCAGATTAAAGCACCGTAAGTGAGGATCGGACGAACTACAGATGTGTACATCCACAGTAACATTTTTGGTTGAAGACCCCATTTTTTACTAAAGGTTTTCTTACACGCATACAAAGCTATGCAGGCTTTTTTGCATCTCTGTTCAATATTGACTTTCCAATTGAGCTTTGGATGAAGTAATAAGTATGTAATGGCTGAGAAAATATTGAAAGAAAGAAATTTTAAGAAATCCAAATCCATTGCCTTTGGCTTAAATGAATAATAGTTTGGATGACTTAGAACATTTTTGGACTTTAAAAGTTTCGAAAAATTTTTAGTTCCTGCATTAGTGATGACAACAGTTCTGGCCAAAATTTTAACTTTTTTATCACTTTTTTCTTCTAAACTCAATTTTCAGTTAAAGATAGTAAATATAAATGAGAAACTATTTAAGAAATTCTTCTCTCTAAGGTGACATCAAATTTTGGAAATTGTTTTCAAATTAAAAATTATCTTGGCTCATTTTGCACATAAAGAATGTTCTTCATATTTGCATGAAGACTACCCATATAGATGACAATAACGTACCAACATAATGAAACTAGACTTTGCGACAGTGCAATTAAAAGAAAACTACAACATTTTTTGTAAAACATTTTCGTTTAAGCCTTAGAATTTTGCCTCATCTTAATAATTTCTTGTTGGTGCCTGCATTTTCTTATACCTACAACTTTTTATCACGTACTTATCCCAAGCAGCTTATGCAACAATCTAATATTGTTGCCATGGTCCGATGTTGCTGTACTTACCATTTTAATACTTATTTGTTTTGCATGCCATTTGCTAGCTAACGCTGCTACTAACTTGATTTCATGCAAACGCACAAAATCACAAACACAACTAAAACAACACACACACACGTACGTTATAGGTAAAAATGCAAAAAGCAAAAACAAAAACAAAAAGAAGAAAAAAATGAAGCAGAAATCAAATCACATTTATATGAAGATTCGATAAATTGCGACGATGTGCTCTGAAGTAGAAAATTAGATTTTTTGTTTGAACATATTCAAAATCTTGGTCCTTGATGTTACAACGAATACATGTGTGTAATATTTGTCGTCTGCGTGTGTGTGTGTGCATATGTGAGTGCTATTTGAGCAGGACATTGCAACGTCATTGCATGTTTTAGAAATGTTGGCATATTTCTATGTTTGTGTACGTACGTAGGTACCATTTGCATGTGTATGTGTATGATACTTATACAACTATTAAACGTTGTAAGGACATGACAACAATTTTTCTGCTTCGATTTTTTTTTCAGCTTTATTTTGCGCTTCAACATGTTATGGGAAAAATTTATTGCCATTCGTTTTTTTTTTCTTTTTAACTTTGCTCCATACTGGATATTTAGACATTTATATTTTTTTTAACATTTTTATCGAATTTTATCTAAAAGGCTGTGAATTTATAGTGCTTTTCAAAGGTAGACATCAGCAGTGAGATATATTCATTCAAGGTAAAAAATATTTGAAAATAGTTCGAGAAATAAACTCCATTGTGCTTATGAGCATTAAATAGGAAACTGTTTTTTAGTTAACTTAATTTATTTTTAATATTAAGATTAAATAGAAATTGAAGGATCGTAAAATATATCATGTAAAATTTTTAATCCAGTTAGAGTTATATTTGAAGCAATAGTTTTTTTAGTATAAACTGTCCAGAGATAGAACCTTGTCATTGTGATTTGCATTTGAATTAAAAGGAAGATCATAAAGCGATTGCCGTTGATTGCAAATTAAAAATATTTATGATTTTCTCGATTTTGAAATTTTTATTTAATTTTATTCACATAATTTGCATGGACATGTTATCGGTTTCTGGCTTTTTTTGTGACGTTTTTTAATTTAGTAGACCGATTATTGTTTGGTCAAAAATTTGAACAATTAATAAACCATAAACTGTCAGCAAGTTACTTGAGCTTTAAGCTGAATCAGTGATGAATGAATAATTAAAATAAAATATATAAAATACTAAAATACTGAGGAACCATAAGGTGAAATATGTACGTATTAAAAAAAGTAGTAAAAAGTTAAAGAATGTAAAAGAAGTTTATAAATGCCGAATAGTGTCGAAAAGTCATATAATGTACAAGAAGTTGATTTATTTTGATAAATTTGCTTAGTATCAAATAAGTCGAAAAATATTGATAAACGTCGAATAATTCTCAATTTCTAATTCTTAAAATGTAGAGTAGCCGAAAAAGTTGAGCAAATCGGAAAAACTAAAAAAAATTTTGAAAAATTAGGAAAAGTATGGAAACGTTGAAAATGTCGAAAAATTTAAAGAAGTCAAAATTGATTTGATAACCTATGGAACATCTTACAAACAGTTCGAAAGTCGAAAAAAGGTAAACAATTGAAAAAGTTGAAAAAGGATAAAAATTCGAATAAATATGTTGAAAAAGTTGAAATATTTTGAAAATGTTATATAAAGTTAAAAAAAGCGACAAAAAATTGAAAAATGTTGAAAAATAAAATAAAAAAAAAATGAAATAAAATGTTGAAAGAGCTGTAAAAATGTTGAAACAATTGAAAATCGTTGAAAACTCAAAAAAGTTATGGATAGAGTTAAAATAGTTGAAAAAATATAGAAAATATTGAAAAAAAAAAAAAAATGAAAGATGATGAATTAGTTGAAAAAAATGTTGAAAAAATAGAAAAAAAAAAATATGGAAAATGTTGAAAAATTGGAATAGTGTTGAAAACGTCGAAGTATTTTGAAAATTCGAAATAAACTTAAAAAAAGCGACAAAAAGTTGAAAAATGTTGAAAAAAAATAAGTAATAAAAAATGTTGAAAGACTTTTAAAAATGGTGAAACAATGAAAACTCGTTGAAAAAGTCGAAAAATATATGTAGATGTGGATAGAGTTGAAATATATGAAAGAGGTTGAAATGGTTGAAAAAATATAGAAAATATTGATAGAAGTTGAAAGATGTTGAAATTGTTGAAAAAAAGTTGAAAAGTGTTGAAAAAATATAAAAAAAATGTTGAAAAATTAGGAACAGGTTGAAAAATGTTGAAAAAATTAAGGAAATAGGCAGAAAAAGTCGAAGCAATATGGAAAATGGTGAAAAAAGTTTGAAACTCGAAAAAATTTGAATAAAGTTGAAGAAGGTGCAAAATGTTGAATCTATTCAGAATCTCTGAAGACGTCGAAAAAATATGGAAAACTTTGAAAATAGTTGAATAAGTCGAAAATAAAATTGGAAAAAGCTGAAAGGGGTTGAATAAGTCGAAAAATTATGAAAAGTATATAAGAAGGTTGATAAGCCGAAAAATGTTGAAAGAGGTTTAAAATCTCGAAAACATTTGAAAGATGTGAAAAATGTTATAACAATTGAAAATCTTTGAAAGAGATGAAAATGATGGATAATAATGAAGAAAATTGAAAGAGGTTTGAAAAATCAAAAAAATATCAAAAATGTTGAAACATAGAATTTTTAACTTTTAATCGTTAACGCCGACGGGTGCGAAAACGCATCAAAAAACAGAGGTGTATTTGAAAAGTCATAGAAAATGTTAGGTGGTTGATATCGCTTAGCCGTCTTTTGATGTGGATAAAACACAGATAGGCCTATATATGCGTCCTGAACAGCTAAGTCATATGACATCATCTACTTAATGATAACTGCATCGTCAGGTACTGGTTTTCTGGCATGTGAAAAAATAACCATTTTAACATAGAAAACACTCAAAAAAAAAATATTTAAGAATATGTAATGATGAGGATCGGTAGCCCTTGGGCCTATGTATATCTCATAAAAATTTCAAATTTCTAAATGTTACCGTTTTTGCACCGGTACATGTTGTGCGTTTTCGCACCCATCGGCGCTAAAGAGTACGTTTTTACTAGGGAAAACTTTGCAGTTGCACGTGCGTACGCTGTGCGTTTTTTGAGTGTCAGTTGGTTGTAATTTTTAGAGAGAAATTGGAGAGTTATGGTGACGTATTCGAGTGTGATTTCGAGAATGGAAGTCTTTTTAACTCGTAAATTGGAAGCCATAATTGAAAATGATTGGTCTGAAGATGAGGAAACCGAGCCGCAAAGACCAAAGACAATTGTCGAACGAATTGATGTCCCAGACGATCACATATTCTGTGATAATGCTGGACCTACCGAAACTGGTGACGCCTTGGAAAGTAGGGTTAAAAAGGTAGAACAATTTTGACGATGAAAATTTCTTTGGGTCGACACATTTTTATTGAAATACAATTTTAGAGCGTGATATATAACGAATTGCAACACAAAGAAGATAATTTTCTATTTTAAATATTTCAATTTTAAAAAATTTAAGCTCTGGTCTAACTTTTTGAAAATGACTAAAATCTTGAACTGTAAACTTAAGTACTTAGTAGCAAAAAAAAAAGCAAAAAGGCAAAATGATGATGGCTAGTCAGTACCTGGAGAAAAAACTCTCAGCTGTGCTCAAGATGGTGATTGTATGTGCTCAAAACTGTTATTTGAGTTCATATATTAATACGTCATTATAAAATTAATTCAATTACTTTTAATACAAACTAGCGATATATTGATCTACGAAAACTGAATCAATTTGTTGTTGGTGAACTCTAAAGGAAATTTACATACAAAGACCCACATTCCTTTAGACAATATTCCTCATAATGTATAATACGATAATTAAAATTAGGGAATGCTGTGGAATTCTTTTCTTGCCTCGATCGATTCATTATCCAAAAAAATATTTGACAGTTTGCTTTGATCCTTCGAAACTCATTTAATCCCTTAAGCAAGTAATTTTTAGGTAATGTTGATACAGTTTCGCTTTTGATTAGTTAGTGGTTGAGGGTTTAAGTAAATGTGCTCGAAAACACTGAAATAATAAGATATTTTATAGGAAAATCGAGTATATGATGCTGCAGATATCAACTCGAAAGCACTGAAAAAGATCAAAAAATCAGCCTAGGATAGAAAACGTTTTCAATATATAAGAAATTTTTATTATATATAGACTGAAATTTGCAACTGCTTAAAAGAAACATTTGCTTATTAATGAAGGTAAGAGAAAAAGAATAAGAAAAAAGAAAACGAATGATTTGTAATGAAACTTAAAACCATTTGCAAACATTAACAAAAAAAAGCAAAACAACCCCAAAAGAGTGCTTGAAGTCTCAGGTAAAAAAAAAATGGGAAAAAAAAACTTATCATTGAATTAAAATTCAAAAAATCAAAACATCAAAGCTACAACATCAGCCGCAACTGCAACAACAGAAATAGCTGCGCACCATCAGGAAGCAATGCCAACAATGCAGTAAAGAAAAGCAGTAGCTACAAAAACAAACGAAATATTTCAGCGAGAGAAACAAAAACAGAAACAAAAAACAAACAGCGACAACTAACGAACAATACAAAAAAGTAGTGAGATAAAAAACAAGAAAAAATTTCACTAAAACGAAAATATGCGCAAACAAAAACACACACACACATTCACATTTACGTGCATTTAAAGCAGTGGTCGGCACCACATAGCACAATTGTGCGCTCAAATATTACACGCATTCTTATGCTCTTTCATTCAGTTGTCGAAAAACTATTGACAAAGCAACATCATGCGCGGATGTAGCTATTATCGTCTGTTATGCACATAGAGAATTTTTCTTACAGCTATGGCAAATGAACCAATTTACAACGAAGAGGGATTATGACGCATTTCAAATGCCTTTTCGTCGCCAATTCGGTATTTTCTTTTGACGACATATAGCAAAAAATGTATTGCGCTCAAGATTGTAGAATCTGAATACCTTTTCTAATCTTTTTTAATTTTTCACTTTTTGCCGCAACATTAATTTCGCAAACGATTTCTACGAAAAATTTCTTGCGGTGCAGCCTCTCTCCTCTCACCAACACAATCACACTTTTAATTTTGCCGACCCCTGATTTAAAGCATTTGCCCACCCACATATGCAACGGTAAAAAAATTTCTCTCTTTTCGGCATAAAATTCTACAGGAAACGCTGTTGTATTCATGCATATCACACACCCATAGAGAAAATACAAAATACTTGGAGGATACAATGAGCTTATTCTATCGATACCGCAGATAGGCGTATGAATTCACTTCATTTAAGATAAATCTACCAATAACTTGGAAATTTTGAAGCAAATTCTTCACATATTCCCATGCGAAGTTCAATTGACTCATAGACTATAGGAAACAGACAAGCCGATTCGCTTGACTTAGGCAAATATCTTCATTTGAATGATTGAAGCTGAGCCGAATTTTCGGGAGGAAATTCTGCTGACCAATGAAGAAACAGAATTATTGCTTTTGGGGTACCCATAATCTTCACTTAATTCACAAAACACCATTGCACGATGCGAAAGGAACTGGGTCGGTTTTTGCTCCAAAACCATCATTGGTTTATTCTTCTTCAGAGTTGGTGAGACAGTCAATGGCGTTCGCTATAGGGATAAACTTTGTGTTACAAATACGTGAAAAAGGTCTGCAAAACTTCTGGTTTCAACAAGACGGCGCGGCACACCAGACTGCTTGATCAATGATGAACTTTATGCGACGGAAGTTTCCATTGACCAGATTGAGATGGTGCACTCGTTCTAGAAAGCCAAATGTATTTGAAAATATTGAAAAGTACTGTGAAATCTTTCATTGTAGACAGCATTCTTTGGCGGACAGTTCCCTAATAAATATTACATTAAATTTTAGTCCCATGCATCCCATCATACAGTTTACATTCCCTTAGGCAATCAGTGCCTTGAAAAAATGCGAATAAGTATGTCAATAAGGTTTTCTCTCTAATATCCCTTAGGTAGCAAAAAACATGTCACAACTTATAAAATGCCACCATTTATTTATTACAGCAAGAAAGGTTTTTGCATTAGGAAGACCAACACTTTATTGTTTACTCATAGAATTTGAGTTGCTGTGTCCATGTCACGTAACAGTTTCGCTTAATCTTGTTAGTTTCTCTGGTAAAATTTTTATTTTGATCAACGTTTCACTCTACTTTGATATTGTAAAATGACATTAATTTAATATCTTAACAACTTAACTAAATCTTACGAATTTTAAGAATCGATATTTTTCATCTAAATGAATGAAATAAATTTTTTTCATCCCATGGGCGAACACTTGTCTTAGGCCGACAAAAGTTTTACATCGTCGCAGTCCGGTTAAGAGAGATTTCACTGTATATGTATAAAAAATTCCATAGAAGTCAAACAGTACATAATATTATCGCAATGTCGATAGAAGTCTATTGAGTTAAATATTGTGGACAATATCAAACCTGAATTGAATCAAAACAAAAAATGACAAATGTGTAATTCAATGTTGCATTGCCTTGCAAATAAAAGACAGGAAGCAAATCTTATTCTTTCTTTTGTGAATTTTTGAAACAAAAGCGTACATCTACTAAGAGTGTTACTTTTGTAACATCAAATATTGAAAAAACATCTTTGGTCTGTTGACCAATTGTGCTCATTGTCAAAAAGAATATCGTATTGCATGGTATAAAAATGACAATACTTTATTGTACTGGATAGAAGTTTCAGGGTTTCACCAAAAAAATTGTTAATAAACAATTATTGTATTGGAATTACTTCGATTTTTTCCCTCAGTTATACTAAATCAATTACTAAACTGAATTTATTAATGATTTTTTTAATCTTTTTTCTTTATTCTACAGCGAAGACGCGAAGAATTAAGGCGGCGCAATAGTAATTCGCACAAAAATTTCTACTAATAAGTTCGATCCAAAATGAAATTTGCTCAGTATCAATGTGCACTGCACTGCGCAAGGCTCTATCCATTGAATGGTGCAAAGCTAGGTAAGTACAATATCATTTCACTACAAATTAAGAACCTTAAAACTTTTATTTCAAAAATTTGAATCGTTTGTTTAGTTCCATGACAAAAGGAATTAATTAATTTTCAATTCCCTCCAAGGAATTAAAATTTTTAATTCTAATCGCTCGAAATCGATTTTGTGAACTCTAAAGCAAAAGAAATTGACTTATTTTCGATTTCCCCAGCGGCAAATATGTTATACACAACATCGATGAATAGTTATACTCGTTGTAGGCGGTAATGCTCACAACTGTAAATTATTTTTACAAAGTGATGGTCGCTTTGTAGGCAGCTTGCCTACATCTCTATATACAATGTGTAGCAGACTGCCTTAAAATATCGCTCACTAAGTGCCTGTATAGTTTATCGAGTTGCCTACATCTCCACATACAAAGTATGTAGCCAAAAGGCAAGACCCCTTACATCTCCATATACAAATCAGACAGCAAACAGGCAGACTGCCTACAGCTCCATATACAATACAGGTAGTCAGCAAGCAGACTGCCTACAGTTCCATATACGAAGCAAGCAGTCAGTAAGCAAATAAACAAAATATCACAGTAACAATTGAAATGAATTGGCAGGCCTATGTTTTGCCAATTTATATGGAAATGGTGAACAAAAAACTTCGATAAATGAAACCTAAAACAGAACTGTCTGATATCCGACTATTTTCATTGAAAAAAAAAAAAAAAAATCATTCCAGTCGGGTAAATGTTTTACGGTAGTATGCAACGAGTTTAGTTGTATGAGTTTGCGTGTGCTTAAGTAGGCAACTGGCTGAAGTGGGCTTGCGACTACACTAAGAAAACGATTTGTTTGAATATAATGAGTTATTTTTGATATTGAGCAATTAAATATTTGATTAAGTTAAACATAAAATGATTCAAACAATATATGATCCAACTAAAATATGTTTAACTCAACCAAATATTTGATTGCAAATAAAACAAATCGTTTTATCAGTGTACGAGAATTAGAAAAATAATCTAAATATCAAAAAAAAAAAAAACCGCCGCAATTGTTCGTCCGGAGACTTGTCTAAAAAAGTTGCACCCAGAATATTGCCAAAAAACCAAAACACCTGGCTAAGCACTTCACGCTTTTGATAGAAACGCTACACATAGAAATTGCACATCGTTTGGCCGTCAAGAATGAAAATATTTTTAAAAAAATTTCCGCAGATTTTTCTTGGTAAAAAATAAGATCATCAGGCTCAGTACTGCGAGCTACTGAAAAACAATTGACGCACTAAAATTCCGCTTCATTTGCTCGTTTAGAAAATCCAAAAAAAAAAAATAAAACGTCATTTTTTTGACACTTTTTCTGAACGAGACAAGGCGAAATTTTTCTTAATAGATAACGTTTTGATATCTCGTATTCGGGAGCCTACTTCAAGCAGCTTAAGTAACCAGCACTTATGTATGTGGTTGCAGTATGAGTGCAAGAATTTATTTGTGTTGCTTGTATTGTTGCGGGCTGACGCTCTTTTACATGTCAGCTGCTATAAAACCCAGTTGGACTGTTAAGCTAAGCGATGGTTGCTTTTTCCGTTTGCTTTTATAGCTTTCTTTTCATAACAAACAACATTGGGAGTTATAGATGAAATTTCCAGAAATTGACATGAAAATTAAATGAAAACTAAACAACCGCATGCCTCCCTGCCTTACGTGTTAAGGCATCGGAGAAGTGGTGTTGACAGAAAAAATTGTAGACTAGTGGCATAAAATATAAAACAATGTTTTTAATTTTTTCTATAATGAAATTCGATGTCACAATTTCTTGACAGGAGTATAAAGTCCAATCCACTGGACCACAGGCGTCATTCAAAATGCGTTGCTTACAATAAGTTTGAACTTATGGGTCGTAAAATAAGTGACATGATGCCGAAAAAATTTCTCACAAATATGTATATGTAAACAAAAAAATTTAAAAATCTTTAACAGCATGCTTACCACTTGCCTTACGAAGTAAGCTTGCGGGTAAGCATGTTAATAGCATGAAATGAAAATTTTGATTTACTTTTATTCTTTTTTTATCGTTTCTCATTATGCACAATCACAACGTTCTATGTACATTTGCTAATAAGTGTGGTTGGTAAAAAACTGTACCCTTTGGATCATATTTTTCCAGTTGCCAACTGGGACTATTCACACCTTTCAATATTTCAACGCATATAAATATATTTATACCAATACAACTTCAATGTTCTGTGATGATTCCATGAGTGAGTACATACTCTGATTTAGATAGAGAGAGATAGTTTTATTCTATGAGGAGCATTTTTTTTGTAATTTTTGTAATTTTAACTTGCTCTTAATTTTTTTTCAAGAATCGATTTAATAGTCCCCTTCACCAAAACAATGTTTTCTATATGCATTGTAAGGGATGGTTTGGCACCAAACGGGAAAAGGTTAAAAATTAACTCTGAATATCACCAAAGGCGGACCAATACGGACACTTTGCGGTACCGGAGCCGCCTTAATGTTTTTTTTTTCAAAAAAATCAATTTTCAGCAATTCTCATCGAGACTTTGAGATTTTCTTTTTTTTCGAATTAAAACTAAATAATTTCTTATATTGATTTCTTGAATGAAATTGAAAATGCATCAATTCTTTTTGTCATGAAATTTAAGAAAATCGATTCCAAACTCCAATTCCTTGAAATGGAAATACAATTTTCAAATTCAAAATCTTAATATTCCAAAAAAAAAACATCGAGCTCGATTTTGATATAAGTTTTCTCAATTCCAATTTTTGGTTCCTGAAAAGGAATCGGCGAAAAAATCACTTCATTTTGCCATTGAATTGGAAAGCCGATTCTGAATTTCCTTTGAAATGGAATTAAAGTTTCTCAATTTCGAATTTGGATTCCTAAAATAGAGTAAATAGCTTTGCCATTGTACTGAAAAAGTCGACACCAAATTTCAATTCTATGGAATTGGTGTCCAAAAGTAATTACTACTACCTAGCTTTTCCAGATTTAATGCAAAACCTAAATGTAGAAGAGTTCTGAAAAACAAAAATAAATATTTTGTAGGACATTTGAAGTGCCTAATTTTATTGATAAGCTTTATAACGTTTCTCAATACTTTTATTTGTTTTATGATTACTTTCTTAATTACTTAGTAATCGGAAAAGTAAGCAAAGTCATTAGAAATTATCTTTCCTCTTCCACTTCTTCTTTAATTATACTTCTTCCATGCAAAATATAAAAATAATAAGTAAATTAGCTAAGCAAGAAAAAGTGTCCCTATGCATAGCATAACCGCCTTGCTAAAAATATAGTCGTCATCATCAAATATCATCGCATTCGAAATTGCCCACATATATTGTCATAAAATCGACTGCACACAAAAACGGAAATAGAAACCATTGTGAATTTTTAAAAAAAAAATCAAATCCTTCACAGCTAGTGTACACACATTCTCGCATATACATATGCATGTATAACTATGTACAACTACAATCACGCAAAAGCGTGCAAGTGTGTACAGTTTTTTTTCCTGATTTTTCTTCGTTTTTTTTTCTCACTGCGCAAATTCAATATGTGTTCCCTAAGCGTCGGTGTGTTGGTTGGTGGTGCAACAGGAAAACGTATTTCCGCTGCTGCAGGATATGCGAGGAAAACTGTTTCTTCATTGCTTTTCTTCATGTTTGGTGGGCTGTTTATTTTTTTTTTTTAGATTCGTGAATGTTTTTCACTTTTGACTGGTAGTTTTGAAACTTGATTGTTGTTTGCATAGTGCGTTGCCGAAAATATTTCTTGCTAAATGATGTTTTGGCTTATTTTTATTTTTTATAGATATGAAATTAAGCTTAGTTCCTTTATGTTGTTGTTTGTAAAAAATTAATTTGTTAAAAAAAAGAATTCTCTAACTTAAGCTCTTCAATATACACCGAAGCGATTATTCTTGAGTGCCTTATCTCCACACAAAGCATAGAGCCTAGAGAAACTCTTGCAAAAGGCAGAACCAATAGCGAGAGCCTTTAATTCTCTGCAGTATTTCCTCGTTTCACGTATGTCTTGCGTTTCTTAAAATATATTTATTATTTTATTAGAGAAAAAAGTTGTATAATTTTCATTATGAAAGCCGAAATTTATCTTCAGTACTTTGAGAACGCTCATAGTGACAGTAATTAGCGGTTACTCGGTAATTAGCAATTCTATTTTCGTGAAGGTCCACGCTACCCATAAATTTGATGTATTTGGTCATAACGTTCAGCATTGGAATGAAAATTTTAATCTTCTCATTTTTGCCGCATCGCTTCGCCACTGCCAACGAGGCTCGAGAGGAACGTGATTGGTGGCAATGCCGACCTCCACATTGTCCTGTCATCGAACTTGTAGTAAGAACTCGTAATTCTTCAAATTCTATTTTGATAATTTTCACATCGAATTCCGGTTGATAATCTAATCCCATCTAGGAACTTTTTGAAATCCAGAGAGCAATTGAATATCAATAAATTGAAATACACTAAATTCTGTTTTTACACGGTAGATGTGTTCCAGAAAAAACCGTGTAAAAAAAATCGTGTAAAAAAAGACATGAAATATGTATGTACATAAAATGAAAAAAGGAAACTAGTTCCATATCCTTCAACCCTATTAACCTTCTAACCCGGTTGATAAAAATATTTTCCTTTAAGTTTTCAATCAAAAAGGTTTTTTAATCGTGCTAAATCGAAGAATCTAGACCGTGTTAAATCAAAACCGTGTAAAAAAAGACCGTGTAAAAACAGAATTAGGTGTATTTCGAATTTCGAAACAGCCCAATGGACATTTCTCTGAACCGTAAATAAGTTGGTTTGGTCATTCAATAACTTCATAACAATATGATCGAAGTAGCGGCGGAACAATTCATTTGGAGTCTTCGTCGATAATATTTCGGCAATTTCTTTTCGAACTCCATCCATTTGTACTTCAACGGGCCGGCGATGGGAAAATAGGAATAATGAGCCAATTTTAGTTCTTTACAAGAAACACGTCGTTTTTCTTAAGAAAAGTAGCCAATAGGCAAAGGCAGGAGCTAACAGTGCTTCTAGAAGGCCTTCCTTGGTAAGTGTAAGGCCTTCCACCCTCCCTTCAAACGTACTTTCTTTTCTATATGAAATGTCCCAAGAAAACAGGGCATTTCCTAAGTAGGCTTTCTAAGGCCGCTTACCGTAGTAGGACTCTCAGAAGTACTTGACAAAATTTAAATTTTAATACATCGTAAAGACTCTAACATAGATATTAATTGTTTTTTTTTTTCTATCCGCGCCTTCTCACTTGCGTTGATATTTTTTAAATGATTTTTTTTTTGTGATGTTTCTTAATTTACAATTTGACAAAGAATTCTCAAAACTCTACCTCCTATAACATAACATGAAACAACAGAAGACTAACCTGGCAATATGCACACCTTTCTTAATTTCTAACCATGTGTCTACTTTTCATGCCGTATATGTACATTGCATATGACAAAAAAGTAATGCCGAATCATAAAGCATTAACATGCATGAAATAAAAAAGAAACAGAAAAGCTTTAAAGTAAATGGGGTCATTCTTTTTTGCCTTCTAATGTCAGCCCTGATAGCACGACTGTTATGGGAAGGCATATTATGCCTTCTGTGATTGTATTTTTATTTGCATGAAAATCTAGTTTTAGGAAGTCCTTATATAATCGCAGCAGTGCTAGCGGGCCTTGCTCATTTGCCTGCTGGGTAACCAAAACAACAAACACATGCACAACACGTTTTTATTGTTGTGTTTTTGTTTTTATACCTGCTTTGCTCGGGATTTTTATTATTGTTGTTGTTGCATCGTTCAGAAAAAAACAAAGAAACGGAAGCGAGCGAACAAGGAAACAACAATGCGCACATTGAGGACTGCTTATCTCATTTCGTTTGATCAGTGTACTTTTTTTTTGCACTCATTGGAATTTGCTTTTGGTTTATTTGCTTGCTGTCGTGATCAAAGTTATGGCGTGGTTTGTTTCTGTTGTTATTGTTGCTTTTGTCACTTTTTGGTCTTGCTACCAAAATTTTACCCATCGACTCTCTTCGCTTATTGTGCTTCGTTTATGAAACGCTAAAGTTTTTCGATTTGTTGAAAATTGTTGCGCCAACCGGTTCATTCGATGATTATGAAGGCCAGGGAAAATCTCATTCTCAAAAGTAATTTCCAACTCACCTGCAATTTCTATTCTCGGATCACTGAACATTTTATCGGCATCGATTTCTTGTTCTTTATTCCTTTTCGCATCAAAAGTGGAATTTACACGGCATCCAGAAGACCGGACTGGAATACATTCACCCCCATCATGAATAAACACTACCTCAAAATTTTGCTCCAATCCCCTGTTTTGCGATCGTGGAAGATTTTTGGGGAATGGGGAAATTCTCTGTAAAATGAGGTTATCGGCAATACTTTTTTGGGGACAATTTTTTGATGTTTTACGCAAATTTTTTTTTTCCTAACTTTGTAGCAAGGAATTTAATGAGGAAAGTGTCAATGTTAGCAATATTTTGCAATTTTATTTGATAAAAATTGATATGGGTCCAGTACATGGAATCCAATTCGGTAAAAGTCTTCATAAAAAGGAGTAATTGACAAACTATCAAGCTATGCTATGCTATATTTTAGGTGATTTTTTTTGTTCAGCTGACAGATAAGCTAAAATGCAACTGTGATTTTGGACTGATTGGAAGTAATTGGAAATATTTTAGCAGCACTGACTGGATATGAAGTTTTCCATTCCTCAATTATTTATGATCGCAAAATACTCCTTTCGAGAAAAAAAGTCCGAGAGAATCGTTTTCTTCCGGATATTCATGACTGACTTCTATTACGGTATCGACTTTAATCGTATTTTTTACTTTAATCGAGTTATGCTGGATTTTAGATATTATATGACTCTTTCAAAGTATTTTGAAATGTATTGGCGATTATTCTGCATTATTCGAAAGTTTTTAATTCTTGTAGATTTTTTCGATATTATTTGACTTTCATCAGCAATACTTTTCGAAACGATTTAGTTATCGTCAATAATTTCTATACGAACACATTTGAAGATCTGACTCGATGCATATGAACAATTTTCGACTGTTGAACACGAATTCGTGGTCTATTTTTTCCATCTCTTCAGGATTCTGAGAAATTCTTGTCCTTAGTGTAAGAATATTGTACCTACATTTTCGGGTATTTACTGAATTTATAGTCGGAATATACTTTTTGGAAGTCATTAGTCAATTCGAAAAAGTCCTTTATTCCGAAAGTATATTGGAAATGTGATAAAAGTTTTTAAATATAACAAATATCACTCTATTGTTCTTTATACAATATGCGAATAAACTGATAAAATTACTGATAAATCACTGGCTTAGATAAGAAAAGTATTTCCGTTGAAACATTTATTTTCCGCTTCTTAATGCAAATCTGCCTGCCCAATATCTGGTGCATTTAAATTTAGACAAAGGTCTAAAATATGCATACAATTCCCACTCAAAAGTATTTTTCTCGGATTTTTTTTTCTTTTTGACATTTGCCTCAGCCACTTAGCACAATTTGTATGAAATAATAAGTACTCCAAAAAACCTTTAATTATTTTTACGAATTTTTTCATTAATATTTTACATACCTTTTATAAATTTCCACTTAATTGCGGAAAAACATTTTTAGGTACTTTTTAACCTTTAAACCGAAAATTCGCTGTTCTCAAATTGTCGTTGTACCACATCAATTATTCTTTAAAATTAAGCCAAATGTTATTTTTAAACGTTCACTCCACTTTAGAATGTACGTTACGTTAAATTTCAAATAAACGCGTTACTGATATGTTTCAACCACAAAATCCTCTTATGCAAAACGGTTGCGAGCGTTTACTTTGTACAACATATGTACATATGTACACACATACATTTAGTAAGTAACAAATAATAGAATTGACATATTAATTAGCTCCTGCGAAAAGGCAATTAATTTGCAAAAGGCTACCAAAGAAAGCCGCATACTCACAATTTAGAACTCCCACTTAATGATATTATTGCAAAGGATACATGAACCACTTAATAATGTGACTTTGATTGTATTAGTTTATGTACCGAAAATGTCATACGTAATTTTAATTGACACAATATTTGGTAAATATTAACGAAATATGTCACAAGAAACACAATGTAGCACTTTAATTGCATTTAAAGGTTTGTTGAGAAACTTCAAGCATAAATGATCCTTCTTCTGCAGTTAATTTATTTCGCGAAAGTTTTATATTTGCAACGTATCCTTTGTTTGAAAGCAATTTTTTGGGGAAAAATTTAAAAAAACTCAAAAATCCACAAAAACTTAGATGAAAAACAGAGAGGGCCATCTACTTAAGTTATGTTCTATATATTTATATTACATATGCACTAAGGCATATATTTATTTATGTAGATTTGAAATTAAAAAAAAAAAAATGTCAAAAACAGTGTCTTCAATAGTAAATTTTGACCATTCAGATAATGACTTAATTACATTATGATTTAATTCTATTGCCCTTAAATAAGTTTCTTAGCTTACAAAAATCTTTCGCTCAGGAAAACAATAAAACCAAGTGCTTTTAGTGGTAAGCCAAAGTACGTAATGTTGCTGCCATCAACTTTATTTTGCAACCACCACTTAGCACTTCAACTCGCCGTAGAGCACTCAGGCTTTCGCCACCTTGTGTGAGCGCACCATTCAGGTGAAATAATTGACCAACCAGAAATTATTTGAACCGCTAAGGCCTATGTTTTTAGCCCTGCTACATTGTTATTTAGTTTTGTGACATCTTTGCATGCAATTTTTATGAAGGCTCTCACTTACGAATACTAAAAAGTTTACTAAATAAGTGCGTCAAAAATACATAGCGCTTTATAGAAATGTTAGCGTCAAAAAATCCTAAAAAAATCAGTTGTAAAAAACTACACTCAATTTTAAAAAAATCTTTTTTGACAGAAAAAATAAAAGTTATTATAAAAGCGTTACTATCTGATATTATCTACGGAAAATATTCAAATTTTGTTAATTTAAACAATTTATACCAGAATTCATTAACCATGTTGAGCAAAGTACTTGCAAACTTGCTTAAATGCAGTTTTTATTTTTTTGTATTATTGATTAGTATTTTGCCTTAAATATTAAAGCCTGTAAGAGAGCTGATACATGATGATAGTCATTCCGCAAAATCTCTCCTTCAACAAAAATTAGCTAAGAAAATGCAAAAACATCAAACCCATCACTATTAACTGTAAATTTTAAATTCGCTTCAGCTCATGTTCTAATGTCACAAATAACATAGAAAAACATCATTTGTTCTCATTTTGTGATTGATAACAGCAGCAAGTGAATCAAAATTTTAATTCAAATAGAGTTTCATTTACATAATTAAAAAAGAAACATCGATTGCAAAAAAAAATAAAATTTAAAATTTTTGAAGCTGTTTGAAGTTGGTCACGTTTGCAAACATAAGTGCATTAAATAAGCAGATGCAAAACGGTTCAACCACTTATTAACTACCATAACTCAACATAATCGCATTTTTATTTTACAATGTTGGGAAAGAGGCAATGCACAAAATAATTGTTTTTTGAATAGTAGGCGGTGCCACGCCCCTAATAGGAAAATACTTTTCCACGGCTAATCTAATAAACCGATTTTAATGAAATTCTGTTAGGAGATAGATTGTAACATAAAAAAAGTTTGAAGAGGCGTTTTTTAACTGGGCGTGGCACAGCTTCTAATGGGAAAAAATGTAGCCTCAACTGAGTCGTTACACCGATTTTGATCAATTTTGGTATGGGGACAAATTGATTCCTGAGAAGAAAGATTTGTTTTTAGTGAGACGGTGTCACGCCTCTCACAGGAAAAAACGTTTTAACAGCAAAAAGAAAAGTTTCGTCTCTTAAGAAAAAAAAATATCTGCTGCTTCCTATTTTTTTTGTTAAAATTGATCTCAATTCGATAACACAGTTCAACAAATCGAAAAAAAATTTGGTGCCGAGATATAGTTAGTGGTTTTGTATTAAGTATGTACTGGCAACATTAAAAATATTTTTAATTTTTTTTTCCTACGTGCCATTTTTGATAAACGGTCACTTTTGAATAATCGCTGTAATAAGTACTTCCGTGTGCATGATTTGCTATTTTATCGATAAATTTCTAAAAATAAATTGATTTTTATATCATGTCTTCATCGCGAAGAAGTTGTCTCATTGATCCAAATGTGTTTTGTTGCCGCTGTGGTGAATGCACGGTGAAAAATTTCAGAAAACCTATAACAGATTTTATAAAAAGTGCTTATTATGCTTACTTTAAGTCGAAAATTTAGGATGAATACAAGCCGTGGATACCTCAAATTGCTTGTAAAATGTGCTATGAACACTTAAGACAGTGTATTAGTGGTAAAAGAAACCATGTGAGGTTCGGAATGCCTATGCAATGGAAAGAACAAAAAAATCACTCAGTTGACTGTAACTTCTGCTGTATTAATTTGTATGGTGTAAACGTTAAAAAAATTATTTATCCAGACTTAGACTCTGCTAGAAAACCCTTACCACATTCAGAGGAAGTACCTATTCCAGCATTTCGTTCCATTCGTGAATCGTCATTTGAAGAAGTCATTTATGAAGTTGCAGCGACAGCGATTTCGAAGGAATACCATCTACAGAGCCAAAATCTTTTTCCCAAGAAGAATTAAATGATTTGATAAGGGATCTTGAACTCCCTAAATAATCTGTAGAGGTTTTGGCTTCTAGATTAAAAGAAAAAAACTTGTTGTCGTCAGGTACAGAAGTGACGTTCTATCAAACAAGAGAGCAAGACTTGCTACCTTTTTTTCAATCGGAAAATGATATTGTTTTTTGTTCGGATGTGCAAGGCCTTATTCTCGAAATGAGGCTTTCAAAATACCATCCAAATGAATGGCGTCTTGTTATAGACAGCTCTAAGCGAAGTCTTAAGTGTGTCCTTCTACACAATGGCAACAAATTTGGTTCAGTTGCTATTGCTCACTCGACAAAAGCCAGAAAATTACTCTGAAAATGTAAATGACATGCCAGAGCACTTTAATAACTTCGGATGTAATATGTCAATCAAAGTGCAATACCTTCACAGTCATATTGACCAATTCCCAGACAATCTTGGATCCTATAGCGAAGAACAAGGGAAGCGGTTTCAGCAGGACCTAAAGACTATGGAAGAAAGATACCAAGGCCGATGGGATCGCCATATGATGGCTGACTATTGCTGGGGGATGCAACGTGATAGTCCGACTACACCTCATTCGCGAATAAGTCGCGAAAAAGAAAGTTTTTATTTAAATAATGTAAAGTGTTTTTCATGTAAGCCTTTTTTTTACAAGGCAAAATCTAGAAAACTACACGTAGGATATCAACATTTTTGATAATAATGCAATCAGTATAAGGTCTTTAGTTAAAAAAAAAGTGCAGCTTTTCGGCACCAAAACTAGTGTTGACCTGTGTAATTATAAACATTAAATTTGTTTGTTTTAATTGCTGTGTATATCTTAAATATTATTATGTATTTATGTAAATGTTAAAGTTGTTTTGAAAAATTTCCCAAGTGAACCATAATAGAAAATAACGTACGTTCCAAATGTCACGTTCGAATGATATTATGCCTTGTAAGAAAAAAAAATATATATAAGATTTTTCAATCAAACGAAATATAATAAAAAGTGATATTATTCCATAACATTTTAAAAGTAGTCGCATTAAAAAATGTTGCCAGGTTTCGCTGACTTCTGCTTTTTTATAGATAGTCATTAAAATTCGTCACGTTCCAATTGCTTTTTTATTGCCTTCACCTTGAAACCAGTACTATGTCTGGCATCAAATTTACCACTAAATATAGTGCGTCCAAAGCGTTATTTCTAAAAGTAACAAAAGAAAATAAAAGTGTTTTACTTTGACTTTTATTTCACTTTCAAAAGTGTACTTCTGTCGCGTTCGACATCAGAGAAATGCCCATATGTCGCCAATATTCGAATAACTAAACAGTCAACGTAAAGTAATTTTAATATTTCTGTTTAACTATGGAACCTTTTTATAATTTAGTTTTCTTTGGTACATTGGAAGTCAGCGAAATTTTACATACAGATATTTAAACAAAAAAAAGTTTTCAATTGAACCGATTATAGTCAGCGCAGGTATATTTTGTTTATCTGTTATTATCCCCGAAACACTCTAAGCATCCTCATTTGAATCTTTTATTTTGTAGATCCTCAAATGTTTCTCCCTATTATTATCTGAAGTTTCCTAGTAACGCGGTAAATGAGGTGGGGTGTGACATACCCCATCAATGGTTGCCGATTTGTTTCTCATTCAATGTGTTTGACTAAGCGTGGTTACTCTGTTAGTTGTAGGATGTTTTATCTTCAGCTACTGAGTGCACGGAGCAGATATAAGTGTGAGGATCATGAAATCACTGAAAAAGTTGAAAATTTTTTAAAAAAAAGTAGAAAAATATTCGAAAATTCCTGAAAATTTGATAATAATTTGAAAGCCATTAAACTCTTTATACATTTTGCCACTAGTTTTTCAATAAATCACAGTGCAATTATGTGTTTACATTGAACTAATAATGACGTTATCCAATAAATAAGCAAAGTTTTCTTTCATAAAATGTAGCTTAGCTTATAAGCTTCATGGTACATAACATATATCCATTTTCATTCCATTCATATAGCGTATATCCTTGAAAGTTGCTTCACCTGCACCTGCAATTTCTGTCAAATTGTTTTTGTGTTGCGTGTGAAATTCCAAGAAATTGTAGTAAAGCAAACAATAAACTCTTGTGGTTTTATTTTCGCTATTGCAGTTTTTGTTGCACTTGGACGCAATTAAATGCAGTATATACCATATAGACGTGAGGATATTTGTTCGTATGTTTATGTGTATGTGTTAGATGTTTGCATTAAAATGTGTTAATGGCTTCAATTAAAAGTTTCGTGCCAAATTATCGACACTTTAATGCATGCGCGTATTTGCGAAATTACACTTTGAGCTGCTGCTGATAGAAGGTGTTGAGTTTTTAAGGTTTCTTCCGTTTTAGTGCAAATTGTAGCTTTGATGGTGCGGTAAATTAATTATTTCGGGTTTTACGTCGTTTTTGATGCTGAAACTTTCAAATTTTATGAAAATTTACTGGTAAAACTAAATTCGCATTTTTGCTTTGATACATTTTTGGAACATAAAATGTGACTCTCATAATGAATTAAGTTTTCGAAACTTTTTTTTGCTGCGAATTAGCTAAAACTGAAAAAAAAAATTGTACGAGTAAGAAATTGTGTTACGCAAAAATTAACTTAAAATCAGCGCGCGCTCAATAAAATCGTAGCGAAAAACGCTTAATTACAAAAGAGCAACAAAAGCAAAAACAACAAATGCACCAACAGCAGCAGCAGCACAAAAACGCACTTGCAACTTTGGCTCAAAATGCATTTCAATAACTTGGTTCGTTTCCGCACTTAGTTTTTGCTTTGAAGTGTAGTGCACACTTTTTTTTTTCATTACCTTCCATGAATTCAACGCCGCACAGTGGTTCGTTTTGATTTTTATCATTGCAAAAATCTTAGCTTCAATAATTTTTTTTGCTATTGACAGCAAATTTGCATAGCTTTTATGGTGTCAAGGCTGTTGAAAAGTATTATATTTCGAGGTATTCGATTTGCTTGGCAGTTCGAAAGTTTCTGTTGTTTCCATAAGATCGAAGTCCTTACATAATATGATGAAATGTTTTCTCTTACCATTTTTTGTTGACTTCAAAGTTTTCCAACATTTTTATCAATAATTGTAGCAATATGTGCCATTGTGCGCCATTTAGCCTTAGTGTTGCTGTTTTTTCCCTGTAGCTGTCTCTTTCTGATAATTACTAACAAAGGCAAAAATTACAAAAGCGACCAAACAATTTACACGCGGCAATTTATTAGAGCAGAAAATCGCATAAACGTAAGTGAAGTAAGTTTTTTTTTTTTTTGTAGTTTTTACAGTGCACAAAAAAAAAAACCTAAGTAGCATAAAAAACTATAAAAAAAAAAATTTCCATGAGTAAAAAGTTTTAGTACTCATGGTAGTGCATGTTTTTGAAATAAATAAATTGGTATCATTTTGAAGTATCGATTGTACTTGCACTGTGTTTTGATATTTACTGGTAATGATTCCGGTAGGATGAACAAACTTTTTTCGGCGGATTACGTCCTTTTGTTTCTGAAGCCGTATAGAAAAATTTGAAGTTCCAATTAAATAAATAATTTTTTTATAGTGTGAATATACCTCCAATATGGATTTTTATGTAAAAGTATGCTTATTATTTTTAGTTTCAAAATCGTTTCATCAGTATTGATGGAGCTCGTGAGGATTGTTATATAGTTTTGTATCAAAATCTCTGCGACTATGTTAAGCTTAAAAAATAATTTTTTTTTTTCATATACAGCAAGTATTTTTATGATTTTTTAATTTTTATATTTTTTCCTTGATGCAATAATAATTGGCATTTGCAAATTTTCTGAACTTGATCGGGAAGAACTGAATATTTATAAATCTGTAACCTGATTGCTCTTTACCACACAAAAATCCGCATTAAAAAAGAGCTGATTTCTAATGGACTTTTTTCCCATGTATTTTGAGACTTACATTTCAAAAATGTCAACCGTTTTTAAACCCTACACCGAGGGTTTATTCACTTTGTCTCTTCGTTTGTAACACATAGAAGAGGGCGTGGCAGGTATGGAAAAGTCTATATATTCTTGATCAACGTCACCACCTGAATCGATTTGGCTATGTCCGTCTGTCTGTCTGTCCGTCTGTTGAAATCAGGTTAACGGGAAAACCAAGAAAGCTAATTATTGAAACTTTCACACACAGGTTACACCTTCTTGCAGGCATCTTGCTATTCAAAATGGGCGAAATCGGTTCACGGACACATTTACCACCCATGCTCAATGTATTTTTGCCCAAGCCTACTTTGAAAAAAGTTGCAGCGATTTTGATAAAACTTGGTGATTTGGTGCATATGTAAACCAAATGAGGATTAAACTAGGTTTCAAGTTTCCAAAGGATCGTACAGGGGTGTGGCACAGCCCTTAATTTTATCATTTATACTACCACAAGCCGTTCAAGATATTGCGATGAAATTTTGCAAATGGATATCTTGAATTGTGATAAAAGTGGGCGGAATCGAAAAAGTGGGCGTGTCATTTTTCAACTGTATTTGATTCCGTATATCTCAAAATTGACTAAAACGATTTTCATAAAAATTTTGGAGATGATGCCGCTGAAAGCAGTCATCAATACAAGCTCAGCCACTTTATTGAAAAAACTCTTTGAAGGGCGTGGCACCGCCCACAGTATTTATAAACGTTATATTAAGAGAATTAACAACGCAATCATTATGAAATTTAATGAATTAATTTTAAGGTCTCTTATTACAAAAATTTGTTCCAATTATACGTGTGGGCGTGGCACCTCCCATATAAGCAAACAACTTTTATTGTTATAGATAGTGTGCTATAAGAGTAATCTTCATAAAATTTGATGTATAGATGGCAGTTACTATAAGCTTTAAAATTAAATGAATTTGGACGGGATTGCATCAGTGGGCGTGGCACCTCCCATATAAACATAAATTTGTAAGCGCTGTTTTAAGTTAACTATTGCAGCAATTGCTATGAAATTTAATGTAAGTGGTTCAGTTGCTATAGAGTAGATCTGAATCAGAAGTGGCTGAAAATAGCACCAGTGGGCGTGGCACCTACCATACAAATAAAATACGGTAAGTGGCATATTTATCGAAACATGTGAGCAATCATACTAAAATTTGGTGTAAGGGGTTTGCTTATGGAAAGCAAAACCGGGCTGGATTGTACCAGTGGGTGTGTCATTGCCCTAAATTTTAAATTTAACTGCGGCATATATCGCACACTATACAAGCTATTGTGCTTAAATTTAATATGAGGATGTCGATCACGAATATAATTTATTGAACCAAAAGTGGGCGGAATTGGAGAAGTGGGCGTGGCATATTTCAAATTTGTCATTTTTATTCGATTTTTTTCAAAATTTTCCATATTCTTTCGACTTTTTCAACCACTTTCAACTTTTTTAAAGTTTTTCAACCTCTCTCAACTTTTTTCAACATTTTGCATATATTTTCGACTTATTCAATATTTTTTAACCTATGTCAACCTTTCTAACATTTTACATTTTTTCCGACTTATTCAACCTTTTCAACGTGTTTTTAACATTTATTTAAAAGATACTTTCAGTGCAGTGTAGGCTATGTGAGTTTCAGCCTGGCCGAAGATAACACCTTAATTTGTTCTTCTTAACCTTTAGGCGACCGGGATTTATGAGCTAACATCGCCCTTGAAAAGTGCCCAAATTTGTATCAGGTATCACGTGTCAACTATATACGAAGTTCATATCACAGAGCGAGCAGATATATCGGCTCTTCGGTCCGGTAAGGGATAGGCAAAACTTTGTTGTATTAAATGCTCTGTTTACGAATCCGGGGTTATTTCTGATCAATTTACATATCCCCATCCCCCACTCTAGCTCCTCCGCTACAAAGACTTTGTTTTTTAGTACTCCCGAAGTAAATTCCAGATAGCTAAAAATTTTTTATTATTTTATTATTATTATTTATTTTTATTGTACTAAAACTTTCAAAATTAAGCCCAGATTCGTGATCAGGCTCGCCGAAATCCTCTAGGATCACTTTTTTACCGAGTTACGGGAATACCAAAAAAAAGAGCTGTTCGGAGATGTGGTAAGGGGATGTGAGAGGAGTGTGAACTTATCAAATCTGACCCCAGATTCGTCATCAGCAACCCCGATGGTCAAGTTATCACCTAGTTTCGGGAGTACTAAAAAATGAAGCATTTGAAGAGTAGGGGAGGGGGTAGGGTGAATGTATTTATCACATCTGTCCACAGATTCTTGATCAGCAACCTCAAAAACTCCCAGGATCTTCTTTATGAGAAAAAGTTAATGATGATAAAATATTCCTTCAAAGGTTTCCCGGTTCTCTAAAGGTTAAGAATCGTTTTACAGATATCCTCAAAAAATCCTTTTATTTTTACACTTTTGTCAATTATTTACCCATATCTTCATCAAGTTTTATTCGAAACTTTTTTTTTTTTTTTAAAACTCATTAAACTTCTATTGCTCCGTTTAGTTTGAAAACAATTTTTTTCATATTTTTAGGATTTTTAATGAAAGATTATTCCATTGCAAAAATTTAATGTATAAATTGGCCCTCATTCGACAAAAAATATAGAAGTCATTCAAAAATGATTGGAAAAAGGAGATTTCCTTATATTCATGATTCTGGTCAAAAACACGTCCTTTTGCTGAAACTTCTGCGTTTGTGTATCGTTGCATCTTTACTAAATTGTTTCCTGCAATGGTTAACCACTATGCATTCGTACCAAAAGCCCTCATAACGTTTTTGCATTGTTGCGGTGGCTTAGTAAAATCGCTGACCTTGTTCATTACTCTCCGCACTCAAATTCGGAGGGAAAGATTTCAATTACACCAATGTCATAAAATATATCCATCGTTTTCTGAATCAACTAGTGGTCCTTCTCACTTCTATTGTTACTCCGTAAACATCCATAAAAATCCATAAACAACGTCTTCACGCGTCCAAGCCTTCTGCCTATGCTTCGGTCAAAAATTTTTTGAACGCGTTTGGAGATTTGATGGAAATGGAAAAAACCAACCGCAGATGAGGAAAATGCTGGAGATTGTAACTGATGGAGTTGCTTTTCTGAAGTATGATATCACGTGCTATATATAGTTGATTTTTGAACAGACAAATATATGTATGTTTTTGCCATTCATATTTGACCTGTGGACGGATTTTAAGTCACAACAAACGGCGACAAGGCATTATCGAAAAGTTGTCTACAAAATTTGTGATTACAGTCTAGTAGGCTCCTCACACCTTGAAACATTCGCTGGATAAAAAACTGCTAATTTGATCAATTGAGGAGTAGGCAAATGGAATGGTACATGTTTAGTTGCTAAAAATTTTCAGAAATTACAAAAATCTGAACTGATCACTTAAACTTATTATGATAATGCCAAAAAAGATATTTAAGAAATGCTTAGAACTTGAAGAAAAGACGGGAAAAAATTCGATATGTGACCTTTTGCAGGGTTCAACCAAACATATGCCATTTTGCTTAACCCTTTAATGTGCATTTTTTCTAAGCCCTTTAATGGACATGTGTCTATTTGCTAAGCCCTTTAATGATCATGTACCTTTTTGCTAAACCATTTAAAGGACATATGCTTTTTTGTTAAACTCATTCCTTACTTAGCCTGTCATATAAAAAGTGCTCTTTTGAAAATCTACACTCACGATTTTTTAAAATTTTCAAAATTCAAAAAAAATTAAAAAACTGTAGAATTCAAAATTTCAAAAACATATAAAAAATAATTGCAAAAATTTTTAAAATTTTCAGAAAAATTAGAAAATTTAAAAAAATCGAAAATCCAAAAAAAAAGTATAAAAATTTCAAAAATTTCTAAAAATTTTTAAATGTTTAACATGTTAGAAAATTTAAAAAAGTTGAAAAACCTTGACAAACTGAATACAGCTCTAGAATTCCAAATTTCAAAAATATATAAAATATTCCAAAAATTTTCAAAAGTTGAAAAAATTGAGGAACATTAAAAAAATTGAAAAAAGCTCTAGAATTCCAAATTTCAAAAAAAAAAAAATAATTCCAAAAATTTTTAATTTTTCAAGAAATTAGAAAATTTAAAAAAATCGAAAATCTTTAAAAATTGAAATAAGCTGAAGAATCCAAAAATCCAAAAAAAAATATAAAAGTCGGGATAATTAAGTAGAAAAGTATCTTAAAATGCCACAAATTTTATGTTAACAATGACAAAGTCATAAAGTATGCACTGTTTTTGGACAAAGCTTAAATTCGACCAAAAAATATTCAATTAATTAATAATAATCAGTCAACTAAAAACAAATCTTAAAAATTTTTGAAAATGGCATCGTACAGTGGAACGAAAATTCTGAAATTTGATTACATTTTAGAGGATTTGATTTTTGATCATCCCCATGAGAATGACTTGTACATTTTTCTAATACCACATTGTACATAAAGTATCGTCCTTTTTTCAAAGTGCTAGCTATTCAGTATTCCAAGTATTACACCAAAGTTCAGGAGCAGCAACAAGAAGAATAATTGTTGCAAGTGGGTCGCATGAAGGAGGCAAATATGCAAATTGTTGATAGCAACTTTACAACTGACGTTGTTGTTGTTGCTGATTTTACTGTTGCTAAAGTGCAGACAAAAACAGTGGCAACAACAACAACAACAACAACAAAGTGTATAGTATATAACTACTACCACTACTATGCACCATTTACAAGCACTAAAAACAATAAAACCAACAAACAACAAGGAGCACAACAATAATGACTACGAAAGCACAAACTTTTTTTGAAATTGTTACACACTTTGTTGTTGTTGTTGTTGCTAGTGTTTATGTTTTTGTACTACTTTCAACGTTGTTTTGTCCTTGTTGTTTTGGTTTTTATGCATGAGTGTGTGTGTGTGATAGAGTTAAAGAAAGTAGTTGAGTCTTTGCATACTTAATTGAAAACTCATTCAACATTATCGCCATCATCATAAACGTTATTATCATCATCATCAGCATTATCAGTTATAGGCAGCAGCAACATCAAAAGCGTAGAAAGAGCAGCACTCAGATTTTACCGAAACTCAACAAAGTGGATGGTTCTTTTATATAGAAAAAAAAGCTCAATTCAAGGATGTAACTAGAAAATAATATCGAGGTGAGTTTGAATATTTTGTAATGGTTTCGCATCACTGCTTTCAGAGAAAATGGATTTTATTTTGTGTATGAATTTGCAAAAAAAAGGTGTCACACGGGACAAAAACTTCCGTTTTCGTGGAAATGACCATATGTAATACGAACAATATCAGCCCTTGCGTTATCTCTAATTGAGAGCTCTTAATAACTATAAAAAAAATTACCATAAACAATTTAATCGCGTCTGCCTAGTATTTTAAATAATGTATAGACACGCAATAACACTCAAATACAAGGCAGACGTTTTTGTTGCTGCTCTAAAGCGTAATCACATTTTTTTTTTCAATATGTTTGCTGTATACAAAATTACGTGATTTTATTTACCGGCAGATTGCGATAGTTATAAGGATTATCTCATAAAAAACCAGATAAACAACCTATGTCGTTTAATTGTTGTTAATTTTGAAAATTGCAATATTTCTATACATTGTAAGTTAAAAAATTGTGCAATAAATCATTTTATTGCATCTGCTTCTTAGCTGATTAATTTATTATAAAAAAATATTTACTTGTAAAAAATTTAAAAATAGCGAAGGCAGACGTTCTATTGCTGATTTTCTATTCAGCACATTTCCACAAAATCTAACTGGTTGAGACTAGCCTTTATAATTTTAATGTATTCATATGAATGTATTCGGAAAAATCCGGTCTCCCTAAAATAAATATACGAAAATTGCCAATTTTGATGTAAACAACCCCATGTACTTTGAAAAAGCATAAGCCTAGATGTCTGCTTCTTGTATTTTCAGCTTCTAAGGGCAATACTAAAGACAAAATAATTCAGGAAGAAAATGATTAAAATTTTTGTAGTTTTTTTTTTTTTTTTCAATATTAAAAATTGCTGGTATGTGAGTGGACGTCTGCCTTTTATAATTTAAGTAGCTTTACTATGATTTTAACACAATAGGTTAGAGACAGACGCGATAGAGTTGCTTAATACAATTTTTTATTGTGCAATTTCAAAATTAATTTTTTTTAAAAAAATTATGCTATTTTCAGTTTAACCTTTATTTTTCGAATTCGCATATATGTGAACTACATTTAATATTGTTACGAATTTCGTGTCTCTTAGACGATAATTTCAATCTCTTACACTTTTCTGAGATCGATCACTGGATTGTGTAATAATCAAAAACACTTATTAATTATAAAATGGTTTATTTAAATCACAAAAGCTAGTTTTTACCTGGTACAACTGTTTATTTCATTAACATTTAAAGTCTAATATTAATCTGGCACTGTATAGACAACTGTTTTACTTTATTACTTAAAATCCACTGTGTTAAAATCCGCTGTATCACTTAAATTCAACTGCTTCACTTTATTGCTTAAGTTCAACTGCTCTGCTTTATTACTTAAAATCAACTGCTCTGCCTTATTGCTTAAATTCAACTGTGTTTCGACAACTCAGATGACAAACTTTTATACTACAGTCATCACTTTCTCGAATAATCCAGTATTACTTTCTCTAATAATCCAGTACCTTCTAGATGGCGTTGTACGACGGCGACAATTTCTCTCGGTTGACGACTTTTATAGTGTACTGCAGCGCCTTTTCGGTTTGTCATTTTAGTACAAAAACTGCACTTGGCCGCTAGATGGTGTTAAAGTATTTATATAGCCAGTGATGCTAGCTAGTATCGTTTAGTTTTCTTTTGTTGGTTTTTATTTCGAGAATTTTCTGACATAAACCGAATTTCGCTATAATATTAATACAAACGACGATAAAATCTGTAGGTCATATTAATGTTTTCTATGCTTATGAAATCGTAATCTGTAATCTCTGGTGTAGTCTTTTTGCAATGCTATATAGTTATTCTCTTCATGGGTGTTCGCAGTAGATTGAGATGAGTGAACTGAATAAAAAGTTATACAGAGATCTGGGTGTAAATTTAAATTTTTGACATACCTATGGTGCACCGGAAATAGCAGGAATTTTTTCCTGAGCCCCTTGCAATAGCTCTATATTCACAAATAATAAATTAATAGATTTCTTAAACAAAAAATTGTATCTCAAAATTATAATTGTTATCCTAAATCATAAGCCAACTAGGCAAATGCCGATATTCTTTCAAATATATAAAACGATCAATAGTTTTTCTTAGGCAGACGTGACGGGATCACAGCTTGATCAATTCGACTTGGATTCGAGTTTCAGAACATCTTTCGGCATTTGAATATTGAATTTTTAACATATCTCGATGTTTTATAACTTAACGATTTTTTCAAAATTATTTGACATTATTAATACGCTTCAGTTTTGTCTAAACTTTTCAATTTCATTTTCAATTTCATGCTTCTCAACACTGCTTGATACTTTTCTATATATTAATATAACGAAACATCATTAAATTCATGCATTACACCACGAGTGCTTACACTCAGCTGCTTTTTATTTATTATTTCATTAGTAGTTCATTGCGTTAACTTTGATTTCAGGCTAAAACAGTATTGTTACGTTAACATTAGCGTTAAGTGCGGATTTGTGTTTGTTGAGAACACTAAACCATTCAATTTGTAACCGTAATGCAAACATTAAAATCGCCATATGTCGAATCAGTTGTAGATTTAATGGTACTTTATCTATGTATTTCTCCCCAGTGAGAAATAGAAGCGCTTTAAAATTGTTTTTTTAAATCTGCTTCCAATGAAATCGTCACCGCATATATATTTTTGAACACATCGCGTTCAAGTATTACGTAACGCAGCCTTTGAAGATTTTTGATTTAACCAAAAAATATGAATTTAACAGCGGCAGCGCTGGTGCTTTTTTTTGGAGTTCAATTGGCCAAAATATTTCTAAAAATAGCCAATAAATTGCAGAAAAATAAGTTTTACTACATTGGTATTTTTCGGCAAAATTTTTGATTTTAAAAGCTGATTTATAGCCAAAAACTAACATAACGAGCTGGCGTTCTTTTGAGCAGTGCGCATTAGCATAGGGAAAAGAAATGTGTGTGGATTTTTTTAGCAATAATTTGAAGTAAGCATGCGAAATAAAAACTATAAAATATAGCCATTGCTTTAACTGTAAATTAATTTTAAATGCGCTTTAATAGGGGCCATGAATCTATGCTTTGCTCTGTGATTTTTTTAGCTTTAAATGCCAAATAAAAGCAATAAATATAGTTGCTTTTATATAGCTGTAATCTTTTCGTTAAAGTATACTTCATAGCTTAAGAAAATAACAACGAAGTTTTGTTAATTTTCAACATCTGTTTCATCTGTATAAGCGCTTCTAAAGCAGGTTGAAAAAATATTTTGCAGCAATGCTAATGTTAAGCTAGACACAAGCTGTAAAGGTGTTTTTAAAGAGTAAAAATTTTCTTTTAAATATAATTTCAGAAAAAGCTAATAAATGACTTGCCAATAGCATTAAAAGCGTTTTTACAACACACTCCTAGCAACTATTACACCGTAGTATTTTAATGCTACTTGGGCTACGCGACGCTATAGAATAATATGCATTTGTATAGGTAACAAATACAAGGCCAGCTACAAATCAGCAAAAGCTACACAATTATGTTGACAATATTAAACATTGTGTCAATCGGCTTTAAATGCTTTTGGTATCACTGTGAAAGGATTAGTTAATACATTTTTGATATGCGCACGGAGTGTACCTAATGTAGCAGACTTTAAAATGATATTATAGGTACTAAGAAAATAATAAAATACTTAATACTATGGCGCTTATATTTAGCATCAGTTTTTGACAGTGTTTAGTATTAGAGACATTTTAATTAATATAAATTTATTTGCTGTTATTGTACAAAATCTTTCACTCATCTGAGAAACTTAAAAATTTCCATCAAATTTTTCATTTAATTATTTTATAATAAGTTCCACCTTGTTGCATGTAAAAGCGCATGAGTGCTATTATGCCAATCGATAAAATATGTTAAAATAAATTTAATTAGCAAATGCTATTAATTAGCCAATTTAATGCGATATAGATATGACATCATTGTCAACGGAGCAGATCTCCTTTAATGTATGTCATATACAAAATTTAATAATGCAGTAGTCCAAATAGCTATACTTTTGCCTACATAAATTAATAATCCTGTAAATATTTACGTATATTTGCATTTCCACAGATATTGTCATTTTTGCCGGTCATGGTTTCGGTTTTTTTTTTCCTTTTTTGAGTACACCCTTCAACCAATATTTTTCTTGAAGTTACGACTATCTTAAATTCATATCAAAGGTGGAAAAATTAAAATTGGTCCTGGAAAAGGAAAAACTATGCGTATCCAAAAATTCAAAAATCGCTATATCGATATACATATATATATTTTGAAACTAATGAAACACTTTTTTTTTTGATTCTTGCGCCTTTCGTAAATATTCCCGCAAAAATTAACAGGCTAGGTCTAAATTAGTTCATATGATCGCGAGTACACTGTTATATCAATGATTGCTATGGGAAACTCAGGATATGATTTGTGTTTGGCTTTGATGCAACTACATACATTACTACAGACTATGGAGCATCATCTCCACAAAGTCAAGAAATGAGCAAGCGTGTATTCAAATTTATCTATCATACAACAAGGGATTATGCAATCGGAACTGCAACAGTAAAATAAGTAAGGAATTTAGCTGAAAATACATCAATTTGGCAAGTTCTGGAGAGAACATCAATGTTGAGACTGCAAAGTAGAGACAGATTGGCTAACTAAAAACTCCACAAGAATGTTTAGTAAGTCAAACATATCAGACGAACCAAGTGTTACTGAGTTATTATTGCCATCAATTTTTACTGATCGAAAGAAAAAAAAAACAAAATCAAATACGGCAGTAAATTGACTGAAAGAAAGTTATGAAGGAATTCTTCTTTGTCTCATAAACAGCATATAGTATCTTAATCTAAAGTCACTCCTCACAGTTTGCGGTTAAAACATTAGACAAATTGTCTTTATTTATTTACAATAGTTCGATATGCACAATACAATAGAACAAATTATTTTCCAGTCCACGCTACAGAGGTACACATGCCAGGAAATTCCCAACAAAGTCGGTCTGAAAAGCCTGTTGTGCTTCGTTCTTTTCTTTGTGCTGTGCTTAGTGCTGTGATTAAAAAAATAAATTAATATGAATTTGTAAACTGAAAAACTTAAATTGATCCTTACCGATGCAAGAGCAAATTAGTACTACGTATTTCACCGGAATGTACATGGCTTATTTTTCAAAAGTACAATTAAATTAGTCCCAAAAGTCTTAAAAAATGTAAAAGAAAAATGCCTCAAGTGAATTTCATGAAAATTTGCGCCGATTAGGGTAAAATGGGATATCTTTGACATTTAATCCCTTAGTCCTATATTACATAAGGACATATTGATAGTTTTCTTAGATAATTAATATTGTAAGTAGTATAATCAAGTACTTCTGTAATGTCTCCCACATAATAAAATAGATTTTTTGATTCTTCACCAATTCTAACAAGGACCATTGTAAGTTTTCCTTTAAAAGAAAAACCGTCTTCCAGCTTAAAACTTGCTTTATTGAATAAAACCCGGTAGGGTCTTCCAAGTCGGCATAGGTAATGCTTTTATCACTATCACCAGTTAAATCCAACTTAGACCGACTCATCTTTTTGGAAACTTTTTGGATTTTTTTAAAGTCAAATTAGGTTCACACTGGCAAAGTCAAATGTGCCCCGGTGTCAAAGGTACCCCACTTTACCCTATTTTTTTGTCTTTCAATTTTAAGAATTAACAAAAAAAAATTTCAATTGAAATAGAAAAACAATAATTATATTTAATAGGTTCTGGTAGCAGATAAGACAAACAATCATTAATTGCTTATTACATTGTCGCCACATTTGAAAAGAAAGTTTATTCTGAGTCTGACCATGCATAAATTTCTAAAACTTCAGTGCACATTCTTCATCAAATAATGTCACCTTTCAATTTGAAGAATTTACAGAAAAGAGGTTGTAATTGAAATAGAAAATCAATCATATATAATAGGTTCTGGTAGCAGATAAAACAAAAAATCATTAATTATATCAATTATATTATTGCCGCATTTAAAAAGAGAGATTATATACTGAGTCTGACCATGCATAATTTTTCAAAAACTTCAATTCACATTCTTTATCAAACGTGCGGACCTAGAATTCAGTTTTACTATATAAAGTTAAGAGTTGTACAGTAATTTTTAGTCTTAACTTTGTCTGGAAAAAAATTGTATCTTCTCTACAAAAGGTGAAAATATTATAAACTTCATATATGTGAATTAAAAGGAAACTCTGGCGAAATTTAAAAAAAATTTATTCAAACAAATAGTGGTATCGGGTATACGGCTTTGCTTATACTCGTACTATGCATATTCGCCAATAAATTCAAAAATTTTAAGCTAATAGACAAAAAAAAAAAAAAAAATAGGGTAAAGTGGGGTACCTTTGACACCAGGGCACATTTGACTTGATTTTAAATAAAAACTTACAATGTCCAAGCTAAAAGTGGTGAAGAATCAAAAAATCCATTTTATTAAGTGCATGATTATTCAACTTTCAATATTAATTATTTATGAAACCTTTCACTTTGCACTTATGTTTGAAAAACAAAAAACAATTTTTTAAGTCCATCCACTCCGTTGAGGAATATTGGTCTTTAAAAATTAAACGGCAAAGATACCCCACTTTACCCTAATCTGCGCAAATTTTCATGAAATTCACTTGAGTAATTTTTCTCTTACATTTTTTAAGACTTTTGGGACTAATTTAATTGTACTTTTGAAAAATAAGCCATGTACATCCCGATGAAATACGTAGTACTAATTTGCTCTATCATCGGTAAGAATCAATTAAAGCTTTTTTAGTTTACAAATTAATATTAATTTATTTTTTTAATCACAACAGCACTTAGTAGAGAGTGTCCTATAAACTGTATACCGGAATGAGGGATTTTAATTTGTTCTATTGTATTGTACATAACGAAGTGTTTTAAATAAATAAAGACAATTTGTCTAATGTCTTAACCGCAAACTGTGAAGAGTGACTATAAATTAAGAGAATATGCTGTTTATGAGACATAAAGGAATTCCTTTATAACGCTATTTGCAATTTAAGTCTAGAACTGGAATCGAATTTGCTGTACACTATTTCCGAATAGGTAATTATAGGTACTATCAACTGGAGGGAATGTTTACGTTTGGTATCAACAGGGGTAAATTCAGCGGACATTCTTAGATTGCGTAGTGTATAATAAATTTTTTTAATTACACTGTTGACGTGATCAATTCAAGATAGCAAAGAATTAATGCAATATCTCAGGATAGTTATATTATGAACTAATTGAAGCTTGTTATCCGCTACATATAAATTGGGAATGTCATCAAAATCAATAGCAACCTTAGCAATTGGTAAAACGCAAGATGTATTAACATTACTTGTAGCCCATTCACTAATAGACAGCAGGTCTTCATTAAGACCAGATATATTATACAAACGCAGTTGTACATCATCTGCATAAGCATACATAGATGCAAATTTGCGGGTTAGGAAAATATCATTTATGAAGATGGTGAACAACCCTCGGCATTCTGCCTGTCGTTTAACTCTTAAACAGCCCTACTGAAATTATAATAAAGTCCTAGCTTATGAGAAAGTAAGGAATGATTATCATTATCAAATGCCTTAGAAAAATCAAGTAAGCAGAGAAGAGTTACAAGTTCATTATCATAAGACGAACTTATATTGTTCAACATATTAACCATTTCAGTGGTACAGCTGGGTCCAGATCTAAAGCCAGATTGAAGAGCTTGTAAAAGCTTATTTACGAATTAGCCATGGGTTGTCAAGAGAGCTTAGAAAACCCTTAGATAAGCAAAGCAATATGCTAATTGGCTTAAAATCTTCAAGTTTGCTTGCAGTGGAACTTTTAGGCACAAGTATAGCTACAGCAACCTTCTAAGCCTCAGGGAAAGAAGACGTCGTAAGGCTGCGATTTGCTATAGAGTAAGAGGACTAAATATATAAACAAGGATAAGTCTAATGAATTTTAAAGAAATATCATCCTCACCAATAGAATTAGACTTAACTTTCATGATACATCGACTAACATCACCTTCAAAAAAAGCTAAATAATCAGGAAAAATTGTCGCATAGCCCTGTAATTTCTAATGTCATGGGATACTCAGTCCAAATTGATGCGTAAACTGTATTTATTACGTTCTAAAACTTTATTATTACAGTTTCAGATTGGAAAATATGTAATGTGGTCAGGGAAAAAGTTAGTAAGCAAAAAGTTCTGAATAATTATTAAAAATTTCATATGATCTACAAATAAAAATTACAGGGTAAACTGTAATAACTTCAATAAGTATCACATAATAAATTAATTATCTTATGATTCGATATTACTTTTTTGTCATCTGCGTTGTACAAATACGGCATAAAATGTAAATATATGTTGAGAAGAAAAAAATTGTATGAGTGTTGGCAAATTGGTTCTCTGTTTAATGCTATGCTAAGTAGTATGGTTAGGAAGTATGTATGTATAATAAAAAATAAAATAAAAAAAAATATAATGAAATATGGAAAAAAGTAGAATTTTCGTTTTTAAAATTTTTTTCGGAGTAAATGCTACATTTTACAGTGTGTAAACTGTAATATCTCATTGACAATCACAATTAATTATTACAGTTTTTCGCTTACTATCAGGAAAAAACTGTAATTATTGTCGGAAATCCAATGAATTTTTACAGCATTATTTTTTCCATGTACACTTTTTTAATATCTTTGACATTTAATCCCTTAGACCTATAGGATCCCTTAGGACATATTGATAGTTTTCTCAGATAATTTATTTTGTAAGTAGTATAATCAAGTACTTCTGTAATGTCTCCCACATAATAAAATAGATTTTTTGATTCTTCACCAATTCTAACAAGGACCATTGTAAGTTTTTATTTAAGAGGAAAACCGTCTTCCATCTTAAAACTTGCTTTATTGCTTTTATCGTTATTACCAGTTAAATCCAATTTAGACCGGCGCATCTTTTTGGAAACTTTTTGGGTTTTTTTAAAGTCAAATTAGGTTCACACTGGCAAAGTCAAATCTGCCCCGGTGTCAAAGGTACCCCACTTTACCCTATTTTTTTTGTCTATTAGCTTAAAATTTTTCGAATTTATTTGCATAGTATGAACAAACCCGTATTCCCTACTATTTGTTTGAATAAAATTTTTTTTAAATTTCAGCAGAGTTTCCTTTTAATTCACATATCGGGCATTTCACGCGAAGCGGGCAATGAAAATAAAGTGAGGTCGTGAAATTTGATTATATTCTGGTAAGTTATACATCTAGTAGACATAAATCTGTACACATATTTTTTTTTTTGTATGACGCTTAATTGCCGAGTTATGGGCTTCTGAGGAATTGACGAAGTTTAAGGATCGTCATTTTTGACCGCTATTATTGGAATCAAGGAATTTATGATAAAATATACAAAATATTGATTGAACTAGTAAAAAGGATGCTCTTTTTAATTTTTTAGTTAAATTCGAATTTCAAAGTTTTTAAGTATGGAAAACTGGAAGTAAAAATTTTAAATCAAATTTTCAGTAACTTTGAGATAATAGTTTTTAAACTAATGTAGATCACGTTAAAAATTTTTTAGCATATTACCGGTATATTTTACGCTTTATTTTAAGGTTAAAATAAAAAAAATAAAATATGTCGAAATAATTTCAATTCTGAGATGAAATGTTCACTTCCGGTTTCCTTCAAGAAAAAAAAAATCAAATTTCCAATCTGATTTCATAATTGAAAAGAGCAGTAAATTTCCTATTGAAACCACAATGTTTCATATTTTATTGAAATTTGTTAAGTTTGAAAAACGGCTTCCGAGAAATCCATTTTTCATATTTCGTCAATTTTTGGAAGTCCACAACTTGAAAACTAAGCCTTATATAAAAAAAAATTAGGTGTTTACACCTTCTAGAAGTGCAATTAAGCCGAATATGGACAAATTTCTAAATCTAATTTTTTTTTGCATTGTCCGCTTCGCCTGAAATGCCCCATATATGAAGTTTATAAAATTTTCACCTTCTGTAGAGAAGAAGAAATTTTTTTTCCAGGCAAAGTAAAGACTAAAAATTACCGTACAACTTTTAACTTTATATAGTAAAACTGAATTCTAGGTCCGCAAGTTTGATGAAGAATGTGAATTGAAGTTTTTGAAATTTATGCATGGTCGGACTCAGGAAGTAATGATTTTTTGTCTCATCTGCTGCCAGAACCTATTATATATGATTGTTTTTCTATTTCAATTACAGCCTCTTTTCTGTAAAATCTTCAAATTGAAAGGAGAGATTATTTGATGAAGAATGTGCACTGAAGTTTTAGAAATTTATGCATGGTCAGACTCAGAATAAACTCTCTTTTCAAATGTGGCGACAATATAATAAGCTATCAATGATTGTTTGTCTTATCTGCTACCAGAACCTATTAAATATAATTATTGTTTTTCTATTTCAATTGAAAGCTCTTTTTTGTTAATTCTTAAAATTGAAAGGAGACATTGTACTCTTGATATGACTTTGAATAAATGCGAAGACTTAAAGTATACTCAAGCATTGCTTGTTCTTAAATCTTATTAAAAAATTTGATTATAACAAAAAATATGAAAGCTCAAATTGTGAAAATTCTCGAAAAATTGAAGAACATGAGGTTTTTGGAGAAATTCTAATATTCATATTATTATTTATTTAATTGCAGCAAAAGTCGTTATAATGCATATTGCTATCACACAATTTACAGAGATTTAGTATATGGGGCATTCCATCGAACCTCTTCGATTTCGCTCATTTTTTGATATGTTTTAGTGCGTATTAAAAGCAACAAGCACATCAATTTTCAGTCTTGTATTCAAAACTGTTATTGAGTAACCGATTTTTAAATTTTAAGGTAAAAAATTCTCCATTAACGATAGACTAGTAATAAATATTGATATCAATTAAAAGCAGGGTATCATTTTTTTGTACTTGAATGTAATTTCTGAAAAAAAAATAAAAATAAATTATTCAAAGTAATAATCAGTTAGTTATTAACGTTTAAAGATTCAAATCGACATATTCGAAAAGTTCGACCTCTTTGATTTTTCTTAAAAATTTTCTCAAAATTCTACTCTATATTACACAATTTTCAAGATGTAGATGTTTTTCTATTTTTTTTTCGAATTCTGAAAATTTTACATTTATTTTTTATGATTGAATTATCTATATCACTATTTTCAACAAAAAAATATCTGGTTTCTCAAATATTGAGTTAAAGAAAACTTTTATCTTTGGGTTTATAAGTTTAAAGGCAACTTTTACTTTTATTTCTCAAATATAAAAGTTTAAAGTTTACTTTTACTTAAAAAAAAAAACTATTATAAAAGTTTATTTCAAGCTCTGATTACAAGTGATCAAAGTCCGGGAAAAGTGATTTTTTTGCTCATTTTTAAAAGTAACTAAATTTCAATTGCTCCGTTTAAATCCAAAAACCTTTTTTTTCATATTTTTAAGACATAGAACGGAAGCCTAAGTGTTCTTCTAGTATCGTCAGCGTATGTTGTATATATGCATTTGGGTGATAATAGTAATAAAAAATAGTGAAATAATTACTTATTAATATGCATATTTCCAAATTTATTCAAAGTCATATCAGGAGTACAATGTCTCCTTTCAATTTTAAGAATTTAACAACAAAGAGATTTTAATTGAAATAGAAAAACAATCATATACAATAGGTTCTGGTAGCAGATAAGACAAACAATCATTAATTGCTCAATTATATTGTCGCCACATTTGAAAAGAGAGATTATATACTTGAGTTCACATTCTTCATCAAACGTGCGGACCTAGAATTCAGTTTTACTATATAAAGTTAAGAGTTCTACAGTAATTTTTAGTCTTAACTTCGTCTGGAAAAATAATTTTATCTTCTCTACAAAAGGCGAAAATATTATAAACTTCATATATGTGAATTAAAAGGAAACTCTGGCGAAATTTAAAAAAAATTTATTCAAACAAATAGTGGTATCGGGTATACGGCTTTGCTTATACTCGTACTATGCATAGTCGCCAATAAATTCGAACAATTTTAAGCTAATAGACAAAAAATAAATAGGGTAAAGTGGAGTACCTTTGACACGGGGGCACATTTGACTTTGATTTTAAATAAAAACTTACAATGTCCTAGCTAAAAGTGGTGAAGAATCAAAAAATCCATTTTATTATATGGGAAACATTACACAAGTGCATGATTATTAAATTTTCAATATAAATTATTTATGAAACCTTTCACTTTGCCCTTATGTTTGAAAAACAAAAAACAATTTTTAAAGTCCATCCACTTCGTTGAGAAATATTGGCCTTTAAAAATTAAACGGCAAAGATACCCCACTTTACCCTAATCTGCGCAAATTTTCATGAAATTCACTTGAGACATTTTTCTTTTACATTTTTTAAGATTTTTGGGACTAATTTAATTGTACTTTTAAAAAATAAGCCATGTACATCCCGGTGAAATACGTAGTACTAATTTGCTCTATCATCGGTAAGAATCAATTAAAGTTTTTTCAGTTTACAAATTAATATTAATTTATTTTTTTAATCACAACAGCACTTAGTAGAAAGTGTCCTACTATGGTCCTTAGTATATACTGTATACCGGAAGGGGGATTTTAATTTGTTCTATTGCATTGTACATAACGAAGTGTTTTAAATAAATAAAGACAATTTGTCTAATGTTTTAACCGCAAACTGTGAAGAGTGACTATAAATTAAGAGAATATGCTGTTTATGAGACATAAAGGAATTCCTTTATAACGCTATTTGCAATTTAAGTCTAGAACTGGATTCGAATTTGCTGTACACTATTTCCGAATAGGTAATTATAGGTACTATCAACTGGAGGGAATGTTTACGTTTGGTATCAACAGGGGTAAATTCAGCGGACATTCTTAGATTGCGTAGTGTATAATAAATTTTTTTAATTACACTGTTGACGTGATCAATTCAAGATAGCAAAGAATTAATGCAATATCTCAGGATAGTTATATTATGAACTAATTGAAGCTTGTTATCCGCTACATATAAATTGGGAATGTCATCAAAATGAATAGCAACCTTAGCAATTGGTAAAACACAAGATTTATTAACATTACTTGTAGCCCATTCACTAATAGACAGCAGGTCTTCATTAAGACCAGATATATTATACAAACGCAGTTGTACATCATCTGCATAAGCATACATAGATGCAAATTTGCGGGTTAGGAATATATCATTTATGAAGATGGTGAACAACCCTCGGCATTCTGCCTGTCGTTTAACTCTTAAACAGCCCTACTGAAATTATAATAAAGTCCTAGCTTATGAGAAAGTAAGGAATGATTAACATTATCAAATGCCTTAGAAAAATCATGTAAGTAGAGAAGAGTTACAAGTTCATTATCATAAGACGATCTTATATTGTTCAACATATTAACCATTTCAGTGGTACAGCTGGGTCCAGATCTAAAGCCAGATTGAAGAGGGTGTAAAAGCTTATTTTCGAATAAGCCATGGGTTTCCATGAGAGCGTAGAAACTCCTTAGATAAGCAAAGCAATATACTAATTGGCTTAAAATCTTCTGGTTTGCTTGCAGTGGAGCTTTTAGGCACAGGTATAACTACAGCAACCTTCTAAGCCTCAGGGAAAGAAGACGTCGTAAGGCTGTGATTTGCTATAGAGTAAGAGGACTTAAAATATAAACAAGAATAAGTCTAATAAATTTTAAAGAAATATCATCCTCACCAATAGAATTAGACTTAACTTTCATGATACATCGACTGACATCATCTTTACTAACCACAGCGAACTGGAGGGATTGCTCAGATGTCTTCTATATACTAATACGTGAACATCGAAACTTGTGGTACACGGAAAAAAAGGTTTTGTAAAAAATAACGTGAGATATTCAAAAAAAGCTAAATAATCAGGAAAAATTGTCGCATAGCCCTGTAATTTCTAATTTCATGGGATACTCAGTGCAAATTGATGCGTAAACTGCATTTATTACATTCTAAAACTTTATTATTACAGTTTCAGATTGGAAAATATACAATGTGGTCAGGGAAAAAGTTAGTAAGCAAAAAGTTCTGAATAATTGTTGAAAATTTCATATGATCTACAAATAAAAATTACAGGGTAAACTGTAATAACTTTATAAAGTATCACATAATACATACAAACCACTTTAACCCCTAATGGAAAAAAACGCTGTACGGCTGAGCCGCCTCACCAATTTTGATGAAATTTGATTTGAAGATATATTGAAACTTAAGTAAAGATATTTGCTTATAGTGGGCAATGCCACGTCCCTAACAAGAAAAAAAGTCTCCACGGCTAAACTAATGGACTAATGGATACAGATTAAATCCTAAACAAGATTTCGAAAAACTTTGGGTTTTTCACTGCTAAACTAACAGACCGATTTTGATGGAATTTGGAACAGAGATATATTGAATCTTCAGGAAAGGTATTCGGTTTTAAGTGGACGGTGCCAGCATCAATGATGCTGCATCCTAGACGCCGGCATTCACCCTATGATAGGCATCAGTATATGCTTTCAAAATACGGTGCAGAAAATCGTTGAAGTGGTGATGTTCGCACTGTAGGTAATACTAATTTTTATGTGCAAAAATTATGAATACATTTCGTGTGTAAAATTACAACATTTTTTAATGGAAACACGATTACAACATTAAATATAGCATTCTTTTTTAGGCTGTAGTACATTTGGCTGAATTTGGTCTGCACAGATAGATGTCTGCCAAAAATTAAAATATTTTGATTTTGGCGCGCGTCTGCGCAGACCGTCTGTATAGTGAGTGATGAGATTCAGGCAGACTCGTCATAATCACGAAAGTTTCGTAGAGCATAAATGGAAGCCGCAAAATTGTTTCTTGTCGAAATTGTAAAAAGTGAATTAAAAAATCTGGTCTGCGTAGAACAATTCTGTGTAGTTTATGGCCATCGTTTCGATAAGAAAAACGACGTGTTTGCGCAGACGGTCTGTGTAGTCTATTTGGCCATTAAATTCGATCGTAATCAATGAATGAACAAAAAAGTTTTGATATTAATAGGCCGGCAAAATTCTTCCAAGATTAAAATTTAGTGCTAACGGTCGAATTTCGAACTCACGCGATACTGGTATTATTAAAAGGATGTTGCTCATCCTGGGAGATGCAGAGCAAATAAATATGGAATGGCAATGCATACAATATGTGGTATAAGAAAAAATAAAAGTGCTTTCTCTAAATGTGTCAACAATACACATATTGGTCTTGGAAAAAGGAAAAATATGCGCCCTTTAGAGTATCCAACAATCAAAAAATTGCTATATCGATAAATATCTATTTTAAAACTCATTTTTTTTTTAATTCTTGCGCCTTTCGTACATATGAACATTCCCGAAAAAATTAACAGGCTAGGTTTAAATTAGTTCACATGATCGCAAGCATACTGTAATAACATTGATTTCATGCTCCTGCCACTGCAGAGGCTATTGATTTCAATGGGAAACTAAGAATACGATTTGTGTTTGGCTTTGATGCAAATACATTACTACAGACTATGGAGCAGCACCTCCACAAAGCCAAGAAATGAGCAAGCGTGTATTCAAGTTTATCTATCATACAACAAGGGATTATGCAATCGGAACTGCGACAGTAAAATAAGTGAGGAATTTAGCTGAAAATCCATCAATTTGGCAAGTTCTGGAGAGAACATCAATGTTGAGACTGCAAAGTAGAGACAGATTGGCTAACTAAAAACTCCACAAGAATGTTTAGTAAGTCAAACATATCAGACGAACCAAGTGTTACTGAGTTATTATTGCCATCAATTTTTACTGATCGAAAGAAAAAAAAAACAAAATCAAATACGGCAGTAAATTGACTGAAAGAAAGTTATGAAGGAATTCTTCTTTGTCTCATAAACAGCATATAGTATCTTAATCTAAAGTCACTCCTCACAGTTTGCGGTTAAAACATTAGACAAATTGTCTTTATTTATTTACAATAGTTCGATATGCACAATACAATAGAACAAATTATATTCCAGTCCACGCTACAGAGGTACACATGCCAGGAAATTCCCAACAAAGTCGGTCTGAAAAGCCTGTTGTGCTTCGTTTTTTGCTTTGTGCTGTGCTTAGTGCTGTGATTAAAAAAATAAATTAATATGAATTTGTAAACTGAAAAACTTTAATTGATTCTTACCGATCATAAAGCAAATTAGTTCTACGTATTTCACCGGGATGCACATGGCTTATTTTTCAAAAGTACAGCTAAATTAGTCCCAAAAATATTAAAAAATGTAAAACAAAAATGCCTAAAGTGAATTTCATGAAAATTTGCGTAGATTAGGGTAAAGTGGGGTATCTTTGACATTTAATCCCTTAGTCCTATATTTCATAAGGACATTTTTATAGTTTTCTCAGACAATTTATATTGTAAGTTGTATAATCATGTACCTCTGTAATGTCTCTCACATAATAAAATAGATTTTTTGATTCTTCACCAATTCTAGCAAGGACCATTGTAAGTTTTCATTTAAAAGAAAAACCGTTTTCCAGCTTAAAACTTGCTTTATTGAATAAAACCCGGTAGGGTCTTCCAAGTCGGCATAGGTAATGCTTTTATCACTATCACCAGTTAAATTCAATTTATTCATTCACACTGGCAAATTCAAAGGTTTCCCTGTGTAAAAGGTGCCCCAATTTACCCTATATTTTTTTATCTGTTAGTTTGAAATTTTTTGAATTTATTGTCGATTTTGCATAGTATAAGCAAACCCGTATACCCGATACCACTCTTTGTTTGAATAAAATTTTTTTTAAATTTCGGCAAAGTCTACTTTTAATTCACATATATGAAGTTTATAATATTTTCACCTTTTATAGAGAAGATAAAATTTTTTTTTTTCCAGGCAAAGCTAAGACTAAAAATTATCGTACAACTTTTTAATTTATATAGTAAAACTGAATGCTAGGTCCGCACGTTTGATGAAGAATGTGAATTAAAGTTTTTGAAATTTATGCGTAGTCAGACTCAATATATAATCTCTCTTTTTAAATGCGGCGATAATATTACTGAGCAATTGATGATTGTTTGTTTTATCTGCTACCAGAACCTATTAAATATGATTGTTTTTCTATTTAAATTAAAGCCACTTTTTCATAAATTTTTAAAATTGAAAAGAGACATTGTACTCTTGATATGACTTTGAATAAATTCGGAATTGTGTGTATTAATAAGTAATTATTTAACTATTTGTTATTGTTTGGGATCGGATCGGATCCTAACATTGTGGCTTTATACCTGGTAAATCCACCATAGACCAGATTTTTACACTACGCCAAATCCCGGAGAAAACCCATGAATATCAAATCGACACTCACCATCTCTTCGTCGATTATAAAGCTGCGTTCGATAGCCCAGTGCGGGATTGCCTATACGCAACAATGTCTGAGTTCGGTATACCTGCAAAGTTGATAAGGCTCTGCAGGATGACGTTGAGCAATACGTGTAGCTCCGTCAAGGTAGGGAATGACCTTTCCGGAACTTTTAATACCGAGCGAGGTTTCAGACAAGGCGACCCGTTCTCGTGCGATCTCTTCAATTTCATTATGGAGGGGATCGTACAAAAAGCCGGTGTGCATCATAATGGCACCATTTTCTTCAAAGGTGTTCAGCTCCTTGCGTACGCTGATGATATTGATATTATCGGTCGGAGTAAGAGAGATGTTACTGCTGCTTTCACTGCTATTGAAAAGGAATCAGCCAAAGTGGGTTAGACTGTAAACGAGGGCAAGACGGAAAACATGATGTCTACTAACAACAACAAGAGAGTGCGGGATCCAGACTCTCATGTTACAGCGGGCAACTGTAAATTAGAAGTTGTCAAGGAATTCACTTACCTTGGCACTGCCGTAACCAGCAACAATGATGTCAGTCTGGAGATTAAGCGGAGAATAACAATTGCTAATAGGTGCTACTACGGTCTCAGTAAGCAATTAAGTTGCAGAGCTCTCTCTCGATCGACAAAGCTAACACTCTACAAGACGCTCATTCTACCTGTGCTTCTTTATGGCGCTGAGGCATGGGTGGTTTCGACAACAGACGCAGCCGCTCTTGGGTTGTTCGAGAGGAAAGTTCTCCGCAAAATCTTTGGTCCTGTTCGAGTTGGCGACGACTATCGCATTCGAATGAACCACGAGCTGTATGAGCTCTACGCCGACATTGACATAGTTAAGCGTATAACAATACAGCGACTACGCTGGCTGTGTCATGTCCATCGTATGGATAAAGAAGCTCTAGAGAAAAAGTTATTCGAAGGGAAGGTCACCGGTCATCGACGAAGAGGGAGACCATGCCTCCGGTGGATAGAGCAAGCTGAGGAAGCCCTAACCGCGCTTGGCATTAACGATTGGAGAAGGCGTGCGCAAAACAGATGCGCCTGGCGAGAGCTAATGAGGTCAGCCGTAACCTGACAACGGGTTGTTATGGCCATCTAAGTGTAAGTAAGTAAGTATTGTTTGGGAAACCCTAATGTATATCTATTAGAGTTTGAAAAAAGATTGACCTAAAGGTTTAAGAAAATTTCAAGCTTAGTGTTCTTAAATCTTAACAAAAAATCAATTCTTCAAATTTTGAGCATTCTCGAAGAATTGAAGAACATGATGTTTTTGGAAAAATTCTAATATTCATATATACATATATACATGAGCACATGAGGCTTTACGTTGAAAATGTTTATGTTTTAAATATATTATGCAAAATGATCAACGTAAGATATATTGATAAAGCCTTAAGGTGAATAATTTTTTTGGGCTAGAATCCAATGTGTGTTTTTTCAAATTTTCTGAGAGAATCTTCTAAAACTGAAACTGTGGAAATTTTTGTCAAAATTCAGTCTTAATGGCAAAATTTTAAAATGCCGTAACTAAGCAGTAGTACTTATAAAAGCTCGTAGAAAACTCTTAAAAATAAATCGATTACTTTTATCTATTTCTACAATTTTTTTTTTCAATAAATCATTTCTCAAACTCTATAAAAATCCACCACAGAAAATTCATATCAGATTCTACCTGAGCCTTTAAGTTTCTTTTTGACACTGAGTTAAATATTTATAGTAAGTTTCATCATTATTAAAATGATGATGATGACAACCCTTTTTATACTGCAGTCATCACTCTCGAATAATCCAGTACCTTCTAAGTGGCGTATATTCTACCATTATCTACAACCCACCAGTGCTACTTTGTAGCGTGTATTCTACCACTATCCACAATTCACCACAATTCACCAGCATGGCGCACTGACGTTGAGCTCACCATTATCGAGAAGGTTGCTATTATTAGATGGCGTTGTACGTTGTACGACGGCGATAATTTCTCTCGGTTGTTGACTTTTTATTGTTTACTGCAGCGTCTGTTCGGTTTATTATTTTTAGCATTTTGCGCTAGATGGTGCTAATATCGTTTAGTTTCTTTTGTTGGTATTTATTTCAAGAGTCTTCTAGCATAAACCAAATTTCGCTACAATATGAACATTCCCGAAAAAATTAACAGGCTAGGTTTAAATTAGTTCACATGATCGCAAGCATACTGTAATAACATTGATTTTATGCTCCTGCCACTGCAGAGGCTATTGATTTCAATGGGAAACTAAGGATACAATTTGTGTTTGGCTTTGATGCAAATACATTACTACAGACTATGGAGCAGCACCTCCACAAAGTCAAGAAATGAGCAAGCGTGTATTCAAATTTATCTATCATACAACAAGCAACAGTAAAATAAGTAAGAAATTTAGCTGACGATCCATAAATTTGGCAGGTTCTGGAGAGAACATCAATGCTGAGACTGCAAAGTGGAGACAGATTGGCTAACTAAAAACTCCACAAGAATGTTTAGTAAGTCAAACATCTCAGACGAACCAAGTGTTACTCTGTTGTTATTGCTACCAATTCTTACTGTTCGAAAGAAAAAAAAACATAATCGAATAAGGCAGTAAATTAACTTCGTGATGGATTGTGGTGCACCTGTCTAAATTAACTGTAGAGAAATTATCTCAAGGTGTAATAAAGTAATTACTTGAACAGAAAGAAAGTTATAAAGGAATTCCTCTTTGTCTCTTAATTTATAGTCACTCCTTACAGTTTGCGGTTAAAACATTAGACAAATTGTCTTTATTTATTAACAATAGTTCGATATGTACAATACAATAGAATAAATTATAGTCCAGCCATTTTTAATATTAATTACCTTAATTGGCTATAGCTGGCTTACAGCCTTTAGGACACATTCCACGTGCTGCTATAATTAAAGAATAAAATTAATATTAATTTGTAAACTGAAAATCTTCAACTGATTCTTACCTAGAAAAAAGCAAAGTAGTACTACGTATTTAACCGGGATGTACATGGCTTATTATTCAAAAGTACAATTAAATTAGTTATCCTAAAATAAGTAGTCCTAAAAAGCGTAAAAGGAAAATGACTCAAGTGAATTTCATGAAAATTTGCGCAGATTAAGGTAAAGTCGGATGGGTACCTTTGACATTTGATTTTTAAAGACCTATATTTTTCAATAGAGTTGATGGACTTTAAAAATTGTTATTTTGTCAGATAATTTATATCATAAGTAGAATAATCATGCACTTCTGTAATGTCGCCCACATAATAAAATGGATTTTTTGATTCTTCACCAATTCTAGCAAGGAGTTCTTTTTTATTTAAAAGAAAAACCGGCTTCCATTTTGAAATTTCCTTTATCGAATCAAGCCCGGTAGGGTCTTCCAAGTCGGCATCGGTAATGCTTTTAACGCTATCACCAGCTCAATTCATATTAGACCGGCGCATCTTTTTGGAAACTTTTTGGGTTTCTTTTAGTAAAATAAGGATCCATGCACACTGAAATTGGCAAAGTTAAATGTGCTCCGGTGTCAAAAGTACCACCTCATTTTACCTTATTTTTTTTTTGTCTATTAGCTTAAAATTTTCCGAATTTATTTGCGACTTTGCGTAGTATAAGCAAACCCGTATACCCGATACCTCTATTTGTCTGAATAAATTTTTTTTTTTAAATTTCGACGAAGTTTCCTTTTAATTCACATATATGAAGTTTATAAAATTTTCACCTTTTGTAGAGAAGATAAAATTATTTTTCCGGGCAAAGTTAAGACTAAAAATTATCGTTCAACTTTATAACTTTATATAGTAAATTTGAATTCTAAATGCGCACGTTTGATAAAGAATGTGAACTCAAGTTTTTGAAATTTATGCATAGTCAGACTCAAAATATAATCTTTCTTTTCAAATGCGGCGATAATATAATTGAGCAATTAATGATTGTTTGTCTTATCTGCTACCAGAACCTATTAAATATGATTGTTTTTCTATTTCAATTAAAACCTCTTTTTTGTTAAATTCTTAAAATTGAAGGGAGACATTGTTCGCTTGATATGACTTTGAATAAATTTGGATATGTATGTATATTAATAAGTAATTATTTAACTATTTCTTATTACCTGGCAAACTCTAATGTATATCTATTAGAGTTTGTAAAAAGATTGACCTTGAGGCTTAAAAAAAACTCAAGCTTAGTGTTCTTAAATTTCAATAAAAAATTTGATTATGACGAAAAATCTGAAAGTTCAAGTTTTCAATATTTGAGCATTCTCGAAGAATTGAAGAACATGACGTTCTTGGAAAAATTCTGATATTCATACATAAGTATGTTGGCATATGAGGCTTTACGTTCAAAATTTTTTGTATCACATATTTTAAAAAACTGATACAGACCACAATATTTGCCCTACTTAAAGTAGTACTTAAGTTATTTTTCGATGACTCTGGTGCATACATACTCCAAAAAAAAAAAAAAAAAAATTCAGGAAAGTGATAAAACTGAAGTCCTTATCAAATTATTTTTCATCAATCTACATAAGGACTGTCCCAGAAAAAACTTGCACTTTGTTTTTTAGTTATAAAAAAATACCCAATAAACTTTTTGGTCTTTTTTCTTTTTTTATTAATAATGGCTAGTGTAAAGATTATAAATAACTAAAAACTAATTAACAATTTTTTTTTTTCATAAAAATTTCTGACGCTGTTCTTAAGGCCCTTTATTACATTTTGTACAGGTGTTTCATTGACAGTACGAAACGATCTTTTTCACTTAAGTCTAAAGTCTTGTAAGTTTTTTGTAGTCTTACCACTCTTAAGAAGATTTCTTTTCATTAGAGCCCAATATCTCCGAATTGGGCGAAGCTCTGGGCAGTTGGGCGAATTCGCTATTTTTGGTACAAAATTGATCTTTTTACTTTGATACCATTCCATCGTAGCTTTAGAGTAATGAGAGGTTGTTAAATCGGGCCAGAGAATCACTGTACCTTCATGTGCACGAATAAATGGTAGAACATGTTTTTCGAGGCACTCGTCTATATAAACTTTTGAATTGATTGTGCCTTGCGTAACAAAGAAGCTCCTTCTGAGGCCACAGGTACATATGACCTGCCAAACCATATATTGCTTCGAAAATTTTGAAATTTTTTTTTCTTTAAATTTACTAGGCATATGCCCCTTCTTCGGTGATGTATAATATTTGTGCCCAGATAGCGGCTTAAAATCTGCTTTGACGTAACTTCCGTCGCTCATAACGCAGTAATCAAATTTAGTCAGGTACCTTTCATACAATTTTCGGGCTCGCATCTGAGCCATCAACTGCTTTTCATCAGAACGGTCTGGTACTTTTTGAACTCTATATGTCTTTAGCTTACTTTTCTCCTTTATCCTTTGCACAGTAGATTTTGATGTACCTGCTCTATCCGCCATATCTCGCACTGAGGTGTTGGGATTCTGTTTAAAAAGGCGCTTCACCTTCTCCGCTACCTTTGGGTTAGAAAATTCTGGTTTTCTGCCTGAACCCTTTTTTCGTGAAACAGGTAGACTCTTCTTATAATTAGGAATAACCGTTTTGACAGTTCTTTCTGATGCACCAACTATTTTTGCTATAGCTGAATATTTTAACCCTGGATTTTGCAGGTATGTGGACAAAATCAGTTCGCGGACTTTTTCTTGCTTGCTAGACATCTTTGTCGTTAGAAGTGCTATCTTCAAGTGTTATACATCATATCAAACGTCACTTTATATGGAATAAATATTTTGTCTTTTTAGACCTATAAGATTATCAGGTAGAGTATAATCTTAAAAAATAAAAGTGCAAGTTTTTTCTGGGACAGTCCTTATGTTCTCACAATTGCAGCAGCTATACTTTGCCCACTGGAATATGCTTCTTTCGGGGCACCAAGGAACTTCGACGTAGTTTCAAAGCTGACAAGTATTGCAATTCGCTCAACCTGAGTACTGTCAACGATGTCTGGTAGTAATTTTCCATCCCAGTGGACGACTAATACTCGTACATTTTTTATCTTTCTATAGTGTGCAATCCAATGCACAAAACAATATCAGCACAAAACAGAAATGTGTACTCACAAGGAGACCACCACCCTGTGCCCCCACCGATTTGGCTCAAATTTTTCCAAATGGTAGTTCACGTGGAATAAGAAAACCCATATTTTACCGTTTTTCGCAATGCTCAAGGAAAAGCGAGAAAATCGCGTTCAAAGTTTTCCAATAGTTCTCTTATACAAAAAAAAAAAAAAAACGGCGGATTGCACTCCGGGAGTGCCGACAGAAGTGAAAACAAATCGTTTAATGGCAAGTTAGTGTGTTAGTTGTTATGTGTGCGTTTTCTTTTTATATGGCAATGCAATGGAAGACAAAAACGGAATATGTACTCAAATTTTACTCTCGCTCTCATTCTCAATTTGTCAACGCAACAACGCGGAATTTGAAAGAAACAAACATGTAAGCATAACAATCGTTGAATGAGAATGGAATGTGTCAGTTAGTGTGTCTGCTTTGCTTTTTGTCTTCCACTTGGAATATTTATTTAAGAGAAACAATAAAACATTCAAATTTTACTATCGCTCTCACTCATGACGGGGAATCCCGATGACGGTCGGTGTCGCGAGTTTATACTTTTTTCCTCAGCCGCACAACGTGCCATAAGAAGTTTTCACTTCAAAAAGTTTACCTTCGTTCGGGCTTGTAGAGTAGCATAGTGGTTAACGAGTTAGCGTATGATTCTGGGGGTCACTAGTTCGATTCTCCGCTGATGCAACTTTTTTTTACTATTTTTTTTTAAACTTTTTTTTTAAAATTTTTTTTTTAACTTTATTTTTTACTTTTTAGTACAGTCATTTGGTTATAAAAAAAGACGTTGCCTGGAAAGTTTTCCGGTAGTTTTGAAAATAAGTAATTTTATAGATTTCGATATGCTCTTTCCAAATTTCAACTTTGTCGCCATATTGGAAAAATGGCGCCTAAAAGCAGTGTTTTGACAACATATCTCCTTTCTGACTCATTTTACGATTGAAAAATATGATTATACAATATGAGACTAGAGGAAATTGCCTATAATTTATGTTCTAATCTTTTTTTCGTAAAATCAATAGTTTTGGCGTACGAGCGCCGCAAAGTGTAATTCCGTCAAATACGATAATGCCATTGGATATTTTTTCTTGTTAAAAAAATAAAAAAAAAATTTAAAAATTAGTGATAAAAATTATACTATAGAAGTATTCGTACGCCAAAACTATTGATTTTACGAAAAAAAGAGGTTACAACATAAATTAGAGGCAATTTCCTCTAGTTTCATTTTGTATAAATGTAAATATTTTTATCGTAAAATGCTCTTTTTGCAGACAATCTTTATGTTTTATTTGTTTTTATGATATATGTCATCCAGAACATTGTAATAAAAATGTATAATGTAAGATAGTTTGTAAAGATAAGTTTTTGAAATAAAGAACATTCCATAATTCCTTATTCTAAAAGTAAAAAATGATGTTAGTATTACACTGTATATGCTTTTACAATTGAAATTCGATTATCCGTGATGGTTGGGACTGAGCTCATCCCGGATAATGGAAAATATCCAATAATGGAATCACTATGTTATGCATATTATTTTATTGTTTACAGCTCTGTTTTACAAAAGTATTTAGTTATAATATTCGAGTCAATTTTTTCTTTAACTTTCTTTTTCTTGACGGTATTGTATAAAAAATATGTGCAGCAAGAGTTAATAGGCAAGCACAAAAGGGGAATCCCCGTATTATATCATCATTCTCTTTCTTCATTTTACTGTGCGTATCGAATGAAATAGTTAGACTTTTCTCATCATGAATATTAGGAGTCAACCACGAATAATAGTAGAAAAACCAGCAACGTTAAGAGAGTTGAAACTTCCCGGATAATTTATGTTCCCGGATAATAGAATCATGGATAATCGAAGTTTAACTGTACTATGTTTATACACACGAGATTGATTTCAGACTGAAAAATTTCCTCAATCTTAAAAATCATTATATGAATTAAATAGAAAAAACAGCAAGCTAAAATTTAAAATCACACTAAAACTGCTGCAATTATAAAAAATACAAACATTCAAAATTTAATATTATCCTTTGAAAGAAAAAATAAACTTTTTTAAAAATTCCAAAGCTATGCGCTACTCATTAGCGACACTAATAACTTTAAATTGAACTTATTCCATTTGTTGTTTTTTTATATTTTTTTTTTATTTCTTAATTGAATATTTGAGCGCTGCAAAAAAACAGAAATGAGAAATATTCAAATAAAAAAAAAAAATAAAATGTGCTATATTTCAATGTCATTTAAAATGCTCTAGAATAATACAAGAATTATAAAGGACGAACAAACGAATAGAATGGGACAAGAACAGTCGCAATTGTAGCAAATTCATGTTCAACATGAATAAAAACAATGGCCGCAGGATATGTTGAGCATGTTCACAGCATCATCATTGCGCTGTGTTTGCAGCGTTGGTGGTTTCCACTTTCCCAGCTTAGCATCCCTTTTTGGCCGGCAACCACTTAAGTACTTACGTTTTGAAGGCCATCATTGCGCTTGGCCAATGCCGTTATCTTAAGGAAACAGTGGAGCGAAGAGCTAAGTTATTCAGCAAAAAATTGTATGTATCATAAATGCAAAATATTATTACAAGTTTTTGGTTGATTTGAAAAAAAAAAAAATAATTTTTTGATTTCTTAACTGCCAAAGAAAGACCTAGAAAGCTAAAATTTCTTGAATTTTATAATTTTTAATGAAAACCCTGAACAAAAGCTTATCAAATCTGTAAATAACCCTTAAAAAATGCAACATCGGGCAATTTTTGAAACACGGCACCAACCCTGTGGATCTTAAAAATTAATTTTCGATTTTTCTTTATCAAATGGTGCAAACATTTGTTTTTTGTTAAACTGGACCATATTAGCGTACATTGTGGGCCTGAAACCGTCACTGACGACGTCTTAAGTCAATTTTTGATATTTTTCCACCTATTGGTGGAAAAATCAATTTTTAACCACTCTCCAAGTCGAAACATTTTTTAACTTTACAAAAATTTATCGGTATCAAGTAATTTGGGGATATGAGACCACCTTTGGTAAAGTTATTAAACTGTTTCTGAGCATCATCTATGAATTATTGAAATCAAAAATTTCTATAAGCTTTCGCGACCCGGGACTGGTCTGAAGTTTGATAAATTCTTAAGTCTATTTACGACTATTTTACATCAAATGATGCAAAAAATTCTCTTACAAAACTGAACTTGGAATCGCCCCTCATGATGTTCGAAACCTAGTCTTCACATCATCAATTGGGGAAGGAAAAATTTTTATAAAAAATACCGAGATCGGGCAACCTGAAAGACTGCGGTCGCTTCGGTGACGTCCTAAATCAACTTTTGATCACTCTCCATCGAAAAGTGCAGAAAATTTTGCTTTCGACCAATCTCCAATGATTGGTAAAAAAAAGTATTTCAAAAAAATTACCCAAAATAAAGCCATTTGCGAATGCGAGACAAAGACAGTGATGTTTAACATATATTTTCAACCTACATATTCCCTTTGATGTGTGCAATTAAAAAAAATGTCATAATATTGGTCGAAATCAGGTCTTTTGGAGACCTAGGATCGCTTTTCATGATGTCTTATACATTTTGGAATCCTTTTTCCGGTATGGACATTTTCCGGAACGACCAAAAACGCGAATTTTTTGTCCGGAATCGGTTTTCCGGAACGACTGTTTTCCGGAAATAATAATTACTAACTTATGCGTATTCCGGAAAGCCGTCGTTCCAGAAAATGTATATTCCGGAAAACCGATTCCGGAAAAGAGTTTCGGATTTTTGGTCGTTCCGGAAAATGTGCATTCCGGAAAACGGATTCCGGAAAGTGGGTGGAAACCATCCATTTTTCATGATATGGTTACATAATGGGAAGCCCGGACTACCAATAAATTACTTTAGAAGTCCTGTGGTTACTAGCAACATAAGGAATGTGAAACAACTTCGATAGCATGGTGTAACACAGTGAAAATATAAAGGGCATATCAAAAAAGCTCAAGATATTAATATGATGTAATGTTTTTTGTAAGAAAAGAGTCCTTTATTAAACCACTTTGTTATGTGTACGATTTGCCTTGTCTCAACTTTCAGCTCTAGGAATACTGCTGCCTTCTTGGCAAAGGTCTTGCTTTTGCGATTACCCAAACAAAAGATTTCGAAAGAGATGTCAAATGGCACGATCTTAGAGGCGATACGGGAAATGCGTATTAAATGCAATGACAAAGACCAAACAAACCAGTGCGGAGTAATGTAGCACTTAAAGGATAGCTGACATTGAGATAATGGTAGAATAAAGTTATATACAAAATATTTCATCAATTAAACGATACTGGCTATATTATATTAAATAAATATATTTCAATTCAATTTTGCATCACTATCTAAAACGACTTTGCGCCATCGTCATAGCTTTGCTGCTGCTTTTGCCACTTCTGCCAGTAGACTACGTAATTTCTTTGCTTGAAGCAAACGTAAAGCATCTTTTGGATTATGTGCGGAACATAATAATAAAACTATAAATTAAATTAACTCATAAAAATTCCGAGTGCATAAAAATGTAGAAAAGCAGCAGCAACAGAATAAAAAAAAAAAAAATACTTTCCTTTCTTATGAAACAGCATATACTCGTATAGCGCCATTTTCTGCAGAAGGACATGCGAAAACATAACAAGGATACTCAATTGCCAGTGGGAGACTAAATTTTATATTGTATTTGCTGCTGCTCCTGGTACAAGTCTTGAATAGATTTGCTTTTATTGGTTGTATTTGGCATGGAATTACAATAATTTTTTTTGCCGCGTTTCTTTAACAAAGCAATTCCGTTCTTGCTAGAAAATTCGTGCAATTTTTTAGAATTGCCAACAATGCCATATTTCACGTTATTTGAAAAAAAAATAAATATTGATTGCTTACAACAAAAGCAATAATACAATATTTAAAAAAAAAACTATGGGCAGCAAGTATATGATGAGGACAGTGGGTAATTAATTGCATTTAAAGTGATATAACATACTACATATTATAACACTTTGTACATTCCCTAATTATTTAAGAAGTGATACTGCTTTTCTTTAAGCAAATAAAGTTTTACGTTATCAATTATGGTAAAACTATACATTGAATTAAAAGACATAAAACTTGCTATAATTTATAAGAAAAATATTATAAATTCGATCATTGCTTTTGGCAAAGTTTAACAGTGATGTCCCTGTTTAATAATTATAAAAATTAAATTTAAATATACTGAAAGTAGATGCACATACCAAAGGAAACTTTGCATGTTTTGTCACTATATTGTCATCACTTAAATTTGTATATCCTGAAAAAAAAGAAAGAAAAATAGATATTAAAAACGATATTCCGAGCTTGCACCGTAAAGCTACGTTGCCTAAAAGTAAAACCTACGGACAGGTCAGCAAATGAGTAGAATCAGTATTGATTTTCTGATGCGGTAAGCTCTACACCCTCTGGGGTATTTAATAAATAAAATGTCTTCAACAATTTAAACAAAAAAAAAAAAAAAATCTGTTATAAATTTCTGTCTGTTCGTAGCTTTTTGAGAGTGTGAACAAATACATTTTTCTACCCTACACCGAGGGTATATTCACTTTTTCATTCCGTTTGTAACGCATAAGGCGTGGCAGGTATGGAAAAGTGTATATATTCTTGTTCGGAGTCACCACGATGTCCGTCTGTTGAAATCAGGTTTACGGGAAAACCAAAAAAAGCTAATTGAATTAAATTACCACACTCAGGTCACACCTTCTTGCGGTTATCTTGTTATTAAAAATGGGCGAAATCGGTTCACGGACACGCCTACCGTTCATACTCTATGTATATTTGCCCAAGCCAATTTTGAAAAAAGTTGCAGCGATCTCGATGAAACTTGGTGATTTGATGCAAATGTGAACAAGATTAGGTTTAGGCTAGGTTTCAAGTTTTCAAAACTTCTTACAGGGGCGTGGCACACCTCTAAATTTTATCATTTATACTACCATATCTCGTAAGCCGTTCAAGATATTGTGATGAAATTTGGTAAACGCATACATTTTAAATATACCTTGAATTGCGATAAAAGTGGGCGGAATATTAAAAGTGGGCGTGTCACTTCTCAACTGTTAAAAATTTTAATTCTGTATGTCTCGAAATTGGCTCAAACAGTTTTCATAATAATTTTGGAGATGATGTCGCTGAAAGTAGTCATCAATACAAGCTCAGCCACTTTACTGAAAAACACTCTTTGAAGGGCGTGGCACAGTTCAAAATATTTATAAGCCTTATATTTAGAGAACATTTTAAAGAAGGTGTGCTCTGAGAGTAATCTTCATAAAATTTGGCTTAGAGGTGTCGGCCGCTATGGGCTATAAAATTAAATGAAAATTGACGGAATTGTAGTTGTGGGCGTGGCACCTCCTATTCTATCATAAAATTGTATTCGTTATATCAATTGAAATATTACAACAATTGGTATGAAATTTAATCTAGGCGGTTTACCTGGTATAAGGTATACCAGAATAAAAAGTGGGCGAAATAACACCAGTGGGCGTGGCAATCCCTATACAAGTAAACTACCTTAAAAGGCATATCTATCGAAATATGTGATTAATTATACTAAAGTTTGGTGAAAGAGTGTTGCTTATGGCAAGCTATTTCTGGATAAAAATCGGACTATATTATACTAGTGGGTGTGTTACCGCTCTAAATTTTAAGACTTATTTTGGCATATACCGCAAAATATGCAACCTATTGGGCATAGATTTGGTATTCGGATGTTAATGACAAATATAATTTAGTAAACCAAATATAGGCGGAATTGAAGAAGTGGGCATGGCACATTTAAATTTCTTAGTTTTTGTTAGATTTTTTTCAATATTTTCCATATTCTTTTGACTTTATCAACCTGTTAAATTTTTCCAATATATCCCATACGTATTCGACATTTTTAACCTTTTTAATTTTTCTTCATTATTTTTAAGACTTTTTCAGCGATTTTGAATTGTTTCATCATTATTCAACTTATTTCAACTTTTATGAGTTTTCAATCGCTTTCAAATTTTTTGAATATTTTCATATTATTTGGACATTTTCTTATTATTTGGACATTTTTAAGCTTTTTTCAATATTTTTCATATTTTTTCGACATTTTGAATTTCTTTCAATTTTCTTCAATGGTTTCCATATTTTTTCGACTTTTTCAGTTTTTTTTTACATTTCACATTTTTTCCAACCTATTCAACCTCTTTAACGTTTTTTAACATTTATTTAAAAGGGACTTTTAGTGCAATGTAGAGTATGTGAGTTTCGGTCTGGCCGAAGATAACACTTTAACTTGTTCTAATTCAAAACTTTTTCAAAGTTCAAATTGCTCTTTATATATTATTCCCATAATAAAGCCCATACATACATACAGGGTCAAAAGTATGATAGAAAGCTGTCAAAGATGAATATTATATTTCTAAGCTCAACATAGTTTAAAGGTCGGCTTGGATAAGCGTCACTGAAGCACTGCAATCAACCTAACAAGCAGGTACGTAGATGACGATGCATCTCTTGTTACTTTATCTGCATAGCCTTGCTTCCAAATAAGCAAGGGTATGCAATAGGGTGTTTTTTTTTCAAACTTTTGGAGAGGGATTTTATTTATTTTTTCCTATATTATAGCTTGAGGAATAAAAATAATTATCCCAACATTTGAGCTTCCTAGCTCAAACCTGAAAACGGCGCAGACAGAGTTTATGTCCGATTTTGTTGAAATTTAACGAAAAAACCGACTTACTAAAACGTAGAAAAAAACTGTCTCAGATGCCAATATAAAGCGTTTTGTGTTTTTAAGTTGCATGGGGGTCGCCACCCACTGTTGTATATCCACGCTTAAATTTTTCGTGTGACTAAAAATGCGGAAAAAATACACACGAAGGAGGTATTTTTTATAATTTTTTTTTTAATTTGCGGTCCTATATGCCTATATAATAGAATCGGGTTTGAAGAAAATTCTCCCAAAATTTCAGCTTCCTAGATCAAACCTGCTAACAGCGCATCCACTTTGTTTCCTAGTACAATTCATATGAAGAACGTAAGAGCAAAACAACGAAAAACAGTAAATTTTCTGAAAAACAGAAAAAAATAAGTATGCAATAACCTTCTTTAGTACAAATTTGTTGTTTTAAAAATGAAATTATCAAAATCGGTTCAGTATAATTTGCGTCAAAGCGTTACAAACCATTGCCATACAAACAATTTTATATACATAGTATAGATAAGAATGATTAAGTGGTATTCTACACTGCTTCAGTGCGAAAATAAAATCCCACTTTTCAGAACAGGGGCAGCCATGATATTTTCTCGGAATTGTGAAATATTAAGAAATCAGACGATACCCTGATCATTATAGAGTTTTTCTATCGAAACGACTGTTATGTAAAGTCAGTTAACTTTATTCAACACCATTAGGTTTTATTGGGATCACGTGCATAAAAAATCGATGGGAAAACGAATGATTCAGTAATGGAAATAAAATTCTCAGATCGTAAACTATTTCCGCATTTTAAAGACTCAAATTACTTTAATGTCTAAGTAAAATGCAAAGTATAAATGGAGCCACATTAGAAATTAAAAAACAAAATCTTTTGAATCTAAGCTGACAAGCTGGCCGCTTTCTAACAGAGTTCGGTCCACTGTATCATGAGGGATTACAGATGCCTAACAGCGACTTCTGTAGAAGTTGCAGAAATGAAGAACATATAGAAACAGTAAGACCAGAGGTCAGTGTGTAGGACTTATTTTTGGCTACCAAATTATTTATTTCCTCAATCTTAATTATATTTTCTGATCCGCACATCACACAATATTAAATATTACACCACATTTGCTGTGAACTTAATAAGACTTAAATGTATTCCATAAATGCATTGACTGGAACATCTAACTCAAATAATATCTAAGTGTTTCTTTGTGGCTGTAAAATTTAATAATGGAAAACTTCAGCTGCGTTAAGAGGCTGAATTTATGCGAGTGCGAGAAAATTTCCAACAATTTCATAATTAAAAATTGTAGTACATTTCAAAATCTCCACGCAGAGTTTCTAGGAAAGTGCGTCTGCTTGGCAATTGAGAAATGTAACTCCTGTTTTTGCAGTACGCACTTCATGCAATTCGATGCAGTCGAATTGAGTTTATCGTAGTTTTGGTCAGAAATCGTTTTATTAGTTTTTCCTGCTGCTATATTTGTTGTAACTGCGGCTGCTGCTGCTGCAGTCATAGCAACAAACTCACATGTGGCTAAAAATGGCAACAGTAAACAGCAATGTAATGAATTCGACCAAAGAAGGATTGTAATATGAGAAGGATTGTAGTATTAAGTGAATGAAAGAGATAGCGATAACGATCAACGATATAACTGAGTATTAATCTATTTTGAATGAAACTTTTAACATTTATCTGTGTTTGTGTTGCGCTATACTTGTGTGTGTGTGTGTGTTTGTGTAAAGCTATCGCGAACAGCGAAACGATGAGACTGAAACAAATGACCAACAATAGCCGCAGTGCTGCCACCTACTGGCGTTGCTTGCAATTAAAACTTGAATTATTACCGAGAAAATCGAGCGGCCCGAATTCGATTTCAAGAAATAGCACACAGGCAGTCAGCAGGAGCTGAGCACTTGTCAAATTTGCTGTTGTTGCAGTTACACAGGAAAAAATTTTCTTTACTGGTTGAACTGAAATTTATTTGAAAACTATGTTCAAAGGCAAGGTCGAGTTGAAAATTGTACTATGACTCCATGGTAATTGCAGTTTTCTAGTGAGTAAAATTCAGGAAACTATCTTATTTTCCACATTCTTCGAAATTTGGTGTAATTCAAGATTTTTTTCCTCACAAACTATGCTGAAGGATTAGCCCAAAACTACCTCGACCGAAGAATTTGATGAACAAAAGTTTCAAAAAAATTTAATCAAAGTGGCCCAGGAATTCTCGCTCTCAGAAAAGCCGTCCCGAAAATAGTTTTGCTTCGAGAAGTCGTGGCGTCTATGAAGATTAATGCTTTAGTGCAGAAGACTACCACTCAGCGGCTTTTGCTGAACGGACATTGCTAATGGCGGAGGTATCCACTAAAGAAAATACTTCGTTGGAGTAACTAGTTTAGCCACTTGTGTCTGACTTTGTTTCCGACTATTTTCGGAAACGAAATTGAAACTCTATCATACAAAAAAGGAAAATCCGTGAAACTATCAGAATTATACATCAGCTCAAGTTCGAAACTCAAAAAAAAAAAAAAAAAAAAATCCATAGCGAATTCAGAACATTAGAAGTGCTATTGACATTTAAATTTGAACAACAATTCCTTTTTGGAACTGAATTGGGATCAAAAAAGGGCCTGACTGATAGCAAGTTCTCTTTAGTTTAACTGCCAAGGAAATTCTAGAAAACTCTGGACCCTTAAAACCTCAATTAACATCCTTCAAATAGGATATAAGATAATGTGAATGCTGAACCGTACGCAGGACTTGCATGTATGGGGGGGGGAGGGGGTTTATCCAATTTAATAAAAAAAAGCAGCCATACAAAGAAACCTATCGAAAAATAAATGTATGATGGAACAAATTATGATATCTATAATATTTATATAAAATCGCTTGTACGAAAATGGTTTGTAACGCTTTGGCGCTAAATATAATGAGCCAATTTTAATAATTTCTTCTTTAAAACAATATATTTGTGCTAAGAAAGGTTATTGTATACTTATTTTTTTAGGGTTATATATATATAATTTTTTTAAGAGTAAAGTTTTTGCAAAATCTCCCACAAAAATTGTTTGATTTTTCATTGCTTATGCTGCTTCTTGAACCTTGTGTTATTATTGTTGTTTTTTTTTTTTCATTTGTACCGTTTGTATTTGGTATCGAAATTCAATGAACAAACTCTCTTTTGTTTCGTTTTTTTTTTACATTTGAAGAGATGAGATAGAATGAGTTATTAAGAAAGAAATTTCATTATGAAAAAAACCGGGACATGCGCGAGCGATGCCGCAGGTATCACTAGCATTAAATAATTACAGTCAAACACATTTTTAAGTTTTCCTTAAGTCGCACTTTTTCACAAATAAAATTTTCGACTATCCATTTTGATCGCTGATCCGTCTTGATTAAGTCTATACATCGCAGTTTACTCAAGTCTGAGCTCGAATAATCACCAATAATAATTGTGAATATAAATTGATACAAATTTTGCTAAACACTCACCAGTTTAATATATTCGACTGAAATTTCTACTGGTGAAATGAAGGGGAAAGGAAAGGATATAACCTAACGTTTGTTCATCTTTCTGACCGATATCTAATTCAAAAAACAGTCCGAAAACATTACAAGAAAAATATTAGAAACTCTTGAGTGAAATATCGCAATTCTCAAATAGCTCTGCTACACAACTTCTTGGGGCATTACAATAGCAACTTAGTTCAGCAAAAATTACCCCTCGATTTTTATGATTTTGTGTCTCAATTTTTTTTACGTGTACTCAACTTAAAAACCATTGCCAACTGGCAACTGGTGTAAAACGATCCAAATGAAAACTTTTCCAATTATTGCGGTTCAGCTGGTCATGTTGTGCTGCTGATGCTACTGCAGCGCAGCCGCTTACTGTGTGAATGTGGTAAAAGCCCGAATGGTTAGGGTTGCAACATTAATCTAATTTTCAGTTTTTTCTTCACATTTCTCGTTTAGCACTGTGAAAATTTATGTTGTTTTTAAATGATTTCAAATTAGTTCAGCAAAAATAAAAATGAGAGATAAAGCAGAAGAAAATGAATCATAGATATTTTGCAGAAAACTTTTCCACTTTTTCTGTTGGCATTGCTCCAGAACACCAGAAATGCATTGGAGTGAGACAGCGCTTATTGATGGATAATAAGAACAAATAAAATGTTAGCAAAAAACAACTGCAATATGCTAGAGAATTATTTTGTTGCCTGCAGCAATCAACATCAAAGTTACCTGGTAGCATCAAACGATAACAGCAATAATGTCAGCTTCAAACTGAGCGACAAATCTCATCAATGAATGTCATTTTTTTTTATTGAATTTTAATCGAAAAAAAAAAACCATCAAAGGTAACAACAACAATAAATAGAACAAAAATGTAGAGCGAAAAATTGGTGTTTTCTGGTATAACATTGTTTATGGTGTTTGTTGGTAGACTAGTCAACACAAAGTATGTAACACCTGAAGAGTTTCAACAAGATCCTTGAATAAGGTGTTACTTCTGCAAACTGATGTGGTGTAGATTGCAGAAGGATTAGCCACAATTTTTGATGAAGGCATCGCTAAAAGTTTTCAATTTTCTGCATTGGAGGAGAGATAACGATCATATGGCTGTGCAGCATGTTTGTAGACGTAACTAGATGCAAAAGAATGTATCCTTCCAGTCTCTGAATTGAATGAATGAATTGACCCTCCCCATTTTTTTATATTTTTGAAACTTCATATCTTGCAAGCCATGCAAGATATTGCGACAAAATTTAACAAACGGATGAAGATCATATATATCTTGGATTATGCCAAAAGAAGATAAAAGTGAAAAAGTAGGCGTGGTGATCAAAAATTGAAAATTTTGATTCAATATTAGTCGGAAACGAGCCACCTATGATTTTCATAAATATTTTCACTGTCAGTGATCAATACAAGCTAATTCCCTATACTGGCGCAGGTCGTTGAAGGGCGTGTTACAGTAAGAAAACTTATAACATAATCGTTATGAAATTTAATATGGCAGATATCAGTAGTTACTCAAAACTAGCCAAAAGTGGGCGCAAAAGTATACGTGGGCGTGGGACCCCCGTACAAAAAAAAAAAAAAAGACTCTAAAATTTAAAATAATGTCATATTTAAGTAATCTTTATGAAATTTGGTGAAGATATGTCGGTTACTATATGCTTTGAAAGTAAATGGAGCACGTTCGGATTGTATCAGATTGTATCCCATAATCATAAAAAGTTATAAGCGCTATTTTTAATAAACTATAGCAGCAATTGATATGAAACTTAACGTGTGTACTTGCTTTAAAGTATATCTGAATCAAAAATGCCCCATATGCCACCAATGGGCGTGGCACCTCTCACACAAATAATATACCTTAAGTAAAATAACTAACGAACTATATGAGCAATCATACTACAATTTTGTGTATGAATGTTATTTATAAAAATCTATTTCTGGATCAAAATCGGGCTAGATTGTACTAGGTGGGTGTGTCTTACTTACTTACTTAGATGGCCATAACAACCCGTTGTCAGGTTACCGCCGACCTCATTAGCTCTCGCCAGGCGCCTCTTTATCCGAGGCGGTTTTGGTTTTCATTGGAAATGATAATAATGTGTGGTGGGATCCAAACCCTACGCACACATTCCAAGTTTTAAGTCTAGGAGAGACTCGCCTTCTCACAACTAGCTCACCCCCGGACGGGTGTCCAAGGGATCTCGAAAGGATACTTGGCCAAAAGGCCGAAAGTTTGTGAGCTACTTGAACTGCTTGCAAAAGAATCATCCCTGGCCACTCCCAGGTGAGTGGCGATCAGGAACTTTACCCACTTACGTGGACTTCTAAAAGCAGCTTCATCCTCCATCCATCCATCCTCCATCCAGTGGGTGTGTCACTGCCCTAATTTTTAAGACTTACTACGGTATGTCTCGCAAATTATTCAGGCTGTTGTAATAAAATTTGGTATGCGGATGTCGATTACGAACATAACTTACTGAACCAAAAGAAGGCAATATTGGAAAAGTGGGTGTGGCATTTTTCGATTTTTTTCGATTTTTTTCATTTTTTTTCGACTTTTTTCACATTTTTCAAGATTTTCAACCTATTTTAATTTTTTTCGAACACTTCCCATATTTTTTTGACTTTTCAACCACTGTCAACTTTCTTCATTATGTTCCAGATTTTTTCAACGTTTTCAGCGATTTTAAATTGTTTCAACCTCTTTCAACTTTTTTCGAGTTTTTCGACTTCTCTCACCTGTTTTCAAACTTTAAAATATTTTTTCAACTTTTTCAGCCTGTATCAACTGTTTCAAGATTTTGCAACTTTCTTCAAAATTTCACATTTATTATATACACACTCGTATTGTTTCTTAGGATGATGTTGTTTCTCTTAAATGTGTGTCTTCAACTCAGAGGATAATACAATTTGTGAGTGTTGTGACGTCACATTATGTACATATATAGCTATCTTTGATTTAAGATGTGCTTTAAAATTAAAACTTTTTTTACCTATCCACCCATGTAAAATGAAAGTAAAACAATTTGCCTACGCCATATTGTTATGAGTGATGATCTTTCTCGCTTAAGTTGGCTTTAATGCTGCTCTGTTCCATTTTATTGCTACAAAGTCGAGACTTTTCGATAGCCATTCGCCAATGTTGCCAATTACAGTTGTTTTTCTTTTAATTGATTACAGCGCATCAATTTTATTTTAGGCTGAGTTCGCTGATTTACTGTCTCCTGGTGGCGTTTCTAATTAAATTTATTTTTGGCATGTCCTTGAATGAGCGAGCTGTTGTTGTTTCGTGTTGATTAATATTGTGCAATGATTTTATGTTAATTAAAATAGCTAATTAAAATTTTATAACATTAGTTATCAGACGTTGTTGCTAAAATTTTATAAATGACACCAAAGTAAAGCATTCGCTAAGTTTGTGTTCAATATTTTTTTGTACAAAATTTAACTCATGATATACGTACATTATAAGAATAACATTTTTTGCTTTAAAAAAATTAAAAAAAAATGTTGCTCTTAACTACCAATTAAAGTAAAACCTTTTATTGACATCATCATCTTGTTTCATGTGTCCTTAATTTGCATATCCTTATTATTCATTTTTGTCGCTGCAACTGTCAGCGTTCACATCATTGACACACATTATCCCTTAAAGTCTTTTAATATATTTTTGATGCTTAAAATTGTACTGACCAGCAGTCCAATTCGAAGTTTGTAGTGTTGCCATCAAGACGTTATGATACGAATACATATATTTCATTATATCAGCAAATTGTGAAACTATTTAACTAAGTACAAAATCGTAATAGTTTTTTAGAACTAAAACTTTAAAGAGAGGGTGATGGAAACATTCCAAACATATTTTTTAGCAATAGTTGGGACACGACTTTCTCCGATTTAATTCAAATTTTGATTATACCTTAAGATAAAACTTAGAACTTGTCTAATGAGACTTAGTTCAGGAGATATTGAGCCTCAAGAACGACTATTTCGTCAAATTTACTATTTTTCAAAAGTTCATTATAATTCATACAAATATTCCAGAGCGACCATTTTAACCTCATTCAAAGCAAAGAGCTTCAAGTTCACATAGACTACAGGCCAAAACAATAAAAAAGATTTCCATGGATATCAAGGATTGTCAACAAACTTTATTATCCTTTTTATCTCAATAGTCATTCTCTTTGATATCCATTATTTTATGATATACAGTAGAACCTCTGTAAGTCGAACTTGAAGGGAGACGCCAAAAAATTCGAGTTATAGAGTTTTCGACTTATGGAGGACTTCGACCACATGTTAACGTCAGTTATAAATTCCTTTATCATATCATAAAATTGATTTATTTTATAAGTAGGCTTTAACATTTCTAAAAGCCTTAAAATTCTTAAAGTCGGTATATAATTTTTCTTTGAGCTATAGAGGTTATTCGTTTCAAATAATCGAGTTGTAAAGGTTATAAAATCAGACATTGCTATATTCGAGATGCAGAGGTCAAATTTATTTTTTTCGAGCTTTAGAGAGAAAATATGTATTGAATTTACTTGTAGGGACTCGTTTATTATTTCGACTTATAGAGGAGTCAGATTTCGAGCAATGGAAGTTTTGGGGCTTGAAGAGAAGGGAACACAACACTTTTTCGAATTTTTGGTTCCACTGTACTAGCTGATGCCCGCGACTTTGTACGCGTAGCCTGTCTATACTTTGTTCTGCACAAGCAAACAATTACAATTATTTAGTAGACCTACTAGAATTTTTGATAATTTTTCACAAAACCCATGTTGTTGTTGTTTGCAATGTAAATTGGCAATTTGAGGATGAGAGCGAGAGTAAAATTTTAATATTCCGCTGTTTCTCTTCCATAAAGAAAAAAACAAAATACACCTTAACATCCCATTAAACAATTTGTTATGCTTGCCTGCTTGTTTCATTGTGTGCAATTAATTTTTAAAGTATTTTTAAAACTTCAATATTTTTATATTTAACAAGAATATCGTGATAATTTTAATTGGAGATTGAGACCAAGTGTCTAAGGAATAAGCCTAAATTATTTTAATGAAAATTGTTTTAGTAATTTTTACGTGATGCGCGAACATCGAAAATGGTTATCATTTTATTTATATTGATCAATTAACTACTTCCGGGTAACCTAACGCCTTTTATTTTTAAACAATTTTTGAACATAAATTTTGGGGTTTCTTTCGTTATGAGAATCATTTGCTAAATTTTCTACAAAATTTTGTCACTTTGATCAAAAGCTCTACAAAAGCAGCAGTTTTTCAAAAGATGAACACATGAATTTTCCGGCCACAAAGTATTTTTATATGCAATTTTTGCTTTTCTTAGTCATCCAATTCACGTCAACACCAAGAGATGCTTCTCTCCATTGCTGCCGTATCAAAGAAATAATAGATATTGTAGCGAAATTTGGTTTACGCCAGAAAATTTTCGAAATAAAAACCAACAAAAGAAAAGTAAACGATACTAGCTAGCATTACTGGCTGTATAAATACTTTGACACCATCTAGCGGCCAAGTGCAGTTTTTGTTTTGAAAGAGAAATTATCGCTGTCGTACAACGCCATCTAGATGGTAATAGTAACATTCTGGATAATTGTGAACTCGACGTCGATACGCCATTTAGAAGGTACTGGTAAATTGTCGCCACGCCACTTAGAAGGTACTGGATTATTCGAGAAAGTGATGACTGTACATAGTATAAAAGGTTGTCATCTGAGCTGTCGTACACAGTTGAATTCAAACAGTGAAGCAGAACAGAACTACAAAGTAGTTGGCAACATTGACCAATTGAATTAATACGCACCAACACATAACAACAGTGAGGTGATGAAATAAGGAAACCAAACCTGAGAAAGAGAGAGAGAAAATCAACAGAATTGCCAATAAATATGAAATGAGCGAATTGTTGACATGCAAAAATTAATCATTTACGATGCCAAGGCATTAAAGGAATTGCGTTATTTACATACACTCAAAAGTACACACCCACACACATGTAGGCATACAAACACTTTAATGCGTGTGGTTGCGTAAAAAGGAAAAATTAATCACAATGCATGTGAATAAAAATATTTTAATTTTTTATTTACTCGTATGTCCAATTGTAACTTTGGCAATAAAAAAAAACTGAAACCAGATCGAAATATTGAGCATTTTCAGCAGTAGCGCTGTTATGAATTTTTAATAAATAAAAAAAAAAGAAAAATAAAATATATCAATGAATTTTCATTGAAGTTTCATTGAATTGAAGTTTTAAGAAATTTCTTATTACCGGCATATATAGAGTTTGAAGGAAACTGTAAGCAACAACAAAGGCTTCTTTGACTTTTGAATTTAATTTCAGCTCTTGGCATCACTCACAAGAAAAAACACTCTGCTTATGTCAGCAAAATTAAATTTTCTTTACTTTAAACTGCGCGCGTATCATCAATCAACTTTTGCTACGAAAATCATCATCTTTTATGACTATATTAATTTCCATTACGGTAATAATGAAAACTTATAAAGAGCACTTTCGAGACGAAAATGTATTAATTGTAAAAATGTACTGTGAAATTTCACAAATCGGCTTATGCTTTATAAACAAACATGACAAAGACAACAATTGGAACAACTTAACCTGGTAAATTGGTAATATAAGTTTCGAGTATTACCACATATCTGAATATTCACTAGACCGGGTCAATTTGTATGAAGCGAAATAAGGTCAGCCAGACACCGACTCAGAAGTTAGAAGGACCCTTAAAAACGAATCTGCGTCATTATTTTTCGTTACGAGAAAAACCAATGGAGCACTTTTGATTCTCCTTACACAATTTTTGTATGGAAAATTGAATTTTGGGACTTAATATTATCTATAACAGAAAAAAAAAAACTTAAATTTTTTAACGTCAAGTTTTTCGCAAGAACACAATTTTTATTTTTCAAGCAAATTCAGGTATCCATTCTGTGAAAAAATAAAAGTTACGTGCAAAAAACACTTTTTTTTAGCCAAAAAGAACCTTCAGGAGAATGAAAAGTGCTCCATTGGTTTTTCTCGGAACGAAAAAAAAAAAAAAAAATTGCTGCAGATATCGTTTTTAAGAGTCCTTCTAACTTTTGAGCCGGTGTCTGGATGAATCTTAATTTCGACCCGGTCTAATATACATGCACATATACATAGCCTCATCAGACCAATTTTGGTTAATATGTAATGAGATTTGAACCCCGACGATTCCATGAATTATATGTGGACAGCCGCTCTTAACACTTGAGCCATGGAGGTTCTGCCAATGACGTGTAAAAACACATTTACAGGGTGTTTTTTTTAGCTTCGAATTGAAATAAAACACAAGAAAATCGTTTTAATGTCCATCAATTTGGCTTTATTGGAAGGATAATTTTATGCCATTAATGTTTAAATATGATTTCGGGCATGCGGCCGCCGCGGCTGGCTCGAATAAAGCCAATTCTACAGGTCCAATTTTGAACCATTTTTTCGAGCATATGGGGCCGTATGTCGGCAATAACGCCACGAATGTTGGTTTCCAAGTCCCCTAACATTTCTGGTTTGTTGGCGTAGACGAGCGACTTCACATATCCCCAAAGAAAATAATCCAATGGTGTCAAATCACACGATCTTGGTGGCCAATTGACAGGTCCATTCCGCGAAATTATGCGCTCATCGAATGTTTCCTTCAATAAATTGATTGTGACGTGCGCTGTGTGGCATGTAGCGCCGTCTTGTTGGAACCACAACTCATCCACATTCATGCCATCCAATTCGGGAACAAAATAGTCGGTTATCATGGCTCTATACCGGTCTCCATTAACGGTAACTGACTCTCCAGCATTATTTGGGAAGAAGTATGGCCCAATGACTCCACCAGCCCATAGAGCACACCAAACAGTCAGTTTTTGTGGATGTAATGGCGTCTCAAGGGTCTCATGTGGATTCTCTTCACTCCAAATGCAGCATTTTTGCTTGTTGACGTAGCCATTCAACCAAAAATGAGCCTCATCACTGAACAAAATTTTGTGATGAAAATCAGCATCGAGATCAATCTTATTTTCGGCCCATACACCAAAATCACGACGCATTACATGGTCTCGCGGCTTTAATTCTTGCACAAGCTGGATCTTGTAAGGTCGCAAGCCAAGATCTTTGCGCAAAATCTTCCATAAAGTTGATGGACAAAGCTCCAATTGCTGTGCACGGTGGCGAATCGATTCATTCGGGTCCTCTTCAACATTTTGCTCTACAGCGGCAATTGTTTCTTCGGTGCGAACTGTTCGACGTCTCTGCGGATGCGTATTATCACATAGAGTAAACGTAGTGCAAAAACGACCCATGGTTAACCGAATTAATTGCTCTGATGGACGATTATGTCGACCATAAAATGGACGGAGCTTGCGGTAAACTTCGCGAACTGAACCATTATTTTCGAAATAAATTTGCACGATTTGCAAGCGTTGTTCTTTTGTCAACCTGTTCATGATGAAATGGCAAACCAAACTGAACATAAATGACATTAGAGTTGCCAGATTTGACCATAAAATGCCAGTTTTATCTCTATTCGAAAAACAAACCTCTAAAAAAAACACCCGTTATATGTACGTAAAGCGCTATCTGTCGTATATTTTGTCATTTCTTGTTGAACCCGTTGGTTCAATGACTTGCTATGATGTAGCTTTATTTTTCGAGTTTGTAAAAAAAATATATCGTCAAAAGATGTGCCGATTTTAAAACAAATTTTGCACTTTTTCAAAGAGTACAAGGCTGTGATGGCGTTTTCGGTACACTTGTATTTTTTCAGTTCAATTGAATTGAAAAAACATTGGAAGAAATTAAAGTAAAGTTAGATCCTGACTGTAGAGGCCCTTTACTATTTATGACAATCGTAAGATATTGGTTTTACGAGTTTAAGCGTGGTTGTACAACTGTTTTCGATGAAGAAACACTCGTCAGACTACTGATTACTGAGGAAATTCTCGAAAAAGGGTCCATGACATGATTCTCTCTGATCACCGAAACAAAGTGCGCGCGAAGTAGCTGAGGCCGTGGATGTCACTTACAGTATGGCAATCAACATTTTAAATGGTGCGATAGGTGCGAGAAAATTGACGACCTGATTGCTCACGGTGGACAAAAAGCGAGCTCGAGTAATAATGTCAAAGCAGTGTTTGGAAAGCGAAATCCATATGAATTTTTACGTAGAATGGTCATCTTTGATGAAATCTGAATATGTAATTAAACGTCAGAGATCAAAAGACAGTCAAAACAATAGACTTTCTGCAAAAAGGGAAAACATTCATAAGACAGTACTACAGTTATTGGACAGATTCGATATGAAACTAAAGAAGACACTGTACCATTTGGCTAAGAAAACAGTGCTCTTCCATCACGATAACGAACTAGCACATTCATCTTTGAACTATGGAAAAATGCTACGAGTTTTTTCCGCACCCACCTTACTCGCCCGACTTGGAACCAATATGACTTTTTTCTGTTGCCTACAAAAATGCAGATTATCAATCATTTCAATATACTTGACCATTTTTTACATTAAATATTGCAAAATATAAGGTCAATGTCAATGCATCTCTTGTCTAATCATATCATTGAATCATTTAGAATTTACGTAAAAAAAACATAGCGTAATAATCCTTTTGCGTAATTTTTGTACTTCAGTCACTATAAAACTGTAAGTGCTAAAAGTCTATACAAATGCACTTCAAATCACACGCACATATATACGTACGTCTTCCTTTATAAAAGCATATGTGTGCATAGTAAATGTAAAAAGACAAAAAGTCATTATTTACTCGCAGCATGTAATCGACAAAGTTATGCTTTTGCACACAAAATGTTGATGACGGCAACGACAGCTACAGCAACGTTACCCGAAAAAAAGAAAACTTTTTGAAGCTGAAACTTATGAAATCGCGAAGATAATTCAGAGCCACCAAAGCGTAGGCTTTACTATTAAGAGTTGTGGTATTAAAAAATATAACATTGCTATTGCATCTCGATGATTTTAGTGATGTTGAAAGTTGATATTTAATACACTGCATTAAAGACACTTGCTGATGATCTATCAAGCATCTAAAAAAGGGAGCGTTGAAGGGGGGGGGGGGGCAATTATAGATGCTAAAGCTCTCTTGTTAGGAAACGAAGGAGTTATCAAGACAAAAGCAGTGATATCTTTAAAATAGCTTGCTAACGTATTTAAAGAGACAAGTTGCCTATGTATCCAAATTTTAGTTCTATAATATCTTGCTAGAATAAGATATAAAACTATACTAAAAAGAGACGTAAAAATATCCTTGATATGCATGTCTCGTGTGTATTACTATACCGTATTTAACAAAGTGCTTATAAAGACATAAGGTGGTATGTTTCGTGTGCGTCTTAGTGTAGAACGTAATAAAATGCTTATAAAGACATGTGGCGGTATGTCTCGTGTGCGTTTTTATTTTGTGAAAATAAAATTCATTCTCATAGCTTTATATGCACTTTATTATGCACATTATAAAGAGACACACAAAACATTCCACTTCATGTCTCGCATGTGTCTTTATAACGCAATTTTTTTTTTTTGTTGTATTTTTAGGGAGCTTATCCAAGTCAAATATGAGTAAGATACGATTCGCCTTCAACGTATAAAATAATATATTAGAGATAGCCTAGCATGTAGCGCGCATGACTAAGAATCGTTGGGACATGGGTTCGAGACAACTGGCGTACAAAAATTAAGTAAATGAAAAATGATAATAAAATAAAATTATGTATAGCATATTAAGTCTCTAATGCATCTTTAAAGTCTTTAAGCAAGACATTTTTTACGCAATTTTTTTTAGGTCTTTATAAGGTGTCTTTTGAGCAACTGAGAAATTTACTCTTAAAAGATAAAAAGGGGAACTTGTCTTTATACTTCATATGCCAAATGGTTTTCATAGGTCCCTATAAAGAGTTAATAAATATTATGTGTTGTCTTTTTACTTGTCTTTAAAATGCCTTTAAAAGAAGCTATAAAAACTTTTTTTTATGATCTATCAAGTTTGATTTAGATTGCAATGAATCGTAAATTCTTCATGATTTTTATGAAGGTTGAAGTTACTTTTTTAAAATATGTGGGAGAGGTTTTAATATTTCATTGTTTTTTACCAAATTTCTTAAAACGTTACGACCTGCATCTAAAAATCTTCTAGAAAAATCACTATCATCAATATCAAAGTAATTTGGGGTTAATTTTTTCAAAAAACTTTTCTGGTTATATCGTTAGTTTCCGTCCGATATTTACACTCCATGATAAATTCGAAACACATTAAATCCTTGCATTGCTATTTGGAATAAAACCAAACGTGCGGAAGAAGTGAATCTTGAGCACAGACGAACTAGTAACCCCAAGTTTTTCTTTATCAATTCTTCCTTTTAGTTCACAGCAATTGCTGCAGCGTAGCATATGAGTGCAGCGCATGAAAGTTTGATTGTCTTTGTCTTTAATCGCAGTAAGCGGTAGTGGGGAAAAACTTCGAGGTTAGACTGCGGCAGTATGTAGAATCGATTCAATATTGACACAGTGCAAAAGCGAGGATACGCTGAATGAATAAAGTCACTTCCGGCAGATTATGTTTACATACATACACACACATATTCTTGCACATGCGATAGGAGGTTTGTCTGTGTGTATTCATTTGAATGTGTTTGCTTAGCCACAAAGCAAAGGATTAAAAGGATTGCACACCAAAAAAGAAACGACAAGTGCATAATTTTGAATTAAATTAAATGTAAATGCAATCGATATGATGCAAAGTAAATAAAATTTTCTTAAGTAATGAAATAAGAATATTTCGATAAAATTAAATATTAAAAATTTGCTGCTTAAATTAAGCAAAAAGTTAAATACTTTCATATGATGACCAACTAAATGCCGCCTAAGGAAATTATTTAAATCCTTTCTTCAAGCATATGACAAGGTGCGTCCTGTTTTGTTTGTTTTGTAAGAAGAAAAATATTTACTTTTTATTAAAAAGAGAAAGAAAAAGTTAGAAAAAGTCAAAAAGACATTGTAGTCTGCCTCAATGACAATACCAATAACAACAACAACAAGAATGACAGTAATAACAAAAACAACAACAACGACGATAAAAACAATGACAGTGACAGACCAGTATGATGACAGTATAAACATTAACAGCATCAACAGCAGCAATAACAAAAACAAACAGAGAAAAAGATACAGGAAAAAGAGAAGCAAATGATGCAAGCAAAACACATGAGACTGGCAAAATATTTTCAGATGCCTCAAGTCAAAAAAAGGACATAATAATTGATGTGCTTATTGTGCTGCTGTTGCTTATGACCTGTTATCAAGTGCAATTGGATGGATGGTGGGGATTTTGAAAAGGGAGCACTATGCATTTAGCTGAAACGGTGCACAGTGTTATATTTTGAGAAAAAATGGACAAAATCAAATTCCCGTCGATAACAATGCCCAAAAAAAACGAGGTCGGTCTCATTCGAAAGGTGATTTCATGCTTTTTTTAGAAAAATTGTCCTGAATCGAGATCCCAGCTTTGGGTATTTCTCAGAAATGCCCAAAATATGGTCTTTTTCACTTTTAGACAGTTTTTCCCAATTTTAGTACAATTCTGACTCGTATACATATCCGATGATAATTTATTTTGAAAGTCGAGAGTATATATATATATATATATATATCTTTTAAAACTAATTCGTTATAAAAAAAAAATTATATATATATATATATATATATACTCTCGACTTTCAAAATAAATTATCATCGGATATGTATACGAGTCAGAATTGTACTAAAATTGGGAAAAACTGTCTAAAAGTGAAAAAGACCATATTTTGGGCATTTCTGAGAAATGCCCAAAGCTGGGATCTCGATTCGGGACAATTTTTCTAAAAAAAGCATGAAATCACCTTTCGAATGAGACCGACCTCGTTTTTTTTTGGCATTGTTATCGACGGGAATTTGATTTTGTCCATTTTTTCTCAAAATATAACACTGTGCGGTGTAGCAGCAGCATTGCTTTGTAAATACAAGCGTAAGCATAAATATAAGCGTGAGCATATGCATAGACATAAGCGTAAGTATGAGCATAAGCATAAGTATTCTCATCAGCATAAGCGTAAGCTTAGTCATTAGCTTTAGCATACACATAATCATAAGCGTAAGCATGAAAATTGGTATAAGCATAAGCATTCACATAAGCATAAGCAATCACATAATCATAAGAATAGGCATAAGCATTCAAATAAGCATAAGCGTATGTATGAACATAAGCATAAAGACTTGTAAGCATAACTATAAGTATGAACATAAGCATAGGCATAAGCATTATGATTCACATAAGCATAAGCATTATGATTCACATAAGCATAAGCGTAAATACGAATGTAAGCATAAGCATTGACACAAATATAGGCATGAGCATAAGCACTCACATAAGCATAAACGTAAGAATAAACATAAGCATATATTATCATTAGCATAAGCGTAAGTATGAACATAATTATGGGCATAAGCATAAGCGGAAGTATCAACATAAGCATAAGCATTCAAATAAGCATAAGCATGAGCATAAGCATTCATATGAGCATAAGCGTAATTATGAACGTAAGCATAGGCATAAGCATTATGATTCACATATGCATAGGCGTAAGTAAGTACGAACAAAAGTATAATTATTCACATAAGCATAGAGATGAGCAAAAGTATTCACATAGGCACTAGTGTAAGTATGAACATAACCTTAAACATTCACTAAGCACTGAAATAGTCATAGACACTCACATAAGCATTAGCTTAAGTATGAAAAAATCCTTAGGCCATAAGAATAGTCAAAAATATAAGGATTTTTCTTAATTTTTTTTTTCTCTCTTATAATAAACTGAAAAAGCATCCATCATTTTGTGGCATTTTTCACAAAACTTTGGCCCAAAGGCATACTATATTTTTTTTTTTTGTACAAATATTGTTGTTGACGGCAATGCTTTGAAGGATTTTGCAAAGGCTTTGAATCAGTATCACTCAAAAAATGTGTGCCCAATTAAAAATTAAAAATATTTCAAATGCGAAAAATCATTTCGAATTCTTTCTAAAGAATTTTCTCATGAACCAAAATGGAAAATTCAGGCAAAAAAATAATTTACTAATTTAAATTTAGTAGTTGGCGGAATTAATCAACTGAAATATTGACCAAAATAGACCTAAGGCCATTATAAAGCATAAGTATATGCAATAGCATAAGCAATTTTTCTAAGAAGAAATTAACACAAAGGATCAAACATTTTTCCATATAAAATTTGGCATAAGCTCAAGCAAAAAAAAAATTTTCTTTGTGTCAATTTTGTTTTATAGACGATAAAGCATAACGACTTCCAAAAATCACATCATTAAAATCGAAAAAAAGAAATTTCGAAATTTTCCTTTGAACAAATTCTCTTCTCTACGTCCATGCATTGTTGTATGAATAACTAAAATAACAAAATTGACAGCTTTGACAGTGGCAGCTGAAGCAACACCACAACAACAAAAAGCAATAACAACAAGAAAGAATCAAACTCCAGCAACATTCATAGCAAACACTTAAACCAAGCAACCAACCAACCAACTGTATGAGAATGCGTCGTCCAGTGTCAACATCAGTGAATGTCAATGAGACGAATACACTATGACTGTTTTTGTGTGTGATGTGAGAGCAAAAGGATTTTTCCTACATATAAGAATATGAAAAAGTGTAAATGCGAAAAGGATTTAATGTAAACACACGACAACAATAGAAACAATGCTTTCTTATGCACGTTGACAATGCTGACTTCGATGGTGCATTGACATTTCATCTTAAGCTTTTTCCATAAGACAAAAGAAAAATTATAAAATTATAAAAGAATGAAATGAAACTCAGATACTCGTAAGAATACAACACTTTTATTGTTTGCCGTACACACAATTTGTTGGTGCTTTTCTGCCGTCTACAGTAATGCTGTGTTGAGAAAAATTAGACAAAATGAGAGTCCAAAACCTCGCATATTAAGCGGACTTTAAGTAGACAAGAGCAGTCTAAAAGAGTTTGCTTCAAAGAATTAGTGATCTGTCTAATTGAAAAAAAAAAAATAAGTTTTTCGGTGCAGTGTAACTAAAAGATATAGGTATTTTTTTTTTGAAATCCAGCCAAATTATGACAATAAGATTTGGTCAAAAAGTTGGTTGAAAAAGTCCAAAAAAAATGGAACGTGTTGAAAAAAGTTGAAAAGGTTGAAAAATATTGAATGAGGTTGAAAAGTCGATAAAATTTAAAGAGGTTGAATAACTTGAAAAAATTGAAAGAGGTTGATTGAAATCTTCCAACAGTTGAATGTGTTTAATGAAGTTGAAAGGTCAAAAAACATGGAAAATATTAAAAATATTTTAAAGAGTTTGAAAACCTCGAAAATAGTTGAAAATTTTAAAAAAAAAAATTGAATGAGGAAGAAAAATGTTGAAAAAGTTGAAAGAGTTTGAATAACTCGAAAAAAGTTGAACAAGGTTGAAAAATTCGAAAAATATGGATAATGTTAAAAGAAGTTGAATAACTCGAAAAAAGTTGAGAGAGTTTGAATAACTCGAAAAAAGTTGAATAATGTTGAAAAATTTGAAAAAATATGGAAAATAATGAAAAAATTTGAAAGGTGTTGAAAAATGTTGAAAAATGTTGAAACAGTTGAAATAGGTTGAAAAACTCGAAAAAATATGGAAAATGTTGAGAAAAGTTGAAAGAGGTTGAAAAATGTTGTAAGAAGTTGAAAAACTCGAAAAAAGTTGAATGAGGTTGAAAAAGTCAAACAAATATTGAAAACGTTGAAAATATTTGAAAAATGCAGAAAATCGTTGAGAAAAGTTGAAAGATGTTGAAAAATAATAAAGTAGTTGAAAGACGTTGAAAAACTCGAACTAAGTTGAATGAGGCTTAGTATATTGAGACCAAATTTTATAAGGATTACTCCTTTAGTTCGCTAAATATGGCATTAACGTTATATGTAGGTTTTTATGGGAGGTGCCACGTCCACTAAAGAAATCTATATACATACAATTTTAGCTCGTTTAGTAATTGTAGATAAGATTATCTGGTAGAGTATATTCAAACAAAATAAAAACTGCAAGTTTTTTCTGGGACAGTCCTTAGTATTCTTGCAAACTCTTAGATGATATTTTATTTTTTGCATAAATTTGTTGTGAATCGAAACAAAAGGCAAATCGAAGCAAAATGATTTTTTTCTGTTTTGGTTTTGCAAATAATTTGATATAACACTTTTCTTGTAGGCGTGATAATAGTACAGCACAGTTACAACTCAATAACCAAAAGATTTTTGTCTTTGGCTTGTGTCATTTTTAATTTGGGTTTGCAACAAATCTGTGCAAAAAAGAACATATCAGGCTTAGAAATTCTCACTTAACGATTGAAAGGTCACTGATGATTCCAGTTAGCAATGGATTGAAGAATGACTGGCATAAGCTTGGTTTTACTGTTCTGTTTTTGATTTTGTATTTTTTATTTTTTTTCACATATTGTACTAAACAGTAAGTTCAGTTAAACAAAATAAATGTTCACATTCAACACCGCATTTTCTAAATCTACAATCTAATCTCTTACCTAATCAAACCAAATGCATGAATCTAGTAGGTGGCTTAGTGTTCTTTTTGTGTTTTCGATTGTGCTGGATGATATACTACGTCGCAAGTTCACTGAAAATCAAAGCATTTCGTAGGACTTTTTAGTTTTTGGGTAATGAATATCGGCTTGTTGCCAATAAAGGTCTTCCGATATACAAGCCCCAATAACACGACTCAAAGCTCAGACAGTCACTATTGTACTACTTGAGTATTAACTTATGTGGTTTTGTTATCCAAATTTTAATTTACCATAACGCTAACCAGAGTTTACCATACAAAGTTTAAACCTGAGTCGTAAAGGCGACATAAAAAGATTCGCTCACTATTTGATTCAAAGAAACCAATTTTATTTTTTTTTTTTTTCATTTTATTATGCTCTCAATGCTATATTAATTAAGTATATAATATACATATTTAGTTTTTTTTACAATATCTTATATACATTGGTCTTCTTTGACCTTTTGTTGTTGTTGCAGCAATTGATTTCTGCAATGATATATATAAGATCACTCAAAGCTTTCATGTACACAAACCATGCATAATTCTACAGTCCGGAGGAGTTGGAGGCCTGAAGGCGCTTAATTTGTGCTGTAAATTGATATATTTTTGTAAGAATTGTTTGTTTCTGTAAAAACTAAATTTTCTGCGATGAAGACACATTTCAATTTGATTTATGTTGGCGTATGTGACTTAATCGCTTACTAATCAGAAGGTTTAAATAGGATTTATTAATGCAAGTTCTCGTAAGATGGCATTTTTCGACCCACAAAAAATTAAATTTTAATATCTATCTGAAGTAATGTCTGCAGTTTTTTTTCCTGTCAATGACAGCGTACATCCACAATTGTGTTCTCCAATGAATTCGTTCATACCAAACGGTTAAATGGAAAATGATTGCACAGATGTTGCAAAAATCACAAACTTACGTTAAATGGCGAAAATTGGAGCAAAATCCTCAGGTCGCTCTTACTGCATATTTCAGCAGTAGTTGTAGCTTGAGCTGCTCGAATCTTTGAATCACTTTAATGACTGTACTGTAATTTGTGTATAACATTTAGCAGTGTGAAGGCAGTTATGATCATATGCTGTGCTTTGCAACTGAAATGGAAGATCCGAAAACCTTTTCTTGATTATTGGCTCTCTTGAAAAAATTTGTCTGCAAAGATATTTTCTTTTTTTCTTCGGATAGCGGACCATCATGGACTGTCACAATCCACGTCAGAAAAAATAAGTAAATTTTGCGTTTCTCTATGGAAAAATTTGGTAGTAATTTTAATCGCAATTCGGTGCCAGAGCCGTAGATACCCGCCAATGTGTAAAATCGACAAGAACGTAGTAAATAGAATGGCGCTGAGGAATAAGCTAGGTCGTGGCTCTTTATAAGCTCTTGCGTTTAAATATTATTGTAAACACAACTGTTGGACTTTCAAAATTTTGAGAATCGGTCACTTAAAGTTTTACTACTGAAATTTTTTAAAAACTTTCATTTATCATTTTTTATTCATTTTAGTATTTAAAAAAAAAATTCTTTATTTTTATGAATTAAAATCTTCATGCAAACCTTTCTGTTACTTACATTGGCCAATGGTTCAGTGGATGCCATTAGAGCACTTGCACAAACCAAACATATGAAAATCCAAATTTTTGAGACAAACATAATTGCTGAAATGAATTAATTATTATATTTTATTTTTAGTTTCTAAGTTAATATCACTACTAGAATTTTGCGACACAAGAAAAATTTTACCGATTTTAATAATTTATGTTTTAAAACAACATATTTGCACTAAAAATGGTATTATTTCTATGATTTTTTTAAGTTAAAAATGCTATTTTTTAGGATTTAGTTTTTGCAAAACCTCACACAATATTTGTCGTTCGATTTGTCGTTGCTTATGCTTATGCTTATGCTGCTTCTTGATTTCAGTGTTGTTATTTTTGTTTTCATTTGTACCGTTTGTATTTGGCTTCGAAGTTCAAAGAACAATTCTCCTTGAGTTTTTTTTACTTTTGATGAGAGAGTACGATGTTAATTGCTTTTTACAGTTCAACTGCAATTTGTTGTTTTTATAAAATTTAGTTTTTGCCTGTCCGTCTATCTGTTTGTTTTTTATGGACGCGGAAACTATCCGGCCGATTTTGATGAAAATTTTACAGTATATTAGTATCGATCACGCAGGTGTCATAGAATATAAGACTTTTATTAAGGGTGCATATTTTGGGTGGCCCACAAACAAAAATATTTTAAAAATAGAATTTTCACTAAGTCCGGTAAATCGAATCACACCGAATTTACACCACATGGAATTTACAGCACATTCTTTTATATTAAGAGGCATAAGTAGGCTAAAAAACTTTAATAAAGGGTTCATATTTATTTTGGCCCTAATACAAAAACATTTTTATAATATTATTTTCTCGAAGACCGCTTATTCGATTCTCATGGAACTTACACCACATGGCTTTTATATTAAGAGGCACAACTAAGGCCGTACACATTTTATTTAGGGTGCATACTTTGGGTGGCCCTTATACAAAATAACTTTTTAAATAGAATTTACATGAAGATTTCATAATTGTGGCCTATGGAAGGTTTTTACAAAGTTTGGTTTAAAAAATGGGCGGTGACACGCCTTTCAAAATCAAATTCATCATATATCACCAACTACTGGACACAGATGAATGGGACTTGATACATAAACATGTATATAAAAGGTACGGGCAAAAGTAAGTTTTAAAGGAAAAAATTATCGCCCCACAAAACAACGTCTGGCAGGGCTGCTTTATACATATTTGTAAAATAATAGGGACAAAAGTTAGTTCCACTGGGAAAATGGGCTGTTTCTCTTTTACATTCGATCGCATGCGTTCATACAACATTGCGCCACACATGGAAAAGGGCAGAACAACGTCTGCCGGGACAGCTAGTATAAAATAAAATTAACATTATCTTTTCAATATAAAATTCTTTTACAATATTTTCAAATAATGACGCAAAATTACTCAAATAGCAAACAAAGGAGCACAATTATTTTTGATAGGCTTTTCCAAGTATGTACAGGGTGTTTTTTTTAGAGGTTTGTTTTTCGAATAGAGATAAAACTGGCATTTTATGGTCAAATCTGGCAACTCTAATGTCATTTATGTTCAGTTTGGTTTGCCATTTCATCATGAACAGGTTGACAAAAGAACAACGCTTGCAAATCGTGCAAATTTATTTCGAAAATAATGGTTCAGTTCGCGAAGTTTACCGCAAGCTCCGTCCATTTTATGGTCGACATAATCGTCCATCAGAGCAATTAATTCGGTTAACCATGGGTCGTTTTCGCACTACGTTTACTTTATGTGATAATACGCATCCGCAGAGACGTCGAACAGTGCGCACCGAAGAAACAATTGCCGCTGTAGAGCAAAATGTTGAAGAGGACCCGAATGAATCGATTCGCCACCGTGCACAGCAATTGGAGCTTTGTCCATCAACTTTATGGAAGATTTTGCGCAAAGATCTTGGCTTGCGACCTTACAAGATCCAGCTTGTGCAAGAATTAAAGCCGCGAGACCATGCAATGCGTCGTGATTTTGGTGTATGGGCCGAAAATGAGATTGATCTCGATGCTGATTTTCATCGCAAAATTTTGTTCAGTGATGAGGCTCATTTTTGGTTGAATGGCTACGTCAACAAACAAAATTGCCGCATTTGGAGTGAAGAGAATCCACATGAGACCCTTGAGACGCCATTACATCCACAAAAACTGACTGTTTGGTGTGCTCTATGGGCTGGTGGAGTCATTGGGCCATACTTCTTCCGAAATAATGCTAGAGAGTCAGTTACCGTTAATGGAGACCGGTATAGAGCCATGATAACCGACTATTTTGTTCCCGAATTGGATGGCATGAATGTGGATGAGTTGTGGTTCCAACAAGACGGCGCTACATGCCACACAGCGCACGCCACAATCAATTTATTGAAGGAAACATTCGATGAGCGCATAATTTCGCGGAATGGACCTGTCAATTGGCCACCAAGATCGTGTGATTTGACACCATTGGATTATTTTCTTTGGGGATATGTGAAGTCGCTCGTCTACGCCAACAAACCAGAAACGTTAGGGGACTTGGAAGCCAACATTCGTGGCGTTATTGCCGACATACGGCCCCATATGCTCGAAAAAGTGGTTCAAAATTGGACCTGTAGAATTGGCTTTATTCGAGCCAGCCGCGGCGGCCACATGCCCGAAATCATATTTAAACATTAATGGCATAAAATTATCCTTCCAATAAATCCAAATTGATGGACATTAAAACGATTTTCTTGTGTTTTATTTCAATTCGAAGCTCTATACCTCTATAAAAAACACCCTGTACCATATATTTTACGATAGGATCGTGCTCTAAAATAAATAATTTTACAAAGTGTTTAACATCAATTAATATTTGAAAAATCATTTATAAAAAGAGAATTTTAAGTAAATTTCATGATAATACATTTTTTTTACAAATATTAAATACACTAGTTTACACTCAAAATGTTCCACTAATCTGAGGTTACTTTTCTTATGTAGATTTTCCTGCTGAGTTCGAAAATTAAAATGAAAATTTTTTGAATGGTACAGTTTTCGAGATATTGTGGTTTTTTCATTTTTTCGACCTCTTTCACTTTGAAACTCATATCTTGAGCTACAAATGCCCAATTTCACTTTTTTTGATGTCATATTAAAGATAATAAAATGATAAATAAACGTGTGTAATTATATTTCCTATTAAAAAAGTCGTTCAAAAGATATAGATGAAAATAGACCAGATTTTTAAGAAAAATCAAATTTTACATTTGATTCTGTGGCCACGAAAAAATAGAAATAAAATAAAAAAAAATAATTTTACTTTTTGCACGTAGAGTTGATACTTTTGCACAAATATTAAAACATTCTACAAGAAAATCGACTGTAAAATAATAACGTTAGAAGCGATTGAATGAATAAGTCTAAGTCCCACATTTTTTGATCATATAAATTTTTTCGACAATTTGTTGAGTTTAGTCGCTGCAATTCTCTATATTGTTTGGTGTTTTCGTATTATTAGAATAAATTTGCTTAAAACCTTCAATAGCCCTGAAAATAAAAATGCACCGGTTGTTGTGGAAAAGGGACTATGTCCAAAAAACCACATTTATTTGCACACACAAGCACACGCTAGCACAAACAATCATAATATACGACACAAAGTTATATATATGTATGTACTTAGTTGTGGCTTTTGTTTTGTCTTCTGTTGCTTTTGGGATCCGTTTCTCTAGTAAGGAACCATACGTAGTCTCCCAACATTGCTTCATCCCAAGACCCTTGATAGCGCCGCTCAATAGTTTTAATTTGTTGGTGAAATCTCTCACCGTGTTCGTCACTTACGTCACCAAGGTTGTGGGGAAAGAAATTTAAATGCGAATGCAATAAATGGATTTTCACAGACATATTTACGCCTGATAAAATAAATTTAATGGTAAAAAATACACTAGAATATTAATAAGAATGAAATGACATTCCGTACCCATCTTTTTGTAGTTCTCCAGCGAATCGGTAATAATTGCCTCGTAGTCAGGGCTTTTATGGTTCCCAAGAAAACTAGTAACAACCAGCTGAAATGAATTCCAAGCCTCGTTTTTAACCGATGTCAAATATATTGGAAAATCTGTGCTTTTCATCAATTTTCTTATGTCTGGACCATCGAAGACGCCTTCCTTAATTTTAGCTATAGACAGCTTAGGAAAAAGAGTTTTCAAGTAAGCGAAAGCTTGGCCTTCTACGTTGAGGGCCTTCACAAAATTTTTAATAAGGCCAAGTTTTATATGTAACGCTGGAAGAATTATACTTTCTTTCTTGACAAGTGGAACGTATTTGATGTTGTCTTTGTCCACAGTAATGTTCTCCCTTTCTTGTGGAATGTTTTAATTTTTGCATAAAAGTATCAACTCTACGTGCAAGAAGTAAAATTGTTTTATTTTATTTTATTTCTATTTTTTCGTGGCCACAGAATCAAATGTAAAGTTTGATTTTTCTTAAAATCTGGTATATTTTCATCTATATATTTTGAACCACTTTCTTAATAAGAAATGTAATAACACACGTTTATTTGTCATTTTATTATCTTTAATATGACACTAAGAAAAAGGAAATTGGGCATTTGTAGCTCAAGATATGAGTTTCAAAGTGAAAAGAGGTCGAACAAGTGAAAAAACCACAATATCTCGAAAACTGTACCATTCAAAAATTTTCATTTTCATTTTCGAAATCAGCAGGAAAAAGTACATAAGAAAAGTATCCTCTTATCAAAGGTACATGAGAAAAATCTTTTTGTAACCATTAGGCTCAACAAATTGTCGAAAAAATTAATATATTCATAAAATGTCGAATTTGGATTCATTCATTCAATCGCTTCTAACGTTGTTATTTTACAGTCGATTTTCTTGTATAATGTTTTAATATTTGCGTAAAAGTATCAACTCTACGTGCAAAAAGTAAAATTATTTTTTTTTATTTTATTTCTATTTTTTCGTGGCCACAGAATCAAATGTAAAATTTGATTTTTCTTAAAATCTGGTCTATTTTCATCTATATCTTTTGAACCACTTTTTTAATAAGAAATATAATTACACACGTTTATTTGTCATTTTATTATCTTTAATATGACATCAAAACAAAGGAAATTGGACATTTGTAGCTCAAGATATGGGTTTCAAAGTGAAAAGAGGTCGAAAAAGTGAAAAAACCACAATATCTCGAAAACTGTACCATTCAAAAAATTTTCATTTTCATTTTCGAACTCAGCAGGAAAATCTACATAAGAAAAGTAAACTCAGATCAATGGAACAGAAACAAAAAATCATTTTGTAAACTAGTGATATTAGTTGAATAATTTTTTTGTATTCTACAATAGTATCGTGCTCTAAAATTAATAATTTTACAAAGTGCTTAACATCAATTAATATTTGAAAAATCATTTTTAAATGGAAATTTTATGATAATAAATTTCATGACAATACATTTTTTATAAAAATTAACTTTGTTAATTATTAATTTATTTACTAAAATATTTCAAACAGTCAAACAAGTAATAAAGTCTATTCCTGCCTAACTTATTTGAAATGCGTTTTCACCGTATGATGTGCGAGAAATTCCAACCTTTAAAATTCATCTTCCATATTCTCACCATCATGTATTATACTTTTGTCTCCACTCCTATGTTGGCGATCGAGGCAACTTCCACATTCGCCTTACTAGCTACACTACTGTTCTCTGTGTTCTCTACTGTTTTTATAATGACCTTCAGTGATCCATTATGACTAAACATTTAAGATATTAACTGTCAAAATCATTTGGCTACAAGACAACGTTGTTAAAATACCAAAAAAATACTTAAGGTTTTTCTAAGTGTACAATGAACGATCTTAAAATGTGGATATTGCGAGTGTGATATAAACAAAAGATTTTATTGTAAAAATTTATTCAAAAGTTATATATAGCATGTTTTAAAGTCAAATCTTTAAATTTTATTAAGTTGAAAATATCTGACGCTAATAACGAAACAAGTTCCACAAAGAGGCGTTCTGGAAATGGCAGAACCGATCAAAATCTACTGAAAAAAGAGAAATACCACGGGAACCAGCGCTTGTTTGTAAAGACATAAATGAAAGTTTCAATTTTAACATACAAAAATATGTGGTAAATAATGACGAGAGTACAAGAGCATTTCAATAAATCAGTGAAATATCAAGGAAATGGTTTCTCAGGCAAATTTCAACGTATACTACGTTTAAACGACAGCCTAGTTCTTATTGACTGACTTCCCCAAGTGCGCTGACTCAAAACGTATGCAAACGTGGAAATCAAAAATGTCAAATTCAATTACCAGAAATCTGATTGAAAATAACAAAAAATTATTCCAATTAATTCAAAGCTATATATGGTTAAACTCAATTGAGGCTTGCTAATAATATTAACTAGGAATCTATTTAAATTGACTAGGAAATTGGAAAAATTTTAACAAAATTTCAAATATCATATTCTCGTTTTCTTGTCCAAGCCTGAGGTCACTCATTTAATTGGCCATTTCTATGACCATTCCTAGGACCCATCGGTTGACACCACTTTCGTCTAAAATGAATATGCTGGTTACTCCGCGAATAATCGACTAAATTGAATTTGTTTATTGGTTACAAGCTGTTCGTTTTAAAACGCGAACATCCAAAATAAATCGGCAACATTTTTTTGTAAGATCTGTTATACATTTACCAAATTTAAAGTCTGGTCTGAGAATGGGCAAATGATGGCAACTATTTTTTCGAATTTTTTATGACTGGTAGGAATTCAAAAATTTCTGAAATAACCGGCAATTGGATGATTTTTGTGAAATGAACTTAAACAATATTTACTTAACGAGCACAAAAAAAAGGACATGAAGTTGTTCAAATGTATCAAATTTTAACAAATATTAAGGATCATGCTGGCTTGCACAAAAACGACCGGAAAGTCGCAAAATTGGATTAAATATCTTACAAATTTTACTGAAAACGGATTAGGTTGTAACACAGTGTCTTGCGAAAATTGAATACAATATAATTTATTGAACGTTAACGGAATTGAAGAAGTGGGCGTGGCATGTTTCAACTTTTTCATTTCTATTTGATATTTTTCAACATTTTTCATATGCTTTCTAATTTTTCAACCTTTTAACTTGCTCCAATATATCCTATTTCAACTTTCTTCGTTAGTTTCTTTATGTTTTCGACTTTTTCATCGATTTCGAATTGTTTCAACATTTTTCAAACTCTTTCAACTTTTGTCAACATTTCGCATATATTTTCAACTTTTTCAACATTTTTCAACCTCTTTTTACATGCCACATTTTTTTCGATTTATTCAATCTCTAAAAAGTGTTTTTAATATTTATTTAAACGGATATTTCAGTGCTATGTAGGGTATGTGAGTTTCGGCCAGGCCGAATATAACACTATAGCTTGTTTTATATAAGTCTCTTAATCACTGAATTACTTAAGTGCATAATTATTTATACTGTTTTTCCAATTAACCCTTTGACGACCGCTCCTGAACCCCTGAAAAATTTTCAAATCCAACATCGGATTCGTGTTCAGCGACCCCAAATTACTAAACAAAAGTGTTACAAATTATAAACTATTTTACCAGCAAAGGTGTGAAAAATCGTGGGTCCTATATGTCCCAATGGTCGTCAAAGGTAAAAATGTATGCAACTGTTTTTTCACTTTTGCTGTATTCAATCGCATTCTGGAATGCATTCATAATGAGGACTGAGTGTCACTTTTGGCGGGAAAAATAGTTGTTGACACGAGAGTTTATCGAAAGGAGTGACAAATATTATTGCATAACAATTTGTGTGGAATTTTATCAAATTTTCGTAAGTTTTATGTCTTTTTTTTATATGTGCTCTAGTAATATTATTATCGTTCGACTTTTGCAGTCACAAAATGCCGAGATCACGCAGATTCTACCTCACAGAGGAAGGAATCATTCAATTGATAAATGCCGAGGATACCGATGAACGGGTATTCGAATTGGACTAAGAAGATATGGCTTTTACAACAAAATCTCTACGTCAAATAATGAACCATTTTCTATATCTGCATTGGAATTCCGCTCGCAGCTGGCAATTCAAATGATCAATTCATTCACTAACCGCCAAAGATCTCATCAGTAGAGAGAGGGACCTAAGCGATTGAAACTTGCGGAGGTCGCTACTCTGTCCGGTCATTATCTCTGCAAGAGTGAACTGGGACGTAAGAGATGTATTGTCTGCTCCAAACAAGGCAAAGACCGTCGAACAAATTCTATTTGTGCCTTTTGCAAAAAACCATTTTGCTTCACCAAAGACAGAAATTGCTTCGAAATTTATCATAAAAAATAAACTTCAAAGTATCGATCAAAAATGTAACCAAATTTATTTTTTTTTTCAAATAAATCAACTCGTCAACAAAACTAAAATATGTCTTTGATTTTTACCGTTGACGATAATTGGGACATATAGGTCCCATCAGATCGGGTGATCGCGTGGGTGGTCGAAGTGGACTATGTTTATTTTTTTTTTCGTTGGAAAGAAGAAGGTTGCCCGTAACTTTTCCAAAAATTTTGTTCCTGTAGCTCCACCCACCTTCAAAATATTCCAGCGAGAATATGGGGGAGAAAAAGTTAAGATTTTTCGACTATGGGGTAGTCTGGTTGGTAAAGGAATGAATATTCTATTATAAATTAGGTACTTTCTGCAAACCACATTCATTCTCTATTGAATGATACCTTGATGATGAAAATCCATTCCATAGTTTTTTCAGGAAAAGCTCGAAGGTAAAAGGGTCACCGGTGTACCAATGGTCGTCAAAGGGTTAAATGGACAGTTTGCATTTGCTCAGTTAAAATTTAACTTAAATGAAAGGAATGAAACCTTCTATAGAAGCCACACTTATGAAATCTAAAATTAAGACATATTTTATTTTGTTCACTCCAGCAAAGCACTGTTCTTGCAAGCAAGTGACCCGCACTTTTACGATTTGTAAACTTACATATATATATACTCGTATGTGTATATACTCATACAGAGAAAAAGAATTACAATTAATTTTAATGAGGCACTGCAGCACTAGCAACAAATAAAAGATTTCTAATTTTTAAAAATAAAATTAAATAAAAAAAAAATTTTAAAAGAGTTAAGTTAAAAAATTCACGCAAAAAAAAGACGCTTACTTCTATGCTGCAGTGCAATTAAGAACTTGAAATTTTTTTGTGCTTTAATTTCTTTTTCCATTGTATCTCGTAGCATTTGCACTTCAAAAATGCAAACACAACCGGCTACAACTTGAGAGCAAAAAAAAAAAAAATACAAAAAATTAAAGAAAAAATTAATGACACAGGAACCAAAGAAAGAACTGCTGACGCTATTGGCGTCTAGTTGCCTTCATAAGGATTTCAAATATCCTCTGAATTTACCATGTCTTTTCTACTGCCTTTCCTTATTTTCCCTCATGCACTCTTACTTGAATGTAAGACTTGAATGCATTTGCGTTCTTCATTAAAAGTGTAGATACTGCAAATCAATCAATTTGTGAAAGAAAAAAAAAATATTTTTAAATTCAAGCAAGCACTTTCTTGGACTCAAGACAACGCTACATTTCACATCCTTTTAATCCTTGAACTTTTACAAATATGCAGTAGCTAATCTTTTAATTCTGCTCGTACTCATTTACATAGTAAAGTGACGTGTAGGAATCATTTTTGGGGCTCATAGACGTTTCAGAAAACATTTATTTTTTCGATGTTGCATTTAGACAAAATTGAGCACTTTTGGCACAATTCGTCTTTTATATTAATATTAGCCAGAATATTTAAGACGGAATAAGATGAAATTTCCTGATCGAAAGTTAACTGAATCCGCTCCTATGTGCTATGCAAATTAAGCGTACGAAAAAGAATGATATTATCAAATGTGCAGCATGCAGCAAAATCATTACAGCAAAATCATTACAGCAAAAGCAGCAGTAAATGTTGCAATTAAAGTTGAGACTGGAAAACAAGCAAAAGTTGAGTTGTTGCTGTGCTCTATTGCAGCAATATGAAGTATTAGGACAAAGGAAACCAATTAACAAAAACTATTGTTTCACTTGGCAATTCAACGAAAATGGAAAGAGGTGCCTTTGGCGGCGGGTGTAGCAGCAGAGAGTAAAGGCTGGACTTAAGTGCCAGCAAGAACACTGAAGATTTTGTATATTCTAATAGTTCCTAGAAAGTATTGTGCGAAGTTTTTAAGATATATTTATTAAATGTTTCACCAAAGCATTTTAAGTAAAAAAAAAAAACAAGGTGTTATCTTCGGCCAGGCCGAAACTCACATACCCTACACTGCACTGAAATTACCTTTTCAATAAATGTTAAAAAGACGATGAAGTCGAAAAAAAATGTGAAATGTTAGAAAGGTTGACAGAGGTTGAAAACTGTATCACTTGGTGATTTGGTGCACATGTGAACCGAATTAGGATTAGGCTGTGTTTCAAGTTTCCAAAGAGTCGTACAGGAGCGTGGCACAGCCCTAAATTTTATCATTTATACTACCATATCTTCTAAGCCGTTCAAGACATTGTGAAGAAATTTGGTAAACGGATACATATCAAACATATCTTGAATTGAGGTCAAAGTAGGAGGAATCGAAAAAGTGGGCGTGGCACTTCTCTACTGTTAAAAATTTTAATTCCGTATATCTCAAAATTGGCACAAACGATTATCATAAAAATTTTGGAAATGATGCCGCTGAAAGCAGTCATCAATACAAGTTCAGCCACTTAACTGAAAAAACTCGTTGAAGGGCGTGGTACCGCCCACAGTATTTATAAACGTTATATTAAGAGAACTAACAACGTAATCGTTATGAAATTGAATGAGGTAGATATACTTGCTGTAAGGTCTCTTATTACAAAAATTTGGTCCAATAATACCTGTGGGCGAGGCACCTCCCATATAAGCAAAAAAACATTTATTGTTATAGATAGTGTGCTATGAGAGTAATCTTCATAAAATTTGGTGTATAGATGTCAGTTACTATAAGCTTAAAAAATAAATGAGTTTTGACGGGATTGCATCAGTGGGCGTAGCACCTCCCATATTAATATAAATTTGTAAACGCTGTTTTAAGTGAACTATTGCTGCAATTGCTATGAAATTTAATGAAAGTGGTTCAGTTGCTATAGAGTATATCTGAATCAAAAGTGACTGAAATAGCACCAGTGAGCGTGGCACCTCCCATACAAATAAAATACGGTAAGTGGTATATTTATCGAAATATGTGAGCAATCATACTAAAATTTGGTGTTAGGGGTTTGTTTATGAAAAGCTATTTCTGGATCAAAACTGGGTTGGATTGTACCAGTGGGTGTGTCACCGCCCTAAATTTTAAATTTAACTGCGTTATATATCGCAAACTATACAAGCTATTGTACTAAAATTTAATATTAGCATGTCGATCACAAAGATAATTTATTGAACCAAAAGTGGGCGGAATTGGAGAAGTGGGCGTGGCATATTTCAAATTTTTCATTTCTATTCGATTTTTTTCAACATTTTCCATATTCTTTCGACTTTTTCAACGCTTTAACTTTTTCCAACATATCCTATATGTATTTGTTCTACTTTTTCAACCTCTCTCAACATTTAAAACATTTTCCATATACTTACGACTTTTTCAACCTCTGTCAACCTTACTAATATTTCACATTTTTTTCGACATCAACGTCATTTTAACATTAATTGAAAAGATAATTTCAGTGCAGTGTAGGGTATGTGAGTTTCGGACTGGCCGAAGATAATACCTTAACTTGTTAATTTTCAAATATTAAGAAAAAAGTAATTCTACTACTACTGCACTATAATCAAATCTCACTTATGCCCGAAAAAAACAATTTTCTTGCTTATTATCTGCTTTAATATTAATCGTCCAGACCAAGCTAACCACAGCATCGAGATTTTTCAATAGAGCATTTTAAAGCTCAGTTCAAAAAGACAAAATAACTGTTAAATAAAATAAGAAATGTGTGATCACTTTTGTGATATATGTTTTGTTATAAGAGGAAGGGGGCGACCTCCAATGATCTATGCATAGAAAAGTAATTTTGAAATTCTTTTACTTAACAGCATTTATATTTTACAAAAAGCATGCAGTTAAGAATGCAAAAAATTAAAATAAAACTTTGCATTAAAATTAAAACTAAAAATTTATAAAACAAAAAAACTATTTGAATTAAAAAATATTTGCATAAAATTTCGTATTTAACACACGCACACATTCGTAAATTAAAACAGAAACTTAATTTAAATACCGCTTGCCAAAATAGGAAGCTGCAGCACCATCTTGACAAAACAAAAACAACGGCAACAACAACAAAATAAAGCAACGCAATGCTGCATATGTTGGCTGCATTTTGTTATTCATTTTGGGTTTTCAGCATCGTCATTACCATCACAGCACCATTGCCATCACAGTTGCAAAACGTTGACGGCACCACGTTGGTAACTTGAATTTGTTGCAATTATATTTTCAAGAAAATTACATTTGCAAGTCGAATATTTTACGCGCGGTACAGTCAAAGTGTTTTGTCTTTAGCACACACACAACAACAACAAAAAGATATTTTCTTATAAACATCTAAATGCGAGATGGTGCATATCTTATATTTTCAGACACATTCTTGGTGCTACAAGGTGCAACAAAAGTTGTGATATAATTTTATATTTAATTTACAGCTTAAGGAAATAATTTTATATCTCCGCGCAATTTTTTCATAGACTTCAAAAATTTATAGGTTAATAATTACCATTATCTATACTATTATATAAAGAGGTAAGGTTTGTTTGTTTGTTTGCATGTTCAGGGTAATCTCTGGAACTACGGAACCGATTCCAAAAAATTTTTTTTCTACTAATAGAAAGCTACACTACTCTTGAGAAACATGGGCTATATTTTTTTTTGATAAAAGCAAGGGGCGTGGCACTTTACATGCAATTAAAACCTTTAACTCGCTATATCTTGGTTCATATGATAGCAAGAGTCTTAAAATTCGGTGTCAGGATGCACATAGCCTATGTTAAGCACTTCACAAAATATGAACGGGACTAGACACCAGGGGCGTGGTGGCTATAAAACTTTAATTTAGGGTGGCCCTCATACGCAATTATTTTTAAAATAGAATTTTTGCAAAGACCACTTAATCGGCTCACATGGAATTTGCACCACCTGTCTCTTATATGAAGACGCATAGCTAAGACGATGAAACTTTTATTTAGGGTGCATATTTAGGGTGGCCCTCATACACAAATATTTTAAAAATAGCGATTTCTCAAAGACAGGTGAATCGATTCTCATGAAACTTACACAGTATGGCTTTTATATTCAGGAGCACAGATAAGAATATAAAATTTTTATTTAGGGTGGCCGTCATACAAATATATTTTTAAATATCATTTTCACGAAGACAGGTTAATCGACTTACACCGAATTTACACCATGTATTTTTTATGTTAAGAAGCATAGCTTAGGCTACAAAACTTTAATTTAGGGTGGCCCTGACACAAAAATATTTTTTAAATATCATTTTCCCGAAGACCGCTAAATTGATTCTTATGGAATTTACACCACATGGATTTTATGCAAAGAGACACAGATTAGATTGTAAAAATTTTATTTAGGGTGTATACTTAGGGTGGCACTCATACAAAAAATTTTTTTAAATATCATTTTCACAAAGACTGGTAAGTCGATTCACACCGAATTTACACCACGTAGCTTTTATATTAAGAGGAATAGTTAAGTATACAAGACTTTTATTTAGGGTGGCCCTCAGACAAAAATATTTTTCAAAGACTGCTTAATCGATTCTCTTGGAACTTAAACCACATGGCTTTTATATTAAAAGGCACAGATAAGCTTAAAAAAATTTTATTTAGGGTGCATACTTAGGGTGACCCTCATACAAAAATATTTTTAAGTATCATTTTCAAGAAGACAGGTTAGTCAATTCACTCCGAACTTGCACCACGTAGCTCTTATATTAATAGGCATAGCTTAGGCTACAAAACTTTTATTTAAGGTGGTCCTCACACAAAAATATTTTTAAATATCATTTTCTCGAAGACCGCTTAATCGATTCTCATGGAATTTACACCACGTGGTTTTTATATTAAGAGGCACCGCTTAGGTTGTAAAAATTTTAATTTGGATGCATACTAAGGGTGGTCCTCACACAAAAGTATTTTTTAAATAGAATTTTCACGCGGACTGCACATCGAATATACACCACGGTTGAGGTGCAGCGATGCGCACAGGGTAATGCTAGTTGAAAGATAAAGTGAATAACTGGATAATATCAAAAATTTGGAAGAAGACGGTATAGACCGAAAATGTCGGAAAAAATAAATATCAAATCAAATGCAAATAAAATCCGGACGTGTTTCGAAGATGCAGCGACGTCGGCTTCTGGACCTAATAAAGGAGCACCGGCACGTCGGAAAGGGTAAATTTTTGGGTAAGGAAGCTAAGAAACAGCACAACGATGTTTGGGAGGCTGTCTCCAAAGAGCTTAACGCTATGGGTGGGTTTTTAAAACGAGCTGACCAATGGAAGAAGGTATGAGAGAAATTTAACATTAGCCAATAAATATTTATGTTTGTTTATTTGCAGAGTTGGATTGATTGGAAATCTTCAGTGAAGCATCAGTATGGGCGTCACCGAGCATTTACCAATAGAACTGGCAATTTGCCATCTTCCGAAGGTCCCTAAGAAATAAGTCCTATGGACGTGGAGGTGCTTGACTTCTTCTCGAAGGATGTTGTAGACGGTGATGGGCATACGCCCGAAGGAGGATTTGAGGTAACATTTAATCTGTTATATTCCGGACTCGCTTATTCTATTGACATAATTTAACTATTTTAAACATAAACTTTAGGCAACTGGGCCTGCCGTCGACGATTTGGTGATATGCTTGCATGGCAGCCAAATAGAGCTTACGGTAGAACCTACAGTAGAATCTACAATGCGAATTCGAGGACTCTCGCGAGCCTTCAACACAAAGTTGTTTGGAGGAAATTAAAAAAATTTGTGCAGACGACCAAGCAGAAATTGTAGATGCTCTTAAAAAAGTTATTGAACTTATAGAGGTGCAAAATACAACCCTGGCACAGATACTGCATTGCCTGTAAAATAAAAATAAAATGTATGTAATTTAAAATTCAACTAAATTTAACTGTCTTAATTCGATTTCAATTTTCTTCTAGGCTTCCAGCTTCCTTGTTGCTGTCACTATTATCTTTCTTATGACACTAATATTTTTGATATCCATTCATGGGTTCCCAACTTATCAGGATTTTTACAAAAGCTACATCCGCAACTTTCGATGGCTATATATATATCCGAAACCAGATCCGAGCGAGATTTTTTTTTTTAGCTAAATTAAACCTGTGCCCATTTCAGTATATATTGTGTCCTTAAAACACTACTACTCCTATAAACTAAATTGGGCATTGGGTGGAAAAGTACACTTCTGCCTACCTTTCCTTCACCAAACGTTGATACTCGGATGTAGTTGGAAACACGTTATATTTTTTCATTAAATAATTTTGTAATATCATTGTAATTTGATGAACTATGCGGCAGACCATCATAGTCTTGCTGATTGAGCACACAAAGTCCTGCCCTATATCACGTAAGAAGGATCCGGTGGCGTAAAAGTGCAAGGCTGCACAGAGCCGTAGTGGATTTGGAATAAATGTACTTCTCTGCCCCGCTTCATACGTATATAAGGCTGTATCTCACTAAGTAGAGCGATTACTGCATCTTTGGAGAGCCTATATAGTTCCATAAATCGCGCCTCGGGAATGTGAAAACGATCCGTGGTGTCTCTCAAGAGACGTCTCTGAATACGCAACATATTTCTGCGGTCGTGCTTTATTGCGTACATTACAAGCAAAGTGTCACTCATATTGTCTGGAACAATAACTTAAGAAATATTTTATTTCCTTAAGCTAAACAAAAATCACTATGTGTTTTCTAATTTAATATACTAGTGCACATAAAAGGAATCAAATATAAATAAAGAGCTGTCATTTGATTCAATTTCACAACGCCTCATCTCGATCTGTGTTCTTTTTCCATAACGTACCAAAATTTTAACGATTTGCACGTACAGAAACATCAGTTGTCACGAAATCGGTAACTCAGGATCGAAACAGTTTGACATCACACAAATCGGTAACTTGCCGATTTTTTTACAGAAACGAGCTTCAGAGGTGTTTAAAAAACTGTGGCGTGAAAATGGCAAACAAACGTACGAATAAGATTTTATAAGTGTTGCAAAAGCAAAATATCATTTCAGAAAAAATCGAAGCCTCGTTAAATCGAAAACCCCTGTAATTCGTAAAAAATTGCTGGTCCCTTGCGATTACGAATTATCGGGATTCCACCGTATAAGGTATGTATTTAAAGTTAAGAAAGGCCAAACTAGTTTTAGGCATAACTATCCACATTGCTTTTGCATTAAAATTAAATTGCATACTTTCAGGCATGCAAATCAAATAGTTTTGCATAGGAAAAACAAGTTTATCCTAAATACTAGTTTGGCCTGCCTGTAGCACATAGTATATCCTTTGAAATATCAACATCACCAGAAAGCTAAGGTTGACGTTATCGTTACATTTCATGGTCTACCCTGTATTCATTTTGTTTTTGTTATTTTAATTTCGTGCAACTGCATCTAATTTCACGTTTTATTATGTGTACAATATTTTTTTCGTTTTTCCTTAATTCTATTTATGCTTTTGTTCGCATGCAACTCTCACATCAGAAATTCAGGACTTAAACGTTTTTCATTTGCATTGGTCTGCGGCATTTTTCATTAAGAATTTGCACTGAGCATGAACTTTTTAGTGTCAGTGTGTTGTTTCACCATTGCATATGGCAGAGATTTCAAGTAAATTTCATTTAGTTTACAATTTTTTTACTTAACCCATTAAGTGCCAGTGGTCGATTTTTCAACCAGTAACTTTCACATTTGGTTTGCCAGGTTAGCCAGAGAGTGGTATCGTCTAAGCGCATAGCTTATATGTTAGCTTGGACGCTAAAACTATTTTTCTTTGGCGTGATTCGGTTTTTTCGCGCCTTGGAGCAGGGGCATTTTCAGTTTTTTTTTTTGTAAAATTCGGTAAAAATTTTTGCAATCGGGTAAAAAATAATTTCTCTCAATCTCAAATACTATTCAGTGTATATTTGATGTTAAAAATATTACGGGTGCCAATACGCTATTTTTCCCGAGATCAATGTGCGCGTTAAAGTGAGTGGTCGATTTTTCGACCATGAATTGAAGTACGAATTAGTTCCTCATCCAGCATATTCTCCAGATTTGGCCTCCAGCGACTGTTTTCTGTTTCCAAACCTGAAGAAATGGCTCGGCGGATAGAGATTCACCACCAGAGCGAAGCTCATCACCGAAACAGAGGCCTATTTTGAGGACCTTCCTGGGATCAAAAAATTGCAGGAACGTTGGACGAAGTGAATCGACCTAAAAGGAGACTATATTGAGAAACAACACATTTTTTTTTGCCGTAAAAATCATTCCTTGTTTAATTTTTCACGGAATTATCAAACGACCCTTGTAACTAAAATGTTCTGGCATAATATTTCTTGTCAAATTTTATTAATGGTTCCAAAAGGCACTTGGTTGTTTTAACTCAATGTATAAAAGACAGTTGACTAATTCGAATTTGATAGTCTTCTTTATGAGTTATGAGAAAAAATCTGAAGAAATCAGTTATTAAAATTTCTCAAAATGCTGTATGAAATAACTTTTATTGAATTATTTTTTTTCTGTTTCAAAATCGTATTCAAAAATCTATTTTGTTTTTAAAAAAAAGGATCATACATTTTTATGTTTCAGCATCGAGTAGCGCGCAAGCTATCTTGGATTTAACTTTGTGGGCTTAACCATTAAATTACTGCCGAAAACATCGCGACCTACTCGTGCGTTGTAGCACCTCATTAACAGCTACACTTAGTGTTGGTGTTTGTGTTTGTGTTTGTCTGTCTGTCTGTATGCTGCTGTTTGGCCTATGCGTAATCATGTGCTTTGAGGGTGTGATTTATACGCCCCAGGAGGTCAGTCAGTATTCAGTGCCTCAACTGGTCATAGGCATAAAGAGTGTACATATGATGACGCCAACTTTAGCTGAATGTAAGAGCTTTGGCTGTAAGAAGGATGCGAGTTGTTAATGCGTGCACAGTGCGAATAGACCCATTTGGAAATGTGCTCTACAAAACTGCGTTTAGTTTTCTATGACCAAATGCGTATGAGTAGATTTCCGGCAAGGATTTAATGTTTGCATGAGTGTAGGTTAACGTCGCATGTGTTGTGAATTCTTTAGCAGTCACACTGATGATGACGAAAACTGACCATAGCAGAACGACTTTGTCGAAGTCCTTCATATAGCTGTCAGTTGTACAAAGTTAAGACGCAATCACACACGTACATATACGTACATACAAAGAAACGCATAATTTGCACATTGTATGCGTGTGAGTGCGTGCCTGGAATTGAATTTTGTGTTATACGAAAAAAAATTGTGGCAAAAGCAAAATAATGTTAAAGGACGCAAAGCAGAAGAGAGAAAAATATTGCAAATCGAATAAAAATATTGAACATTGAAAGCAAAAATTATGTGGGTGTGGTATTAAGCATTGAGTTTGCTGAAAATTGAAATGCAAGAAAAGTTTACACCCCCACTCTGATTCTACTTTTTTTTTTCGCTACAGTGGCGCTGCACAGTGTAGCATTTTCATAGAAGTTTTAAATAGAAAAAAGATTTAGGTTTTAAGTTAAAATTGTGCTTTGATTCCGTATTTTGATTAAATGTGATTTTGATTTGATATATCGGAAGATGTTGAAATACTAATTTTTTCCATTATTATGTTTTCCGAAATGGTAATCTAAGGAAAAGATTTTGTAGTGTAAACGAGCACTATGACCGACATTCAAAATCTTTGACACGAACCATCTAACAACTGATGAAATGATGCCAAGTCTTTAAGGGCTGTTATTGACCTCTGATAAATTTACCCTTATAAGAAAAGTGTGGAAAATATTCATCGGAAAATGGCTACAAAATCACAAAAACGTACTTAACATGATAATTGATTAGCCGCTATTAGCATTTCGTGGCAGATCTTAATTACGGGTGTCAGAGGGACCACATAAAAAGTTGACGCAATGCCCGTAAAGATACCGAAAACTTAACTCTTGGGGAATATTGCCTTAAGAAATAGATGAAGGCTACTTATGTTTCACATTGAAATGTCACCATGGAAAAATGGTTTACGTTGATGCTCCACGTCAAATGTATTTTTCATGAACCATACAAATTGACAATTGTGGGAAATTCCGAAGAAATTGACCAACATCGAAGTTTATCTACGATATCGAATCGACACTATTTACCTACAAGCCAAACAAAATGTAATATTTTATTTACTTTAATCTTGTAACTAAAAAGTTAGTGTTATTTTAGGCTGAAATTGGTTAATTTTATTGACTTTTTCTTTTCTTTTTGAATTTGTTCCAAATTAGCATTTTTGGCAGAGGAAGGCTTTTAATACGCATTTATAGCACTTCTACAGCTGTTTTAGGTGTATGCAGCTGTAAAAGCGCTGTAATTGCGCATTAAAAGCTTCCGCTGCAAAAAATGCTACTTGGGTTTTTAAATAGATTTTTCTTAAGTTTTTGCTTTGATAAATAAGTTTCGTCGTGTTTTTTTTTTTTTATAAAAATCGATTCAAAACGTGCTTATGTATAAGTGCAAGAAGAGAAATATTAAGGCTGATCGAACATGTTCGAACTTTTGCCATACGTAACGAGTCAAACTCGTACAACTCGATTCGTTCGACTCAACTCATATTCATTTCCGTCTTTGTCCGATAATACCATTGCAACTCGAGTTTCGAGCTACTCGTTTACTTGAGTTTCAACTTCTTTTCTACTGTTCGATGTGCCACAATCTTCATTTCATTTCTGCGATTGAATTGTACGCAGACACAAACGGAAGCAAAATAACAAGATATGAGCGAACTTAACAAACTGAATTGAGTCGATTTAAACAAAGCGGCCATCCCTTCGTTAAAAGAATTTACAGTTTTGTCTGGAATTGTGAGAATTACTGCCTACAATGATTATAACTATTCATCGATGTTGTTTGTAACATATTTGCCGCTGGGATACTATATGTAAAAGTTTCACATAATTAATATTTTTCTCGAATTCAATCTTAAAATTTATTGATGTAATCTAGAGTCTAAGAAATTGCTTATGTATTATTTTGCATTAGTTTTTTAATTAATTGGTCTGTAAGAGTTGTTAGTCTCAAATGTCGTTCTTGCAATGACACATTGCGTTTCGACTTAAAATGAACCTTTTCTTTTTTTTTGTATTTTCTTCTGCATAATTTTGGTTATAACGAGTGTTTTCATTTGAAATAAACTTTTCGGAAAAACTGGAAAAAAATTAAAAAAATACCGATGAGCGCTCTCTTAATCTTTTGAGTCTTACAGTTGATTTATCTTCAACGATCAAAATGTCTTTGCAGTATCAAAATTCAACTTGTTACATTTCATTATCACAGCTGGATACATTAATTTTTCCAAGAATACTCAAATGAATATCATTGTTTGTCTCTGTGCCGCCAACCGCGCGACAGATCAGCGACATTATGTTCAAAAAGATCAGCAACCAACAAAATAAGCAAATGAGTAAAGTTTGCAAATTATCGTTTTCTTAATGCTATCTCTTACATTATATGAACTAGAAATACAAAACTACAGACATTTCCACCTAATGCCAATCCAAGAATTAAGGTTGCTTCGCAATCATCAATAAATAAGTGTGAGTTTAGAAAGAGATCTACACTAGAAAGCTTCTATTCCTCAGCTCAATCCAGTTGGATCACAAAATGCTTTAATACAAAATGCGAACAAAAAAGTGGCAAATTTTCTTCAAGGGATTAATCGAAATGATTTGCGAGTGATAATCATTGATTAATCAGAGCGCTAAAAGCAAGCGTTAGGTGATAGAGAAAATATTGCCAGTTTAGCATATGATCCTTATATCGAAGAGTAAGAAAGTATACATCATAATATGATGTACTTAGTGTACTTTTGTGTGGTGTATATGAACTTGGTGTTAACTATTTCTTTAACTTCTTAACGTCTCATATTTTTGCGTCATTTATTTCCTCACGAAACGCAGGACTTTGACAAAAAGACCTCCCATATGTTCGACTATGTCATAAGGGAAACAAATATACCTAAGAATTTTTTTCTGTTATTGTTGGTTTTTAGTTTTTTCATAGTAAAATAAACTCATTCTCTAAGTAACGATCTGAATTTTACGTTTTCCTATCAAACCCAAATGTAAAGCTTGAAGTTTAATTGTTTACAAAACACTTTAGACTGGTAACCTTTCCACATATAAAATTTTTCTTTCAAAAATTTATATACTCGCATACACTGTGCAATTGTGAAAAATTTATTTTATATTGCAAAACGCGTATGAAGATAATCATTAATATTATTTTGATGTATGCGCGCATTTTAGTCGTCAACGTTTGCTTATTTTGTTGTGCTACATCAAGGTATGAATGTATTGTGTGTGTGTATGTGTGTGTGTGTTTGTTAGTGCTTAATAAGCTTTATCATTATTGATTTACTTCAAATGTAATGCTTTCCTGTACTAGCAGGCAGTCGTACGTAAACAACAACAACAGCAACAGCAACACAAATGTACGTGTCACAAATGAAGCGTAGAGATTTGTGCACACCTGCTTCGATTGAATACTATGAGTACATACACTGAAGCACTTTTCAAGCCACCTACCTCTACTGCTACCGACACGCTTATAAATAATTTATTGTTAATTTTGATTTTAAATAGCAATTCAAGCATCAATTGGCGCGCTATTGCTTTAAATTGAATTAAAATGAAATTGCACGTAACTCATACGACATGTTGTGCAAATTTTAAAGCACTCAATTAAAGTACTTTTTCAATTGTGAATATTAATTCAATTTTTAAAATTATAATTCGAAAATGATTAAAGAATAATATAATTTTAATGGCATGCGAAAAGTAAGTCTTGTCCACTTTATGCATGTGGCCATATCCCCATATGCGATAAAAATTAGCAACTGTTAATTTATTACTTTCTTTTTTTTTTTTTGCTCTCTCTATTTTGTAACTTTATTACTCAAGTGTATTGGTAACTAAATATGGCCAATGATGGTGCTGCTGTTATTGTTGCTTATCAACTTATTGTTCTTGCCCTCTTGTTGTTGTGGTGTTGTTCATTATTTGTTATTTAAGCATATCAAAAGCTACCATAGTATTTTATGACTCCTATGGGTATTGCATTGGTATTTTTTTTGTTTTGTTCTTCCTATTGTAGTTGTTGTTTCTACCACATTATTCAACAAAAGCAGCAATAATACAAAGTGAACTGAAAAAAATAAAACAAAAAAAAAAAAAAAAATACCCTAACGCTCTACGCACAAAACTGTTATTTATTTTATTTAAGCCACAATTTTGCGCACTCATAAATCAAGAGGATTTTATTTTATGCGTATGTATTTATGTTTGCTTGTGTATGTGTGTGTGGGCGCTATTTTTACCAAGCTATTTCATATATTTTTAAGATGAAATATTTGCGTTGTTTTAAAATTAAAACATACTTTAATTCAAATTTCAGCTCTTCCTGTTGTAGTCACTCACATTGCATGTCAGATTGGAATAAAAATATGAACTAAAAATTTTAGGATATTTTTTCAAAGCATTTGCGATAATTTTTTTAAAATCGTCAATTTTCCTTCACCAAGGAAATTCTAAAGGATGCTCTTAAATGATGGTTGTGCTTGCTGTAGTCGAAAAATATTTAGTTTAGTGTGAAAATAACGATTTTTTTTGGCGTCAACATCTGACGATGGCTGTTGATTCAATACATCAAAATAAATCGAAAATTTTACATTAATATCTCTCATGGCTTTCGAGATATCCTTGATTAAAGGATTAAGCTTTATGTGAAATTAAAATGCAAAAGTACTATGGCTAGTGAAGTCGTCGGAGTCGGAATGATAGTGTTAAGATCGAAAGAAAATGTTTCATGTATCGATATCTCGAATTCTAGGGTAGATAATACAAAATTTTTGGTTAATATTAATTTACGGCGCCACGAAAATTCAAGTTTGAATGGTACAATCAAAGCCTCAAACTTGAAGTACCCATAGCTGTTGACAACTAATTGGAAACGAAATCATTTGTTGTCTTATTGGTAGTTTTTCATTTATTTTTCTATGTGTACCAGAAAATTTATACATAATATAAATGCGAGATATAAAAGCTTAAAAAAAGAATATAACTGAATTTAAATTCATAACAAATACAAGTCTTATGAGAGATTTTCTGTTCAAACCTCAGATTTGACTGAGTCAACTAATTGAAAACAAAAAAATAATTTGCAAAAAGTTGAAGAAAAACTTGATAAGGGATTCCAGAATCGGTATTGTTAGTGCTTGTTAGAACACTTTTTGACCGAATTTACTTTTTAGCATATCCTTAATAATGGCTAGTTGCCAAAAGTTATATACCGGCTATGCGTAAGTCAAATGTTGAGCTTCGAAAGACGGCCATTGAGAGATCAGGCAATGGCAGCACAGTTAAATTGCTCGAAAAAAATGGTATTCAATGACACTGATCATTTCGATAAATATGACACAACAAAAAATGTTTCTCGGAAATAGAAACTTCGTAAGATTTCTGGGTACAAGGAACGTCAGATTGTGCGCAAATCAATATTGGATCGTCGTAAGGCTGCTGCAGACATTCAACGCAAAATAATTGATCAATACGATGCACACATATCCAATTGAACTGTCGCTCGTCGATTGGTTGAGGCTGGACTCCATGGACGTATTTCACGCAAGGACCAATTCTTGACAGTTAAACAGAAGAACAGCCGCATACAATTCGCTAAGAGACATGCGTGTTGTCCCTCCATTCCTTGCTGTCAACTGAATGTGAGAATAGAATCGATGTTTTCTGGTTGATTTCCTAAATTTTAAGGTGCTGTTGCTGCATTGTTTCAAAGAAATCAAACGACTTAACTTCTTAATACATTTTATTAATTGCATTCTAATTTCTTTAAAATGAGACTTTCATTCCTACATCAAAAAAATGCACATTGCTTTGAGTAAACTACAATAAAAAGCACCCTAATATACGTATATATTATAATACAACTTAATTAATTTTCATTTAATATAATATACTTATGTATGTACTTCATTGTAAGTGTGCATGCAAGTGCTCTTGTACTTTTATACAAGTATGTGTGTGTGCGTTAATGTGTACGAGTGCGTCTCTTCTATTGAGTGCATTTGTTTCCATGGCATAACATAAAGTGAAATATATCTGTGTCCTACATAAAATGCTACGCAACTGAAATAATGGAATTGCATTTGCATTCATTTTGTTGTGAAATGTCAACGGCAACATCAACAGTAGCAACAGTAGCAACAGCAGCAACAGCAGCAACAACAACGGCGACACATGTGTCATGTCTTTGTGTATTTCAAAATTTATGCAAAATATGCAGATATTTCTCATTTTAGCAATAACATGTGAACGTATTTCTGAAGACATTTAAAGTATTTCTATTATTTTAGTATCACAATAAATGCACTGTTCGTTTTATTGCTTAAAATTTCATTTGACAAAATAGCAACATACAAGTACATTAAGCATCATTGTTTTTGTGACATTTCACTATGAGTGTAGGACTTTCAAATAATATTGCTGACTTTGGTGTAAGGAAATGGGTCTTTCCATATTAAGATAAATAGTAAAATTATTATATCCGTTACGTACGTCTTTAGTTCAGACAATTTTGGTGGGAATACAAATTTCATGTTCCTTATTAAGGTAAATTTCCGCAAAAACATAAGATATTACGCTAAGAAATGCTATTCAATTAAAGTTATTCAGATGATGTAGCCAAAAACGAGCAAAATCTATTTTTAATTATTAGTAAATTTATTTTTTGAAATATTTTTTTTTTGTTTTTTGGTTTTCAGAAAAGTCGATTCCGTTTAGTTGAATATAAAATAATTGTTTTTAACACACTTATGTACATTTTAATTCTATTATATTGTGCAACATTATTGAATAGTCTTAACCTTTTGCAAAATCTCTCTGCTAACGACAATTAGCTAAAAAAAAATGCGAAAAACATCAAATCAATCTCTAGTAACTGTAAGTTTTTAATTTGCTTTGATTCATGTTCTAATGTCACATTCGACTTAGAAAAACATAATTTGCTCTCATTTCGTGAGTGATAAGAGCAGCAAGTGTATCAAAATGTGTGTTTAAACAGACTTTTATGTAAATAATATAAAATAAAATAGCGAATACGAAAAAAATAAAATTTAAAATTTTTGGAGCTGTTTGAAGTTGGTCACGTTCGCAAACACAAGTGTAGTAAATAGGCAGTTGCGAAGCGGTTAAATGTTTTATTAATTGACATAACACAACATAATCACATAACTTGTCTTTTTGGCAAAGTTGGGAAAAAAGGCGGTGCCACGCCCCTAACAGGAAAATACCTTTCCACGTAAACCGATTTTAATGAAATTTGGTTAAGAGCTAGATTGTATCATAAGAAAGATTAGTAGAGACTCTGAGACCTTTAAGTGGGCGTTGTACCGCCCCTAGTGGGAAAAAACGCAGCCACCACTGAGTCGCTACACCAGATTTGATTAAATTTGGTTTGTAGACAGACTGATTTCTGAGAAAAAAATATTGTTTTAGTGAGGGCGGTGTCACGCCCTTTTTAGTTGGCGTGGTTCCGCCCATAATGAGAAAAATCACTGCCACGACTCTTAGTCGCTACACCAATTTTGATCAAATCTGGTATGGAGACAAATTCATTCCTGAGTGGAAATATTTGATTTTAGTGTGGCGGTGTACGGCTTTTATAGGAAAAAACGTTTTTACAGCAAGAATAAAAGTTTCATATTATTTTAAGAAAAAAAGTTTTACTGTTTCCTTTTTTTTTTTGTTGGAATTGACCTTATCAATTAATTCAATAAAGATATATACTTCTGCTTTTCTATAGGTGGCAATGAAAAACGCTTCCGATTTTTGTCACGTTCGAATTGTTTTTTATTGCCTCTACCTTCGAACCAGTATTACGTCTGGCATCAACTTTACCACTTAAAATGGTGCTACCAAAGGGTTTTTTTTTTAAGTTACAGAAGAAAATGATAGTGTTTTACTTCGACTTTTATTCCACTTTAAAAGTGTACGACGGTCGCGTTCGACATCAAGGTATTTCTATTGAAATTTAGAATTTTTTTTTTTTCGAATATTACTCTTCATGCAATCTTTTATCATGTTAAAAACATGGCAAATTACATTAGAGCAAATGTTGGTCAGGCATTTGTCTGAGCATCTTAGCTAGAAGCATTTGAAGTAGTTGAATAGACAGGGTGCTCTTGTTCCAACATTTCAAATACTGCTGGTTGAAAAAAAAAAAAGCTTCTTGTTCAAATATTTCAAATGCTGCCGGTGTGGGCTTCTTGCAGTGCGATGTGTTGCGTGCTCCGGAAAAAATCATGACAAAGTTTTGACAGAATGTATATAATTTTGCCATGTTTTTCTTTAAGCACATGATTGTCAATTGAACGAAGAGTAATGTTCAAAAAGAAAGAAAAGAAGGAAAAATACGGGGAGAAGTTGAGATTTTCGTTTGTTTAAGTAAAATGTTCATAGATTTCAGAAAATTGAAAAATCTCAATGAAAAGTGGCATAGAATTTCGATGAAAACATTGCAAATCAATAAAGTTTGTGGCCTAGAAAAAAATAATTTCAAAATTCACACATACTAAAGTTTCGACCATAACCATTTCGAAAATTACGTATTTTGCAAAACTGTTGAATTTAAAATGTGTAAAGACCCGGTTTTCCGGTTTATAGTCTCAGCGGGTGTCGTGTGGTCCTTTACAATAAAACTCGTGTAGGTTAAACGTTACAATTTATTTCTTTATTACTGGTTTAGTTAATTCTTTTATAAAATTACGTTATTTTAAATTTCCACTATGCGACTGTCGTTTAAATCACGTGACTTTGCTTTGGTAGGCGCTGCTGTAGTCGTCGTTTACGGTGCACACCGGTCTTCTAGGTAAATTTTTGGTATAAGCTATAGGTAAGAGGGGGAGGATCTCAATCACGCCACCAGAGGTGAAGACCCCGAGGATATGACGGGATAGAGCTAAGATCTACATGAAATTCTCAAGCACGCCACCAGAGGTGAAGACCCCGAGGATGTGACGGGATAAAGCTAAGATCTACAGGAAGTTCTCAATCACGCCACCAGAGGTGAAGACCCCGAGGATATGACGGGATAGAGCTAAGATCTACAGGAAACTCTCAAGCACGCCACCAGAGGTGAAGACCCCGAGGATGTGACGGGATAAAGCTAAGATCTACAGGAAGTTCTCAATCACGCCAACAGAGGGTAAGACCCCGAGGATATGACGGGATAGAGCTAAAATCTACAGGAAGTTCTCAATCACGCCCCCAGAGGTGAAGACCCCGAGGATGTGACGGGATAGAGCTAAGATCTACAGGAAGTTCTCAATCACGCCACCAGAGGTGAAGACCCCGAGGATATGACGGGATAGAGCTAAGAACTACAGGAAAGTACTAGGAGCTACTAGGAAAGACACTTACCGATGTGCACTAGCTGGCGTCCGCCGCGACAAGAGAAAGATTTTCCTTCGTGCCTTGCTATATAAGGTAGCGTGCATGCTTCTTCATGTTACTTGTGTGCATGGCTATTGTTAATGAGTGTATGAGTCTTAGGTGACCATACATGTCATACCAATAAAACTAGTTATGGTATGATACAACATGTTTGATTCGCTGATGTTGAATGTTGTGTTGATAACTTATTGTATTAAGGCTAAAAATAGACTACTTCATACTAACAGTTCATTTCTTAAGAAAATACAATTCATGACTTAAATTTTAAAGCTTCATTTATTACTTGTAAAACAAAATATATACGAGTATATAAAAAAATATGTATGAATTAAATTCGTTAGGATTTACTTCCTTACAAATGTTTATTATTTTTAACAAAAGATTGCGAATTGTATGGAAAAGTCTTAACCACCGAAAAGCTTTAGGCACATTTCACAAATTTTTACATTCAAACAAAAAAATTTTCCCTCAAACAAAATTCCGGAGGTTTACAGGAAACAGCAATTTGACTTTCTCTGAAGTGAGTTAAAAATTTTACTAAAATCGTTTTTTTTTATAAATTTCCAGTCTAGCTTCTTTAGTTTTTTTTTTTCATGTATAAGAAAATTCTTGAGTAAGGATTTCATGTGGCAAATGATAAATGCTATGTTGCACAAGCGTCGCCACTCCACTCAAAGTGTTGATGCGTCAATGATTTACTAAGTTAACGCAGTGTTATGTTACATTTCCATTTCAGCCACTTGTCCTTACCAGTTTTCCTATCTTACGCATACACTTACACAACAGAAATTGCAATTTTAATGCATGTCCTGCGTCACTTTTGTCAAGAATTCAAAAATTTTTTTGAGTAGCTGATGGTGATTCAGCAAGTGCTTGTTGAGCTTTTGCATTCATTTTATGATGCTCTCTTGAAAATTGTGATGGACAGAAAATGCAGTTTGATGCTCAATTGTAGGAAAAATGTTATTTTGGTTATTTTAAGATCACTACGAAACAAAAATTTATGTCTTATGTGACAACACTAAGATATAACTTTCCCAAAGTCTTCAAAATTATAAAGATTTCTAGACCTTTTGGTATATTTTCTTCTTAGATATTGTCAAGAGTAAAAAGAAAGAAAACACTAAAAAGGTTTGAGGATATGTACAAAAATGCTAATGATGGGATGAATTGGACCATTACTTAACATCTTGTGAAGAAAACGAAGATACCTTTAGAAACCACACCAGATAACCTAGACTTAAGCCAAAGGGCTATCTTCCACATTTCCGAAAACTGAAATAATTCTGAATTCATTTCTAACCCTTGTCTTATGCATACGGAGAGAAATCATTTTCTATTTTACGGAGGGTAAAAAATTATTTAAGAAAGAGAATGGGAGAAGAAAGACCAAATGCCTTAGTTAGTGCATGAAAGCGGCATTGACATTGCTTTCCAAAATAATCGATGATTTTGCGAAAAATAAAGCAAGACGAAATTTATGTAAAGAAATTTATTTTAAAAACATTTATTTTATGTGTAACAATATGGAGTTATTGTTTACTTTTATGTTTTTGTTTAAAAGTTTACTAAAGGTACCCGCGACTTTGCACGCGCACGCCCCGTTGCTTTTTTCATAGTGAAATTATTCTCCTAACATCACATATTCTGTATTCTCTTTACAAAAGGAAAAAACTTAAAGAACACTTTTTTCTTTAAACTTTGAAGTCATATACAAACGAATGAGGAGAAAAAAACAACCATAAAAAAATTTTTGTGTGAGATTTTGCAGAAACTTAATCCTTAGAGATTGGATATTTAACTCTGAAAAATAAAAAAATAAGTATGCAATAATCTTTTTTAAGACAAATATGTTGCTTTAAAAAAGAAATTACTAAGATCGGTTTAGTATACTTTGCGCCAAAGCGTTACATACCATTTTCATATAAGTAATTTTATATAAAAAATAGTATAGATAAGCGTTAACTTGCAATTTCTAATTTGAATTTGAGGACCCCGAAGTTGCTTAAGGCCACCACTTGACTTTATTCGTCATTGAATGTAATATCTATGAATATATTCAATTACCTCAAGTATTATTAGGCATTATTTATAATACTTATATTCCACTAGCACCCAGACAACATTCAACTTCTTACTATAAATCTAGACACTGCTGTAGATTTTAACAGTTTTAAGCAATCAAGCAACATAGTTTTCTGATTGAGAGTAACTTAAATTAAGCGTATAGGCCAAACATTTATTTTAATTGAAATAAATAAAAAAAAACATTTTTCGACCTAAATTATAAGCTTAGAAAAAATGTTTTAATTAAATAGCCGTCGATCTAGCCAAGCTTTTGTTTGCGCGTCTTTAGACCGGTGGTGGCGTTAAGTCACGTAATTGCAGAAAATCAATTAAAACTCTTTTCCACCAATAATTTTCCTTCCGGTCATAGCCACACAAGAATCTATCAGGCGGTTTTGCTGTTATGTTTTTTTTTTTTTCTTCAACCTATTCCTTTTGATGGCTTTTTTTTAACGAGACCTTAACCAAACCTGCACAGTTTTATGCTGCTCAAAAATAGCACATAATCATGCTTTAACTCACAGTGCTGTGCATTTTGAATTGCCATTTTCCGCAACGTCGACCTCAGTAGCAAAGTGTTTCCGTCCGCCGCTGTTGTCACCGTCGTCGTCGTTGCTTGGCAGAGGTCGCCGAGATACCGGCATTCAACTCAAACTCAAATAGGAATTGAACAAAACGCACAACATCCGTTCGTGTTCACATTTACAACTACACAACCACTTGCGTCGCAAATGCACACAGTAATGGACGGAGGGACGGGGGGTGTTTAAAGTTAGTTAGCAGAAATTAAAAGAAAAACGACGCAAAAGAAAACATAAAAGCGTCAGGTCATAAGGTGTGAAAACGCTCAACAACAACAACAGCAAAAAGGACAAAAAAAAAGGTAAACGCCAGTAAAATTTTTGCCATAGCATCGCCCTAATTGAATTTTTTTCCCTCATTTATTAATCTGATTTCGATCAAAATAAAAGTCGTTAAAAAATTTTTCTAACTCACTACGGGTGGTGTCCTCCTCATCATACCAAGGATTTTATTCCTTGAATCTATGTACCGTACTTTAATGTCTCATTTTTTTTTACAACTACCTCTACTTGGATTTTGTTTTTTTTTTTTTACTACTTTGGCTTAATTTCTATGTCTTAGTCTTTGTTAACTGCTTCTTGTGCACTGCAGGATACTTGGCCTTGTATTGTGTAATATTTTGTGTAGTACTTGGTCTTACACTACGGGGTGTTTGGTTCGAGCATATTACCGTGTGTCACAGGTCTCGGTCTCAGCGGCTGATTGGTGGTATGAATAGTTAATGCTACTGCAAGTTATACAGTGGGACGCACTTGACTAACATTTTAATAAAATATATGTAAAGAATGTTCAAGAAACTTTTTACTGATGCTGGTCTTAAGTATTAAAGTTACAAAGCAACGCCTCGCTAATGGAATAACCAAACTTTCTATTATACTCCGCTCTTTCTCTTTTTTCACCATAGTCTCTCCGGTAGGGATGTTAAGTCTTATGAGTGTTGGTCCTGAACAAAATTTAACATTTGCTTCGGTAATTGTCATGATGTTCCGTACCCTAGCTATTTTGACGTAACACTTTCCATCAATCAGCGCCACAATATTCCGAATCTTCCTTAGTATCTATTCTCCTTGGGGTTGGGCAAATAAAAAATACTATCGAAATATCGATGATCGATATTTCGAAACAGTATCGAAATTTATCGAGAAAAAAAATATCGGATATATCGTAATCGAAAACCGATATTTTTGTTGAAAAAATTATATTTGTACAAGTCCATCACTTGCAACTTTTCACGGTTCCATTTATTTAAGTATAACTATCAAAATTCTATCCGATATATGCGACGTTATCAATTGGATACAGGCGTATGCAAAATATATCGATTATCGATATTTCCGATATTTGTTTCGATAATTATCGGCAATATTTTTTATTTTGATATATCGAATGTCGATTTTATTTTTCGACTATCGAATTTCGAAAATATATAAGATATTGTAAAAAAAACTAAAAATGTATATTATATACTTAATTAATATACTATAGCATTGAAAGCATAATAAAATGAAAAAAAAAAATAAAATTGGTTTCTTTGAATCAAATAGAGAGCGAATCTTAAATCTTTTTTATGTCGCCTTTACGACTCAGGTTTAAACTTTGTATGGTAAGCTTATGGTTAGCATTATGGTACATTAAAATTTGGATAACAAAACCACATAAGTTAATACTCAAGTAGTACAATAACGACTGTCTGAGCTTTGAGTTGTGTTATTGGGGCTTGTATATCGGAAGTCCTTTATTGGCAACAAGCCGATATTCATTACCCAAAAACCCAAAAGTCATACGAAATGCTTTGATTTCCAGTGAGATTGCGACGCAGTATATCACAATGAAAAAACACAAAAATAACACTAAGCCACCTAATAGATTCATGCATTTGGTTTGATTAGGTAAGAGATTAGATTGTTGATTTAGAAAATGCGTTGTTGAATGTGAACATTTATTTTGTTTAACTGAACTTACTGTTCTGTACAATATGTGAAAAAAAAATACAAAATCAAAAACAGAACAGTAAAACCAAGCTTATGCCAGTCATTCTTCAATCCATTGCTAACTGGAATCATCAGTGACCTTTCAATCGTTAAGTGAGAATTTCTAAGTCTGATATGTTCTTTTTTGCACAAATTTGTTGCGAACCCAAATTAAAAATGACACAAGCCAAAGACAAAAATCTTTTGGTTATTGAGTTGTAACTGTACTGTACTATTATCACGCCTAAAAGAAAAGTGTTATATCAAATTATTTGCAAAAACAAAACAGAAAAAAATCATTTTGCTTCGATTCGCTTTTTGTTTCAATTCACAACAAATTTATGCAAAAAATAAAATATCATCTAAGAGTTTGCAAGCATACTAAGGACTGTCCCAGAAAAAACTTGCAGTTTTATTTTGTTTGATTATACTCTACCTGATAATCCTTATCTACTATTATTTAACGAGCTAAAATTGTATGTATATAAATATATATGTATACGACTGAACTTTATTTCAAAAACGGCTGCAGCGATTTTGATGAAACTTACGGATTTGGTGCATATGAAAACAAAATGAAGACTGGACTAGGTTTTAAGTTCTTAAGGACTCTAACAGGAGCGTGGCACAGCCCTAAGCTTTAATTTTTATAACGTGATAACTCGGAAACTACTTAAGATATTTTGATGAAATTTGGTAGACTGATGCAAATAATAAAGATTTTTAATAGAACCAAAAGTGGGCGGAATTGGAGTAGAGAGCGTGGCATCTTTCGGCGCCTACGATTTTCATAAAAACTTTGACGACTATACTGCTAAAAGCAGTCATCATAACAAGCTATGTCACTATATTGGCAAAACTCGTTGAAGGCCGTGGCACAGCCCGCAATATTTATAAATTTTATAGTCAGAGATCGAACAACGTAAGTAATCGTTATGAAATTAAATATGGTAGATATACTAGCTACAAGGTATCTTATAACCAAAAGTGGGCGCAATGGCGTCTGTAAGCGTGGCACCTTCCATACAAGCAAAAATTGTTAAATGTTATATTTAGTGTGCTATGGGAGTAATATTTTTTGAATTTGACATAAAGATGTCGCTTACTATGAGCTTTAAAACTAAAAAGATTTCGATGGGATTGGATCAGTGGGCGTGGCATCTCCCATACATCCAAAAAATGTTAAGTGTTATACACTATAAAGTGCTATGGGAGTATTTTTTTTAAATTTGGTGCAATGGAGTCGGTTAACATGAGCTTTTAAATTAAATATGTTTCCATGAGATAACATCAGTGGGCGTGGAACCTCCCATACAAGTTAAAACCGTTTAATGTTATATTTAGTGCACTATATGAGTGATCCTAATAAAATTTGGTACAGAGATGTCGGTTACTATAATCTTTTAAATTAAATTGTTTTCGATGGGATTACATAAGTGGGCGTGGCACCTCCCATACATGCAAAAAACGTTTATAGTTATATTTAGTGTGCTGTTGGAGTAATTTCATTAAATTTTGGTGTAAAGGTGTCTGTTACTATAAACTTTGAAATTAAATGAAAATCGACGAGATTGCTTCAGTGGGTTTGGCACTTCCCACATTAGCAAAAAAAGTCAAACGTTATATTTATTAGTGTGCTATTGGAGTAATATTTTTGAAATTTGGTGTAGAGGTATCGGTTACTATAAACTTTGAAACTATATAAATTTTGACAAGATTTCTTTAGTGGGCGTGGCACCTCCCATAAAAACCTATAACGTTAATGCCATATTTAGCGAACTAAAGGAGTGATCCTTATAAAATTTGGTCTCAATATATTCAGCCTCATTCAACTTAGTTAGTTCGAGTTTTTCAAAGTCTTTCAACTGTTTCATTATTTTTCAACCTCATTCAACTTTTTTCGAGTTTTTCAACTTCTTTCAATTTTTCTCAACATTTTCCATATTTTTTCGAGTTTTTCAACCTCTTTCAACTGTTTCAACATTTTTCAACCTCTTTCAAATTTTCTCATATAAAAGGATCAATTTTGTACCAAAAATGGCAAATCCGCCCCACCGCGCAGAGCTTCGCTCACCTGAAAGATATTAGGCTCTAAGGAAAAGAGGTATTCGAAAGACTGCAAAAAACTTAAAAGACTTCTGACTTAAGTGGAAAAGATCGTTCCGTACTGTCTATGAAACAACTGGACAAAATTTAATAAAGGGCCTTAAGAACAAAGTTAGAAATTTTTAAAAAAAAAAAAAAAAAAATTGTTAGTTTTTAGTTTTTTGTATTCTGAACACTTGACATTATCAACAAAAAAAAGAAAAAAGACCAAAAAGCTTATTTGGTATTTTCTTATAACTGAAAAACAAACCGCAAGTTTTTCCTGGGACAGTCCCTATATTTTAGTTTTTGCATTGACCAGTTAAGAATCATAGTAAAAAATATAAACATAATGCATTTATTATTTTCTGTTCTGTTTTGTTTTCATTGTCAAGATTCACCCGAGTGCTGTCAAATTGAGTGGTATAGGATACGAGTATTGTAAGTGTGCCGTTTTCATTTTTGATTTGATGTGGAATGCTTGATTTCTTTTGATGGCTTTTTTTTTGAAATGCTGTTAAAATAAATTTTCGGATTTCAGCGTTTCCGAAGAATTGAAGAAAATTAATACAAACTTTCGATTTTAGTTTACCCTGAAGCCGTCAACTGAACTTTGTCAAAAATTTACTTTGGTCAAAAACTTGTCTCAGGTAAATCTTCTTTAAAAATACTTATGAAACTAAAGCACCTAAAACGTCTGAAATTTAGCAAAAAAAAATATTTCAGCCTACCAAAAAGAAAAAAAAAAAATGTTTAAAGAAAAATCAAAATAATTCCACTGTACACAACCTTTGCTTCTTTGGCAAATTAATGGCGTTCATTAGAAGCACATTAGGTTTAATAAAAAAAAGCAAAGGCCTTAAAAAAAATATTATTTTCTCAACTTGATTTTAAATTAAGATTTGCATAAAGAAAAAAAAAAATTATTTTTTTATCTCCTGTAAATTGTGTAGTAAAACTCTGACTTCAAAGCGAAACTTTTACAATAATAAAGAAAGTCAAGAGTATAAATAGGAAAATGGTTGAGTCATAAGAAAAAAATGAGAGTAAAAATTTTGCATAAAATGCCTCATTAGTTATCCAATGTAAAGCATCCAACTGTTTTAATTCAGCGCGTGTTTATCTTTTTCCTGTTCGATTTATAACAAAACGGGCATAATAATTTGTTAATGGATTCACATTTAATTGAATAAACGATTTATGTAATTGAGTGTCTTTTTGAAAAGTTTTTCAATTAACATAAATATACAAAGCGTTAAGCAAATGAATGTCAATTTGAATAAAGACACTGCTTTAGTTGAAAGAATCTTTCAGGTGAATGCAGAAAATTTATTTTAATTACAATATATTGAATATTTTTTTTTGCTTAATATTTTTTCAATAGAATTGCTTGTACATAATTTATTTGTAAGGAATTAGCATAGTGTTTTGTGTATTTGATGCAAAAAGTATTTATGATTTTTTGCTCAGAGAGAGCAACATTATCTGAAATTTTTAAAACCGTTGCCTACTTTGAGGCGCTATTTTGAAATTTGTTAGGAAATGTTGCATACTTTTAGGGGCAAATTATTAATAACGCCTAAAAGTAGGCAACGTTTTTTAAATTTTTTGAAATCGAGTTCGTTTTCCAAGTCTTCAAAGTTCTAAAATCGAATTCGTTTCCCAAGTCTTCAAAATTCCAAAATCAAGTTCGTTTCCCAAGTCTTTCAAATTTGAAATCGAGTTCGTTTCCCAAGTCTTCAAATTTCTGAAATCGAGTTCGTTTCCCAAGTCTTCAAAATTCTAAAATCGAGTTCGTTTCCCAAGTCTTCAAAATTCCAAAATCGAGTTCGTTTCCCAAGTCTTCAAAATTCCAAAATCGAGTTCGTTTCCCAAGTCTTCAAAGAACATTCAAATTTTATTATCGCATTCATGACGGGGAATCCCGATGACGGTCGGTGTCGCGGGCTTATACTTTTTTCCTCAGCCGCACAACGTGCCATAAGAAGTTTTCACTTCAAAAATCAACAGATGCTGCTACTAATAGATTTATTAAGTTAACAACAACAACATCAACAAATATTGAGACTAAAAGCATGCAAGGAAAATGTCACACCTACAAATGCTGCTGGCACATCAAACATAATATGTAGTAACCAGAGTTGTAAGTACTTAAATATTTCAAGGCATTTGAGCTAGCATGAATGGTATTTTTACTTAAGTACGTTGGTATGATTACTTAAAAACTTAATTCTTTCAGTACCTTAAGTATCGATATTTAAGTTTGACATCGATACTCAAGTACTCGTACGCGCTTATTGACACTTACTCTTAAAATATTTGATTGTATATACCCTGCTTGCTTCGCTAACTAACTTCTCACCCCACTCAATTCAATTAGGTCGTTGACTCTCTCTCTCCCTCGCTCTAAACTCTTTTCCTTTAACATGTTCTTTTTGTATAAGAAATACCGATGCCCGATTTTTTCAGAAGAAAATTGTGCTCCTAGAGAATATAATAATAGTATGATCAGAAGTTGGAAAATGAATCCAGTTTTGGAGATATAGACCTCAAGAGTTAGATCAGGTTAGTCAGTCTCTAGATAAATTTTGAAAACATGAACGAGATGTGAGAGGTCTATCCTTTATTTAGGTATTTAATTATATATAATATTGTTTGATACAAATTTTAAGTCCGTGCTTTAGTTTTCGAGATAAGACAATTTTTTAAGATTTCGGATCAACTTTTTTTAGAAACCGTAATTGTTTTTAGCAATTTAAAAAAATGGGTTCGCAGAAGAAATCAACATTGAATAGCTCTTAATTTGACTTAACATAAAAAGTAATTTCTCAATCTATACTATTTATATAAAATTGCGTTAATAGAAATGGTTTGTAACGCTTTACCGCAAAATATATTGAGCCGATTTTAATTATTTTTATTTTAAAATATCATATTTGTGCTAAGGAACGTCATATCATACTTTTTTTTTTTGGAGTTAAGTATTCTCTATTTAGGACTTAGTTTTTGCACAATCTTACACAAAAATTGTCGTTTGATTTTTTGTTTCTTATGCATTTGCTGCTTCTTGAATTATGTGTTTTTTTTTCTCATTTGTTATGTTTGTATTTGTCTTCGAAGTTCAAAGAAACAATTCTCTTTCAAAAAAATTTATGTATTATGTTCTCAGCAGCGAATTGATGAAGTACTCTGATTTTTCATATATTAAAAGCTATACCCTTTGTGTTGTACGTTTTACAAATGAAATTGTTACTGTGATATTTTGTTTCTTTGCATGCTGGCTGCCTGCTTTGTATATGGAGCTGAAGGCAGTCTGTCTGTTAGCTGTCTTATTTGTATATTGAGATGTAAGGGATCTTGCCTGTTGGCTGCATACTTTGTATGTGGAGATATAGGCAACTAGATAAGCTATACAGGCACTAAGTAAGCGATATTTTAAGGCAGTCAGCCTTTCCCTTGCTACACATTGTATATAGAAATGTAGGCAAGCTACCTACAAAGCGGTGGTTTATGAAACATCATTTAAGACATCCATTTTTGAACATCAATGAAAAAAATGTTTAAAAGTCCGATGTTCATATATCCGCAAAACTGGATGAGTCCTCAAAAATTGGATTTTATATTCGTAGTCAATATTAAAAGCCACTTAAGACAACAATTGTCTTATGAAAAAGGAAATTGGCTCCTAAAGTAAACTTATGCCCGTCTTTGGTATTAAATTATTTCGAGCTCAATTCTTTTGCAATCCGTTTGGGTACTTTGACTTTGTTCAAACATAAGAAGCATGTGTGCAGAAATCATCCTCATCGTCGTCAAAATGGCAGGTTGTGAGCTTAAGATAATGGAATTACTTTACCAATGACAAAATGCAAAAAAAACAAAGAAATGTCTTCAAACGAAAAATAACTGTCTTTAAGAAAAATAATTTTGCTTTAGAAAATCTATAATATGTACTTTAGAATGTTTTTTTTTTTTGCTCTCTTTGAACTACAAGTCCAGACGAGACGCCATTAAATGATGAATTTATTTAAAACCATTAAGCATTAAAAAGTCTGTATAATATGAGACATTGATGTCATAACAAAAACAAAAGGTATGAATTTAATATTTTCTACAAATGTTTTAACAGAAAATGATAAAATGCTTTAAATAGACAGAATATATAGGCCAATGAATAAGTCAAATTCGTAGTCAGACGTTGGTAAAATTTTAATAATGATGAAACTTACTATAAATATTTAACTCAGTGTCAAAAAGAAACTTAAAGGCTCAGGTAGAATCTGATATGAATTTTCTGTGGTGGATTTTTATAGAGTTTGAGAAATGATTTATTGAAAAAAAAAATTGTAGAAATAGATAAAAGTAATCGATTTATTTTTAAGAGTTTTCTACGCTCTTTTATAAGTAATAGGTCTTAGTTACGGCATTTTAAAATTTTTCCATTAAGACTGAATTTTGACAAAAATTTCCACAGTTTCAGTTTTAGAAGATTCTCTCAGAAAATTAGAAAAAAAAACACACATTGGATTCTTGCCCAAAAAAAAAAAAATTATTCACCTTAAGGCTTTATCAATATATCTTACGTTGATCATTTATTATATTAAAACATAAACATTTTCAACGTAAAGCCTCATGTGCCAATATAAGGACTGTCCCAGAAAAAACTTGCACTTTTATTTTTTAAGATTATACTCTACCTGATAGACAAAATATTTATTCCATATAAAGTGACGTTTGATATGATGTATAACACTTGAAGATAGCACTTCTAACGACAAAGATGTCTAGCAAGCAAGAAAAAGTCCGCGAACTGATTTTGTCCACATACCTGGAAAATCCAGGGTTAAAATATTCAGCTATAGCATTTTGTACCAAAAATAGCAAATCCGCCTAACTGCCCAGAGCTTCGCCCAATTGAAAGATATTGGGCTCTAATGAAAAGAGATCTTCGAAAGAGTGGCAGGATTGCAAAAAAATTTCAAGACTTCAGACTTAAGTGGAAAAGATCGTACCGTACTGTCGATGAAACAACTGTGCAAAATTTAATGAAGGGCCTTAAAAAAAAAGTAAGAAATTTTTATAGAAAAAACAAAATTGTTAATTAGTTTTTAGATATTTATATTCTGCACACTAGCCATTATTAATAAAAAAATAAAAAAAAACCAAAAAAATTGCTGGGTATTTTTTTATAACTAAAAAACAAAGTGCAAGTTTTTTCTGGGACAGTCCTTATGTATATATGAATATTAGAATTTTTCCAAAAACATCATGTTCTTCAATTCTTCGAGAATGCTCAAAATTTGAAGAATTGATTTTTTGTTAAGATTTAAGAACACTAAGCTTGAAATTTTCTTAAACCTTTAGGTCAATCTTTTTTCAAACTCTAATAGATATACATTAGGGTTTCCCAAACAATACTTACTTACTTACACTTAGATGGCCATAACAACCCGTTGTCAGGTTACGGCCGACCTCATTAGCTCTCGCCAGGCGCCTCTGTTTTGCGCGCGCCTTCTCCAATCGTTAATGCCAAGCGCGGTTAGGGCTTCCTCAGCTTGGTCTATCCACCGGAGGCATGATCTCCATCTTCGTCGTTGACCGGGGACCTTCCCTTCGAATACCTTTTTCGCTGGAGCTTCTTTATCCATACGATGGACATGACCCAGGCAGCGTAGTCGCTGTATTGTTATACGCTTAACTATGTCAATGTCGGCGTAGAGCTCATACAGCTCGTGGTTCATTCGAATGCGATAGTCGTCGCCAACTCGAACAGGACCAAAGATTTTGCGGAGAACTTTCCTCTCGAACAACCCAAGAGCGGCTGCGTCTGTTGTCGAAACCACCCATGCCTCAGCGCCATAAAGAAGCACAGGTAGAATGAGCGTCTTGTAGAGTGTTAGCTTTGTCGATCGAGAGAGAGCTCTGCAACGTAATTGCTTACTGAGACCGTAGAAGCACCTATTAGCAATTGTTATTCTCCGCTTAATCTCCAGACTGACATCATTGTTGCTGGTTACGGCAGTGCCAAGGTAAGTGAATTCCTTGACAACTTCTAATTTACAGTTGCCCGCTGTAACATGAGAGTCTAGATCCCGTGCTCTCTTGCTGTTGTTAGTAGACATCATGTATTTCGTCTTGCCCTCGTTTACCGTCAAACCCACTTTGGCTGATTCCTTTTCAATAGCAGTGAAAGCAGCAGTAACATCTCTCTTACTCCGACCGATAATATCAATATCATCAGCGTACGCAAGGAGCTGAACACCTTTGAAGAAAATGGTGCCATTATGATGCACACCGGCTTTTCGTACGATTCCCTCCATAATGAAATTGAAGAGATCGCACGAGAGCGGGTCGCCTTGTCTGAAACCTCGCTCGGTATTAAAAGTTCCGGAGAGGTCATTCCCTACCTTGACGGAGTTAAACGTATTGCTCAACGTCTTCCTGCAGAGCCTTATCAACTTTGCAGGTATACCGAACTCAGACATTGTTGCGTATAGGCAATCCCGCACTGGGCTATCGAACGCAGCTTTATAATCGACGAAGAGATGATGAGTGTCGATTTGATATTCATGGGTTTTCTCCGGGATTTGGCGTAGTGTAAAAATCTGGTCTATGGTGGATTTACCAGGTATAAAGCCACAATGTTAGGATCCGATCCGATCCGATCCCAAACAATAACAAATAGTTAAATAATTACTTATTAATACACACAATTCCGAATTTATTCAAAGTCATATCAAGAGTACAATGTCTCTTTTCAATTTTAAAAATTTATGAAAAAGTGGCTTTAATTTAAATAGAAAAACAATCATATTTAATAGGTTCTGGTAGCAGATAAAACAAACAATCATCAATTGCTCAGTAATATTATCGCCGCATTTAAAAAGAGAGATTATATATTGAGTCTGACTACGCATAAATTTCAAAAACTTTAATTCACATTCTTCATCAAACGTGCGGACCTAGCATTCAGTATTACTATATAAATTAAAAAGTTGTACGATAATTTTTAGTCTTAACTTTGCCTGGAAAAAAAAATGTTATCTTCTCTATAAAAGGTGAAAATATTATAAACTTCATATATGTGAATTAAAAGTAGACTCTGTCGAAATTTTAAAAAAATTTTATTCAAACAAGGAGTGGTATCGGGTATACGGGTTTGCTTATACTATGCAAAATCGACAATAAATTCAAAAAATTTCAAACGAACAGATAAAAAAATATAGGGTAAATTGGGGTACCTTTACACAGGGAAACCTTTGAATTTGCCAGTGTGAATGAATAAATTGAATTTAACTGGTGATAGTGATAAAAGCATTACCTATGCCGACTTGGAAGACACTACCGGGTTTTATTCAATAAAGCAAGTTTTAAGCTGGAAGACGGTTTTTTTTTTAAATGAAAACTTACAATGGTCCTTGCTAGAATTGGTGAAGAATCAAAAAATCTATTTTATTATGTGGGAGACATTACAGAGGTACATGATTATACTACTTACAATATAAATTGTCTGAGAAAACCATAAAAATGTCCTTATGAAATATAGGACTAAGGGATTAAATGTCAAAGATACCCCACTTTACCCTAATCTACGCAAATTTTCATTAAATTCACTTTAGGCATTTTTGTTTTACATTTTTTAAGACTTTTGGGACTAATTTAATTGTACTTTTGAAAAATAAGCCATGTACATCCCGGTGAAATACGTAGTAATAATTTGCTCTATGATCGGTAAGAATCAATTAAAGTTTTTCAGTTTACAAATTCATATTAATTTATTTTTTTAATCACAGCACTAAGCACAGCACAAAGCAAAGAACAAAGCACAACAGGCTTTTCAGACCGACATTGTTGGGAATTTCGTGGCATGTGTACCTCTATAGCGTGGACTGGAATATAATTTGTTCTATTGTATTGTGCATATCGAACTATTGTAAATAAATAAAGACAATTTGTCTAATGTTTTAACCGCAAACTGTGAGGAGTGACTTTAGATTAAGAGAATATGCTGTTTATGAGACAAAGAGGAATTCCTTCATAACTTTCTTTCGGTTCAAGTAATTACTTTATTATACCTTGCGATAATTTCTCTACACTTAATTTAGACGGGTGCACAATCCATCACGAAGTCAATTTACTGCCGTATTTGATTTTTTTTTTTTTTTCTTTCGATCAGTAAGAATTAATGGCAATAATAACTTAGTAACACTTGGTTCGTCTGATATGTTTGACTTACTAAACATTCTTGTGGAGTTTTTAGTTAGCCAATCTGTCTCTACTTTGCAGTCTCAACATTGATGTTCTCTCCAGAACTTGCCAAATTGATGGATTTTCAGCTAAATTCCTTAATTATTTTACTGTCGCAGTTCCGATTGCATAATCCCTTGTTGTATGATAGATAAATTTGAATACACGCTTGCTCATTTCTTGACTTTGTGGAGGTGCTGCTCCATAGTCTGTAGTAATGTAGTTGCATCAAAGCCAAACACAAATCATATCCTTAGTTTCCCATAGGAATCAATAAATAGCCTCTTCAGTGGGAGGAGTATGAAATCAATTTTATTACAGTGTGCTAGCGATCATATGAACTAACTAAAACCTAGTTTAAAACAAAATATTCTTTTAGAAATTTTGCCCCACATAATTTTTTTTTTGGCAAGGTACAGTCACATCAAAATAATAGCGTAAAATTCTTCCCAAGTAAACAACCAAGCAATAGCCCAAACTGCATAGCAACAGTACCGAAATTGCAGCCAGCAACAGTTGAAACTAAAGCAATTACCAGAGACAAACCGCATAGCAACAACAGTATCACAACAGGTTCGATCATGCAAGCAAACGTGTTCGATGTTGCGCACGCAACTTAAACCAGTTTTGCCGTAAGCCATGCAGTCACGAAACACGATATAAAGAAGGAGCAAGCATACTAAGGGACAGTCAGTGAGTGATCAGCAAAAGAAGCAGACGTCTAGCAAGTGAGTGTGTGGCACACAGCAATAACCATACAACAAGTGAAAGTGAACAATTTCACAATTCTACGTGTCCAAGCTAACAGCGAGAAGGCAGAACCGGAACCACCAAGGATTGGATTACTGGTAAGTATAGTGTTCACCAGGGAAAGAATCGGGTTTCAAGAGCTCTTTCAAGGGGGAAATACTTTGGCCGTTTGTATATTGTATGTGTCACCCCTACGGCTTTGACATCTGTCCAAAGTGTTTCCTATCCGCTGAGGCTTCTTTAGAAGTCCTCTTTGGAAAGACTGGAAAAGCCCTTTTCTGAGACGTCGACGATTAGTACCACCAGGGAACTCTTTGAACTATTGTTAATTATGTGTGTCACCCCTACGGCTTAAACCTTATTTCAAAGTTTTCCTGTGCCGATTTCGGTTGGCCGGTATAAGACTCGGACGAGCCTGAGTGAGGCAGTTTTCCAAACCCTTTGTGGCGAAAAGGAAGTTTCTCGTAAAGGTGCGGACGCGTAGAAGTTTCCCGAAGAAACAAGAAGGCTTCAATTTCAGAACGAAGTCTAACTAAGAGATGCAGAGCATTATTTCGTAAGGCGGACCTTTGCGAAGCACCAAGAATCCGTTTTCCAGTACAACCGAAGTTTCTCGAAGAAACACAAAGGCTTCAATTTCAGAACGAAGTCTAACTAAGAGAAGCAGAGCATTATTTTGTAAAGCGGACCACTGCGGAGCACTAAGAATCCGTTTTCCAGTACAACCAAAGTTTCCTGAAGAAACACGAAGGCTTAAATTTCAGAACGAAGTTTAACTTAGAGAAGCAGAGCATTATTTCGTAAAGCGAACCACTGCGGAGCACCAAGAATCCGTTTTCCAGTACAACCGAAGTTTCTCGAAGAAACACGAAGGCTTCAATTTCAGAACGAAGTCTAAATAAGAAAAGCAGAGCACTATTTCGTAAAGCGGACCGCTGTGGAGCACCAAGAATTCGTTTTCCAGTACAACCGAAGTTTCCCGAAGAAACACGAAGGCTTCAACTACAAAACGAAGAAAACCCAAGCAAAACAGAGAGTAATATTTCGCACCAAAAGAGTCCCTGAAATAAATAAATATATTGTAAAGACAAAAGAAATACAAGATTAAGAACAGTTTGAAATTTAAACAAATGGTTCTGATTTCTAAGAACGCCTGGATATCCAGCGAGCTTAACCCCGGCAGAGAATTTCCTTACAATTTGGGGATGTTCATATTATCGCGAGCTTACTGTATATAGCAAAATATATGTGGCGCATCCGTTCTTTTATGTAAAGGAAATATTTCAACGTCCTGCAGCATCATTCTACCAACTGTTGTTATAAGAAAATACGCGATCTTCTCTCTACTGGAAAATGACTTTGTACACACCCACTTGAAAACATTCACATACTTAGAGCAGAGAACACATACACACACGCACACATACACATTATGTTAAGTGTTTAGCATACCATGGTATACAATTTGGAAATTTTGCATTAATAAACTTAAGTTTCTAGAAAAAGCAGCAACTAAAACAACAACAACAACAATAAAAAATAAAAACAGCAAATGTGTCTTCTTCCTTAGTTCTTAAATGCAGGACGAAGTTGTGAACAACAACAAAAACACTTTGTAGTCATTGCCTGCCACTGTTGCTATGAGTGCTATTGTTTTCACCAAAGTTGATGCTGTTGCTGCCAATGTTGTTGTTGTAAGTTTATTGTAACCTCATTGAATTTGCAATGAGTTGAAGAAGATGATGACGACGACAAAGACGAAGAAGACAATGAAACGGCAGTAGCAGCAACATCAGAAGAAACCGCAGCTTTTTGCATAATTTAATTTAACCCTTCGGTTGAATTATAATAATTATTGGTCACCAAAATTTTTGTTCAGCCGAAATTTTTAAGGCCGAAAGGACTAAGAAAGTCGAACAAATTGTAATATAAGTAATAAAATAAGTTTTAAAACTGTTTGTATTGTATTGTAATTAAAAACGAACTTTTGCGTGATTTCATAATAACTGCTTTATTTATCGTTCATAATAATTCACAAGTCATAAAGAAACTGTTTGAAACAATTTGTTTTAATATGAAATTATTTTGAAAATGTTTTATTTTCTAATTTACTATTAAATACAGAAACAAAAAATTGATCATAAAAAAAAGAAAAAAAAAAAATAAAAACTTTTAATCAAAAAATAAAAGTGAAAATTTTCAAGGGTTAACAAAGCATACAGAAGCTTAAAAACATTAAAAAAAAATGATTTTATACATGCACATTTTTAGAAAAAAGATGCAGAAATTAAGAGCAAAAATGCAATAGAACGATCTAAAAGGAATCAACACGAAAAAGGGGAAACACTAAGCTTATAAAAATAATAATATGGTATTACGAACAGAAAAATAAAAACTTTAACTTCGCTGAAAACATTATAATTATCATCATAAACATCTGAATATCAAAGTACTATTACGGAATGAAGACTGAAAAAAAAGACCTTAATTTTAAAAAGGTTTTTTCGCAAATTTTTTCATAAATTAAGGATATGAATCATGGGCCAGGAATAACGCACTATTGTTAGAAAAGTTAAGCAAGAGGATGTGTTTAGTATTTCTAAAAAAGTATTAATAAGATTTCACTACACCAGGCTTGGAAACAAAATTCAGTATTCCAACAATCGTTACGAGAAGGCCGAAAATAAAGAAGTCGATGAGCTTTGAAATTTTTAAAAAACCAATTCTTCTTCAAGATTCATTTAGTAAGTGATCAAATATTTATTTTTTACATCATTATTTTTGCATCGAAGAGAAATACACAATTAGATTAGAAAATACCACTTTTAAAAGGATCTAAAATATTTCATGAACATCATCACCTATGACTTCTCTCAAAAATATTCTGGTCCCAAAGAGATAAGGTTTTTTCAGTAAATAAGTATTTAGTACGGTGTCGATGAATGGTGATGTATTATTGAACTAGCTAAGCCCTGCGACTTTGTATGCGTAGCCTGTTTTTAATTAAGTTATAATCGAAGTTATTTCGGTCACTCATGAACATAAAAGTACCGGGCAATAAAATTGAATGTGCCATTACCTTATTTACACCCAAAAGGGCGCTAACGCATCAGGTTCTAATGATATGGTGCATATTAGTACGAAATATATAAGCCATTACCTCTAAGCTCCTTCTAAATTTATTTGACAAATTTTCGAACACAACTTTAATATTTTTTCAAATATTTTCTTCTTAAACAAACAGCTTTTTGTTTCAGACATTTAAAAATTTTATTCAAAATTTTTAGTATACAATTTATTTTTTTTTTGTAAATTGCCATGGGAACGACAATAACTAAGCACACACACTAACTAACACATTCAATTAGTTAACTTGCCTTGAGAACCATTAATGCTTTTCCTTACTATGATTTATAGAGCTGAAATAAGAAATAAGTTTGTAGTTAAACTGAATGTTCCATTGAAGCCAAAATCTAAGTCAGGTCTTCCAATGGAATTGCCAACAATGTTTCTAACAATTCCTCAAGCTTTTCGGTTGAGAAGATGATCGTGGTCATTCACTAATTGAAAGTTTTCGCAAAATTCCTTTCTGAGAATTGTTATTTTAGTGCTAATTATAAATATGTATATTAACCTGAATTGATCCTGCATTGTCAAAAAATTTTTCAGATGGTTGTCACATATCGAGCGCTAATGGAAGAATGAGCTCGGATGATGATAGCCATTAATAAGTTTAAATTTTTTTCAATTGTGATGAAAAATTAACATGACTTACAATTCCCCGTATGTATATCCCATAATTCCCATTTCCCTATAATATTTGAAACAACATTCCATGTTTTTTTGGTGACTTAATACTATGCACTAGGTGCAAAGTAAGTCTTAACATTAAATAGAAATCACGTTTTCATTTCACGTTTACGTCAATTTGCAGGTTTAAGCAGCTTGACAGTAGTTTTCTAAGGAGGAAAACCACATGCAACAACGGTAAGTTTGTTCAGCAAAAGCATTATGTGTACGTATTTGTTTAACAAAATTTCAACCAAAATATTATAGCCATAAGAAATCTGATAACTTCTAGTTCTTCCTGAATACTGACCCAAAATTTTAAACATCTTTAAAATGCTTAAAATACAGAAACGTGATGAACACACACATATGAAGAAATATTCATGCATGATATAAGAATTATTAATAATATGAAAAGCATAAAATACAAAAACATAAAGATTTATAAAACGAAGGACAAATGGCATGAACTTAGGGTGGAACTTATAAGAAAATTCTCTGCCGGGGTTAAGCTCGCCGGATGTCCAGGCGTTCTTAGAAATCAGAACCACTTGTTTAAATTTCAAATTGTTCTTAATCTTTTATTTCTTTTGTCTTTACAATATATTTATTTATTTCAGGGACTCCATTGGTGCAAAATATTACTCTGCTTGTCTTGGGTTTGCTTTGTTAGAAAGTTGAAGTCTTCGGGTTTCTTCCGGAAACTTCGTGTGTATGTGCAACCACACCTGTGTTTCTCTGGAGTGGTCCGTTGCACGAAATATTTCTCTGCTTGTCTTGGTTTTGCTTCGTTTGAAAGTAGAAGCCTGCGGGTTTCTTCTGGACTTCTACGCGTCCGCAACTTTGACGAGAAACTTTTCTTTCGCCACCAAGGGTTTGGAAAAACTGCAAGCGCTGCACTCACTCAGGCTCGTCCGAGCCAACCGAAATCGGCACAGGAAACTTTGAAATAAGGTTAAAGCCATAGGGGTAAAAATAGTTCAAAGATTTCCCTGGTGGAACTAATCGTCGACGTCTCAGAAAAGGGCTTCTCCAGTCTTTCCAAAAAGGACTTCTAAAGAAGCCTCAGCGGATAGGAAACACTTTGGATAGATGTCAAAGCCGTAGGGGTGACACATACAATTAACAAACGGCCAAAGTATTTCCCGCTTGAAAGAGCTCTTGAAACCCGATTCTTACCCTGGTAAACACTATACTTACCAGTAATGCAAGCCGTGGTAGTTCCAGTTCTGCCTTCTCGCTGTTGGTTTGGATACGTAGAATCTCCGGTGCTTGCACTCACTTGCTAAACGTCTGCTTCTCTTGCTGATCACTCACTCACTCTCCCTTAGTATGCTTGCTCCGTCTTTATATCATCATTCTTCGCTACATAGCTTACGGCACAACCGGTTTACGTTGCGTGTGCAACATCGAACACGTTTGCTCACATGATCGAACCAGCGCACATGTTGCGTTATTTACGATGCGTTTTGTTGTGCTGCCGTTGTTGTCATGCAGTTCTTATGCTGTTACTATGTTGGGCTATTGCTTTGTTGTTTTAATTTTATGATTGCTGGCTGTTGTTTTGGAACTATTGCGATGTTGGGCTATTGTTTTGTTGTTTGGATATTTGGGTAGCGTGTTTTTGTGCTGTTGTTTTGAGGTGACTGTACCTTGTCAAAAAATTATGTAAGGCAAAATTTGCAATGGAATATTTTGTACTCACAAACTATGATTTGAAGGTCAAATCAAATAGAGTCAAATAGATGTGACTTATAAAAGTATGTTAATTCTATAGTTTTTTAAGTATTTTTAATTAAGAATAACACCGCTACGCTGAAGCGGCCTACCTAATATAAATGACACACATGGCCTGACTTCCTAAATGGAGTTTTCAAAAAATGTATGCTTTTTTGCTACTGCATCCGTACATTACGTCATTAAAAAGCTGTTACTTTGCATTAAAGAAACATTTTTGCATCTCTGCTTTTATCTGGAATGGAACCGTTTTTATTTACCCGGGACCACCCCAAGTCACGTTCATAACTCATTTTCGATCTTTCTTCATCGATTAAAGCAAAAAAAAAAAAATGTTCCCAAAAATGGATCAAAAACGGTACCTTCCATGGTTCGGTGATGTTCAAATTTCCTTGTCGAACTTTCTCTGTTGATTGGATAGATATCCCGAACATGGGTCAAAAATGGTCTTTCAATAGTCTGGGGCCACTCCAAGTGATGGCCAAAATCTATTTTTGACAGTTTCCCGTTAATAAAAGCAAAATAGATCATGTCCGGGGACACTTCAAGTGATGACCAAAGTTCTTTTAATATCGTTCTCTATCGATTGAAGCAAAAAAAAATTTTCCAAATTTTTTCATGCTCCGTGGGTACTTCAAGAGTAATGTCCAAATATCATTTTTTGACCTTTTCCCATGACTTGAGCAAACGAAATTGTTTTCCGATAATGAGTCATAAACGCTCTTTCCCATGGTTCGTGCCACCCTTAGTGATGTGAAATCCATTTTTCTGATTTCCCCATCGTTTGGATGGGGAAATCGATTTTTTTTTTTTAAAAAATCTTGAACAAATTTTTTTTTTTGTTACAATGACATTACATTTTTTAAAGATTTTTTCATATAGATTAATTTTTTGAAACCATAACGTTTTTAAGGAATTCTGCATAAGCCCCAAACAAACACCAGTAATTGCATTTCAAACGCCAAGTAATCAACATGAGGTCCACCTTATTCCTTTGATACAAAAAAAGAAGAAAAAAAAATCATTACGACTTACGACAAACTACACTGTGCAAGGAATAATAATTTCCCACACATAAGCAAATTAAGATTTTTGGGTCACATTAGACTTGAAAAAAAAAATTAGTCCCTTTATCCAACAAGCTAACGAAAAAAAGGTCAGAAACTGAACGGAAATCTGATTGTGCCAAATCACATTCAGACAAAATTAACTGCACACAGAAACAGAAAAATCTTTAAATTATTACGACTTTTAAGAAATAAAAAAAAACATTCCACAAATCAACATACACAAATAGGCCTAGAAAATTGTGTGCTACAAGAAGCTTAGAGAGAAGCAGAATAAACCAAAACTTTGAACTAAAGCTTAATCAGTGCGCAAATCAAATCTTTGAAGGTTCACAAAAAAATCTTTCATAATTTAAATGACGTTGTCAAAAAATGTCACAATAAAAAAAGAGTATAAACTTACACACACACACACATATACACACACACACAGTTGTGCAGGAAGAAAATGCGAGATGTCCTTTTTAGCATAATTTAGTCGATATTTTCCATTTCGTTTTCTTTTGGTGATTTGCCTTTTTTATTTCTTTTTAAAAGATTTTTTCCGTGATTTTGCGAACCGCAACTAAAGCAATTTTTACATTTAACCATTACATTGGAGAGGCCGAATTTGTGCAGTGCCGTTGTAAAATATCTGGAGAGGGGGGGCGGAAACACACTTTTATGTTTTGTTAAAAGCCGTTTCTCGACGATATGAAAGTAATTTAGGTGAAATTATTTAAGCGGCGACAGTAAGTTTCAGGGAAGTTCCTATTGAGATGTTTAAAAGGCTGAACTGCTCACAACTTTTAGTTTTTAAAGCATAAACCACCGCTCAGAAACTGCCCCCTATAAATGCAATGCATCGTGTTGATTTTAAAGGAAGAAGAAATGTTAGAGAGAAAGCAAATAGATGAAGTAATGTCGGCGAACATTTTTCTTGAATTTACCAATGTCACAAGAAGGCATTCGCAAGAAGACTGTTCCACAACTTGCGACAAAAGAACGAATAAGCACGAAAGTACGTTGTTCTTTTGAGCACCGGTGCGACGCACAAGGTACAAGGTGCACTGAGACGCCCGAGTCCTCCAAACCGTATCTTTCTATAGCACATTCCATTGTAATATCTACAGAAAATATGTTTAGCACCATATGTTACGGCGGTGATCAGAGAAATCGATAGAAAGACAATAACTTCAACGCCTTTTTGTTTTGTCACATGTCGCTGAAGACAATCAGGCAGCTCCAAAGTGGGCTTTGAAGTCCGGGCTCGAATATGTAAATCATACACTAGTTAAGGTCTACTATAGGTAAAATGGACAGTCCGAAGATCAACAGAAGTGAAATATTTCTTAAACCGTTTCAAAATTTCAAACTATACTTGGCCGCTTCTTTCAACACACCGCACATATGATCTATCCACCTCAAGTCCAGTTAAACCGATATGCCAAGAGCGTAAAGAGTTGTTAACGTCGTAACAGAATCCTGGAGAACTCTAGTATTAATATAGTGTTCATTATCGGTGAAATCGTCTACCACAATACGGATAGACTGATCACTGCAGAAGCTTGTAATTCAAAGAACAAAGGAATTACAAACACCAAATGCAATTATGAGTTCAATTTGAGAAGTTTTTTGAATGCAACATTGATCCTGATCTTTTAATAGACTACTGTCAAAATTTCAGCTCACTGCGGCGTTTAGTTTGTGTTTGGCAGCCATTGACAGCAGACGATGTTGTGAATTTTGGCGATAATGGAAAAAATGCTCATTAAGCATTATTTTTTGCGCAAAAAAACCATGAGCCAAACCAAGGAAAGGCTTGATAAATATTATCAGGACTCTGCATCGTCGATTGGAATGATTAACAAGTGGTTTACTGAACTCCAATGCGGTCGTATAAGCTCAAGTGACGCCGAACGTTCTGGACGCCCAATTGAGGTCACCACACCAGAAATGGTCATTAAAATTTACGATATCAGTTGGCCGATCGCAGAGTTAAAGTGCGCGAGATTGTTGAGGCCGTAGGCATCTCAGACGAAAATAAAAATTATTATAATAATAAATAATAAGATTTGTGCCGCGTTTGCTCACTTTTGACCATAAAAGCGATCGTGTGACGTATTCAAAGGCGTGTTTGGCGATGTCGAATAAAGATAAGAAGGATTTTTTCCGTCGATTAATGACCGCCGACGAAACATGGATCCATCACTACACACCAGTGAGAATGGAACAATCGAAACAGTGGACTTCACCGACCGAATGTGCTTCGAAGAAGGAGAAGACGGTGCTTTCGGCCGCAAATGGTACGGTATAATCTACATCGATTACTTTCCACCAAAAAGAACAATCAATCAAGAATACTATGCAACCGAATTGGACCGTTTCAACGACGCTTTGAAAGAGAAACGTCCCCATTTGGCGAGGAAAAAGTGCTCTTCCATCAAGACAATGCGCATGGCAAAATTCCATGAATTGAAGAACGTATTGCTTCCTCACCCAGCACATTCTCTAGATTTTGCCCCCAGCGACCATTTTTTGTGTTTCCAAACCTGAAGAAATGGCTTGTTTGAAAGAGATTCATCACCACAGAGGAGCTGATCACCGAAACAGAGGCCTATTTTGAAGACATTCCGAAAACGTATTTTTCGTATGGGATCAAAAAATTGGAGGAACGTTGAACGAAGTGTGTTGAGCTAAACGGAGACTATATTGAGAAATAAAACGTTATTTTTTGCCGCAAAAATCATTCCTTGTTTAATTTTTCACGAAATTATCAAACAGCTCACGTAGTTTCAATACGAGATCGTGATGCCACAATGGCGCAAATGCTCTAGAAATATTCAGAGCAACGACCATAACTTCAGTTAAACGGTAGATACATTGCTTCCATTTCTCGGTGAGGAATACCATATGGCTTCTAGTAGATCACAAAGTAATTAGTTGCGCTCCAGATAATTCACCAGTTGAAACTTTATTACGCTCTTCATAGCTTTGAATAGCGCAGAGCACATCGCAATGGGTCGGAAATTATAAGAATTTTTAACCTCGCCTTTTTAGGAAACTGGTTGGATATTATGGTGTAGGATTTAAAAAAAAGAAGGTTGTGTTATGGATGAGCCAGTGTTGTGGCAAATTTTCTCAATATATGGGCTTATATGCCATCAGATCATGATGTTATGTTGAGGCTTCAAGGATTCTCTTTACTGCCCTTCTTCGAGAGTTAGTAGTCGGCATTTTTGAAAAGCTGACAGTTGTATGAGAGTGTAGATTTTTTATGAAGATCCTTCCAACAGATTGGTTTTATCAGCAGGATCAGTGAATATATGATTATTCATTAATATAGTTAGAATAGTCGATGAGGACTGACTCTCTTACTCTCTTAACAAATGATCAAAAACTTTTGCTCTTCAAAAAGTATGTACATATATGTTCCTATCTTTTGTAAACCTGTTAAAATATTCTTTAAAATTCATTGAAAATTATTCAATCGAACTTACAAACATTTTCAGAAACCGATATTCATGTGAAATTTTACAAATAAGCTAATGTTTTGTAAACAGACATAAAAAAATATCAAATGAAACAATTTAAACTGTTAATTGGTGACATAAGTATCGGCTTTTACCACATATATATACATATTCATATACATATATACATAGCCTCATCAGACAAGTTTCGGTTAATTTGCACTGAGATTCAAACCCCGAATATTCCATGAATTATATGTGGACAGTCGCTCTTAACTCTTGAGCCATGTGGGGTTCTGCGAAGGACATGTACAAAGTGCACTTTTTATGCACACAATGCGCCATCTGTCATATATTTTGTGATTTCTTGTTTGCTGCATAGCTCTGTTGAACCGTCGGTTCAAAGACTTGCTATGATGTAGCTTTTTTCGAATTTCATGGCTTCCGCCACTTATTTATAAAAAAATGGATGGATGTATTCTTCCAGGTTAAATTGTTCTATTTGTTATCTTTAACCGATTTGAAAAATTTCACATGAACATCGGTTTCTGTAAATGACTGAAAATTCGATCAAATATTTTTCAATTAATTAATAATAATCAGTCGACTAAAAACAAATTGAAATTCTTTGAAATGATATATCACTATTGAATAATTTTTGGATTAAGGAGCTTAGCGATTTGTCTGAATTTGTGACTTTATTCATTCACAACGATATGCGGTTTTGAACAAAAATGTGTAAAAGTAAAAGAAATGTACGTATATACGAGAGAATTAAGTAAGCGGATTTCATCTCGATTTTGGAGCGAAATCAAGATCGCAATGTGTATCCCCCACAAGGGATGTTATTTATTCTAACTACGACTCTGTTCTTGTGTTATATTCTTTTAATACAACGAACTGACCCCAAGTCAATATTTAATACGTTTGTCATTCGCCCATTCTCTTTTGGTACATAATTTGTTAAAAAAAAAAAAAAATGTGAGTCGATTTCAAAGTTTGTCTACATTTGCCGCATTTTATATTTATGCTGTCTGTACTTGGCTTGCTTTTAGTTGGTGTTCTTGCTAAATGATACCGCGTTCTACAAAAAACAACAAACATAAATAAGAAGGAATGCCAAAAAGGACGCTCATAAATTTGTCATTCCATTATGAAATCGGATAATTTCGATAATTTTAGTTCTTTCTTTATTCGTTGCGGTTCGTTGCGTATACTTTTTTCTTCACTTTATTAACTTTTTTATGCTTTTTTTGCTTCTTTTTTTTTTTTTTTTTGATGGTGTTTCAAGACGTTTTATATTATTTTCTGATTTAATTTCGTTTCGTTTCGTTTGTTTCTCATTTTCAATTCACTTTTATGGAAAATTTTTATGTAAATTTATTATGATATTTATGCTTGGGTATTTTAGCTTTGGTTGCGTATTTAGTAATTCATGGCTATTTTTTAGCTATTTTTTAGCTATTTTTTTTATAGCTATTTTATTGTCAATTTTGTATTTACCAAAAAAGTCTGATATCAAATTTCAAATTTCTTAATTATCGATGCTTTATCTCTAGTGATCGATCGGTTTCTTGAAATTCATAAATATTGAAGATTTTTGATATGTTATAGTTTCTTTTCTTATTGAAAAATCTAAATAAATTACTTTTGCATTATTTTTGTCTATAAAAATCATGATTTTTGTACCAGGAAATCCATCTAATTTTATGCTCTTTATTTCTACTAAAATCCTATAACATATGCGTACATTGTATTCATTAGGATGTTGAACAAAAACACGTAATTTTTCGTTGTCGACAATGAACAACGTTGCATGTTACTTAAACTTTGAATTATCAATCTTCTTGTTGTACAACAACAACAACTGCAACAACATACAAAACATTATCAAACTCCATAAAACTTCCTCTTGCAACTACAATACATGAAGCGTATCGTCGCCGTAGTCAACTTTACTACACTGATTATGTAATTATTAGGCAAAAACAAAAACAACAACAACAGTACAAAAAGTAATAAGTAGTAGAACACTCAAATTCCTACACAATGGCAATACCACACAAAAGTCATTCGAATTGAGGCGCTCACAACAACAAACTTTGTTGATTTCAATTTTGTTACTCTTCTCTTGGTTTTGTGTATTGTTGCTGCCACTATTGCTTGAAATTCGTCAGAAACAATGAAAACTTTGTATCAAATTCATTGGTTAATGAAGTTGTTTTTATAATTGCTTACTTTTTGTTGTTGTTGTTGTTGCTGTTGTTTTCATTGCATCTTTGCATTCAAAGCGATATTTTAATATAAAATTAGTTGTTGCTGCTCCCATTCGTTGTTACTTTTCTCAAGAATATAGTATAACAACAGCCATTACAACAACTACACGAAACATACATTAACACAACAACAACTACAATAGAGAAGTTTGCAATTATGTGGTTTAGTTCTCAATATATAGTGTCAGCATCATAAGTACATTTGTACTGCTCGATATATTTTCATAAGACGCGATATTTTTATCGGGGAAAAAAAAAATAATGGAACTCAATGCTCGCTTTAGACTAATACAGGGAAAGTTAAAATTTTTATGGGTAACATTTCTTTTTTTGTAGTAATATTAAAAAAATCAAAAAAAAAAAAAATTAGAAAACTAAACTACAATAGAACAATACGGAAATGTTTTTCTTAAAATTATAAAACTTGACGGGATCTAGAATAGTTTCAGCAATGTATCAAATTAAAGAACTCATCGAGCAGAGTGCTTTAAAACTTTTAGCTTTGAGTTCGGTTAACCAAAAGCTGAAATATAAGCGTGGAAAGATTTCCTATGACTAACTATCAAAGTCTTGCTATAGCAAAGACAAACAAATGTAATGCTCTATTTCATTGTCATTGTTCGCCAATTAAGCGTTGTTGTTATTAAAATATCAAAAACAATAGCAAATTAGAATGAGCGAGCGTAGTAGATTGTTTCTCCTTGCTATGGTAAGGCTTTCCTAATTAATCAGCCCAATGATATAAAACAATAGGAAACCTTTCCACGCTTATATCTCAGCTTTTTTTTAACCGATATCAAAGTTCATAATTTTAAGACACTCTGCTTGCTGAGTACTTTAATTTGATATATCATTTATTGCTGTAGCTAGTCTAGATCCTGTCAACTATTATCATTTTAATAAAAAAATTTTGTCTTATTCTAGTTAAGTTTTCTAAAGGTTTCACTTCTATCATCTGTGAAATGCACACATGATTTTTTTTTTTTTTTTTTTTTGATAGCATTTTTTTGGTAATATTTTCTTTATTTGCGACTTTAAATAAAAAATTTAACTTTATTTCACAAAAATCATGAAATCCGCTCCTGTTTTCAAAATTTCATGTAATAAAATTCCTGGCCTGGCCGTGTCAATTTCGATCACTTTGTAACCCTAGAATGATACAATGCCACTAAAAAAAATATACACGTAGTTTGACAATAAGGTGTGGCATCCCCATACGACTAAAACACTTTAAATGGGGCAATGAGCTGTGGCAACTATACTATTTAGGGTCCTATAGCTGCTATAGTTGTGAAATTCGACACATGGACTCAAGTATAGCTTGTACTTGGGATCGAGTACTCAACAAAGATTTTCTTTGTCTTTTTCACATAGGTAGTACGTCCCGAAGGCCTCATCCTACCTTCAAGTTTTGTGGTGAAATTAAATTAAAACTGCTTTGATTTGCTTATATTAAACACATGTCAACTAGATTTCTTTGTACTTCTGCCAGCCAAAAAGTCAGCAAAGGGTCTGAATATATTGCTACTAACTCCACTCCATCGATTCGTGCAGCAAATTTTTTTTTTTTTTCATAAAAATTGGTCCAAAGCACACCTTTGGGAGGGTCGGGAACTCTTCTTTAAAATCCATTTTCAGCATTTTCCCATCGATTCGTGCTACCAGATTTTTTTCGACAAATAAATAGGTTCAAAAGACCTGCTTAGGACGGTCGGGGAATTCCCCTGTCACTTTCCAATTCCATTTTCGGCATTTTCCTATCGATTCCTGGAATAATTTTTTTTTTTCGAAACTTAGGTCAAAAACAATTGAAAAATTGAAATTTTTTTTTTAAGATTAATAGTTTTTTTTTGACTTTTATTGATAACAGTTTTTTTTTTTTTTGACTTTTATTAATAAAAGTTTTTTTTCGTTAAATATTTTTAGAAAAACTTGAATGAAAAAGTTGCTGAAAAGTTTTTTGGAAAAACTTTTATGTAAAAATTTTTTGAAAGGGTTTTTTTTTGAAAAACTTTTATTCAATAAAAGTTTTTAAAGAAAGTTTATAAGAAATTTTATAACAAAAAAGTTTTTAAACTAAAACGTTTTGAAAAACATTTATTTTCATGACTTTTTGAATAAAATTTTCAAGTTAGTTATTTGCTTCCAGGGCTTTTCCTAGAGAAAAGGCTTTGCTTTGAACCAATTATCTGTATTAAAGAGAGAATATTAATATGTTTGATGGCATGCTCGATAATGTGAACTTAAAGCAATATTGACAGTCACACATGTTGTCAAGCCATGTAGGACAGCATGTGTGTTTTCTATGTGTGAACCTACTGTAATTTTTTCTCATTCTTCATTGTTCACAAATTCCGCGTTGTTGTGTTGACAAATTGAGAATGAGAGCGAGAGCGAGAGTAAAATTCCGTTTTTTTGACATCCATTGCATTGCCATATAAAAATGCTTCTTTCTATGTGTGAAATTAATTTTTTTTAGCAATTTTAAAAATTTAATATTTTGATATTTAAGAGGAATTTCGTGACAACTTTAATTCTATGTTAAGACCAAGCGCCTAAGAAATATAATTAAAAAAATTTGATCGAAATTGATTCAGTAGGTTTTGCGTGAATCCCGTTCATCGAAAACGGCTATCATTTTATTTATATAGATTAATAAAATGTTGGTATTGATACTTACGCGGAGAGTCCTTTTGTAAAGGATTCACAATTTATTGCATAGCGCCAAGTTCTTCTTGTTGAGAACTTTAATGATGACATCGATACTTTTAACTCGATATATTTAAAAAAAATCCCATTGCTTTGTATTGTTGCGTTTGCACATGTGTTTGTTTACTACTTTCATTAGTAAGTTCTGTCGTTGTAGTAGTCTTTAAAGTTGTGTGTGTTTTTTATTATCGCTTTTGTAATTTTGGTCCGGACATTAGAATACTTTTAACATCAACAACTTGATTTTGTTTTTATATTCTACTTAGATGGAATAAATGAAGACAAACAAGTTGTTTATGCCACTGATGTTGATGTTGTTTTAGTAGCAGCAACATATGTTCATTAGTTCTATTGTGCGCCTACACAATTTGACGTTGACGTTAGTCGTCTCTCTGGTGCTTTCTTGTCATATATATATTTTGTCTAACGGCTGAAGTTTTCTAAAAATCACACAAAGTATGTGGATTTGGAATGAATATCATAGCAATGGTTTCTTTGCTAAATTCACTAAGCTCAATATTCAAAGCTTATATGAAAAAATTTGTCCAAGATTCTATGCCTGGTTGTAGGAAATTAAAAAGGCATTCAACTCTATTACGGGTTTCAGAGCATACCAAAGAGTGTCTGGCATAAGCATGGCAACCTAATACCATAATAATGTTCCAAGCTTTATTTTGCTTCAATGTAGTATTATATGATTGATTCAGCTTGAAGCTCAATGGGAAGTTGTACTTCTTATATCGTGTTAAAATACCCGACTAAAATCAACCAAACGACGTAATGATCTACAGAAGAGCCTGGATTATATTGCATTGAAAGCAGTTATAAAGAGAGATAGACGAAGTTAACCAATAGATTTATGCTTCTCAGTAGCCCATAAAGCATTTGAGGCCTGTAAGTCATTGCTGCCACACTGTATACAACAATCGGATAGACTAATCAAGGTTCTTAATTCCGTTTTTTCATTGAATTTCCTGTCTACTTTATTTCACATTTCACTGGCTTGCTGTTTTTGAGAAAACAAAACAGATCATCTCATTTAGAATGCAACACAATTCGTTAAGAATATGTCAGTGTATGTGAGCAATTTTTCAACTGTTACGTTTCTACTTAGTATGGACATTGCGTGAGTGTGTAATGCGTGTATTTGTGTATTTTATCTCGTGTCCAATAATAGCAAAAAAAAAAAAACATCGAAATAAAGTTTCAAATAAATTAGACGACGTTGTAATAAACAGCACACATTTCTGTTGTTAACAAAAAAAACAAGACGAAAAATTACATTTGCTTCAAAAGTATTCGTATAAAAAACACACGCATATACACAAACAAGTACACGCATATACACAAACAAACACACTTTAGTATACAAAAAAAAAATAAGGGTCCTTATTTCGCCAATGTAAGGACAACTCATAATTCTTTGTTTGTCCTCCTCAGCTGAGCTGATGTCTTTCCTCAGCGTTTTTTTTTTTTAATGTTGTGTTCGTTATTGCTCTTGTAGCTGTTGGTTTTTGTTGTTGTTTATATGTTGTTGTTTTACGGTCATTTTGAAATATTTTCATTCCATTCATGTCGCAACTTTTTTCTGTATTTTTTATTATTTTTTATATATCCTGCCGCCACTCCATTATACTTTAAATTGAGCATGTGCCCATCTTTTAGTATAAACATAAGTTATATGGTAGCCAGATCAGCTGAGGATATTAATTATTTTAAGTAACTTTAATTCAAGTTATTTTTGGAGTATAAGTAAAACTTTAAGAGGACTATAACTTAAATTGAAGCTTTTTTCTTCATGTCTTCGCTGCTCTAAAATATTATTTATGTACTGACAATGAGACAAAAGTCTCTCATGTGTATCAACTATTTATTTACTAAGCTCCCTGATGCTTTGCGATGCCTTTTAATCGGGGCGACCCAAAATAACTATTGGTATGAAATATTACATTACTTACTAATAGATATTATTTTTCAATAAATATTTCTTAAGGTTGATTCATAATTATTATACAGAAAAATTATTCTTCCATTGCCAATAACAATTAATTTGCAGATAAATATATTTTACGTTGTTTTTTAAAAAAAAATATTGAAAGAGTCTCATGTTTTCGTATTTTTTTTACAAGAATCAATGGCGAGAGGCTGTTGTTATGATGAATATTTTTTTAACCATTTGATATAGCACAGCGGCAAATATGTTATAAACAACATCGATGAACACTTATAATCATTGTAGGCAGTAATGTTCATAACTCCAGCCACAGTTGTAAATTATTTTTACAAATGGATGGCCGCTTTGTATGCAGCTTGCCTACATCTCTGTATACAATGTGTAACAATGTGTAAGGCAGATTGCCTTAAAACATCGCTTACTAAGTGCCTGTATCGCTTATCGAGTTGGCTACATCTCCACATACAAAGTATGCAGCCAACAGGCAATACCCCTTACATCTCTTTGTATATAAAGCAAGCAGCCAGCAATCAGACTACCTACAGTTCTATCCATGTTCAACTGTACTATGGTATTTTGTTTACTTGCTTGCTGGCTGCCTGCTTTGTATATGGAACTGAAGGCAGCCTGCTTGCTGGGTAAACAAAATACCACAGTGCAGTTGGACATGAATAGAAGATTAATTTGTCCTGTTTACATTAAAAAAGTTTTCACATACACCTTTCCGATGAAGTCAAATACTTAGTGTTGGCAAGACACTCAATGCGATAAGGTACGCACATTGGAATATCTTTGACTCTGACTTAGATCCTCAGGTTTTACTCCTACTTTTTGACTATTAACAACCTATGCTACTGACTATTGCATATGGCAACCATATGACCGTACTAGCAAACGCATAGATTTTCGACTGCAAAAATTTTTTCTGTGCTCTTATTTATTTGAGTACCAGGAGACCGACCATAGTTCGGTTTTTCGTTTTGAGGTTGAAAAAGTCGAAAAAATTTAATGCAATTGAATGAGATGTCGGAAATATTTAAAAAATATTGAAAAGGGTTGAAAACCTGAAAACAAGTTAAAAAAAAAATTTGGAAGAAGTTATATATGAAAAAACTTGAAAAACGTTGAAGCAGGTGAAAAAGTTTCATAAACTCGATGGTATATTAAAGCGTTGAAAAAGTTGAAGGAGATTGATAAGCTCGAAAAAAGTTGAAAGTCTCGGGAAAAGTTTAATGAGATTGAAAAGCCGAAAAAAGTTGGATGTGGTTGAAAACGTCCAAAAAATGCGAAACGTTGGAAATAAGTTGAAAAGTTTGAAAAATGTTGAAAAAGTTGAAAGAGTTTGAATAACTCGAAAAAAGTTGAATGAGATTGAAAAATTCGAAAAAATATTGAGAATGTTGTGTAAAGTTGAAAGAGGTTGAAAAATGTTGAAGCAGTAGTTGAAAGCGGTTGAAAAAGTTGAAAAAAGTTGAATGAAGTTGAAGAAGTCGAAAAAATATGGAAAATGTTGAGAAAAGTTGAAAGAGGTTGAACCAGGTGAAAGTGGCTGATAAAGTTGATAATATATATAAGCAGTGTTAAAAAAGTTGAACAAGATTGAAAAGCTCAAAAAAAGTAGAAAGTTCTCGAAAAAAGTTGAAAACATAGAACATGATGAAAAAACTTGAAAGAGGTTGAAAATTGTTGAAGAAGCTAAAAAAGTTTGAATAACTCGAAAAAAGTTAAATAAGGTTGAAAAAATATGGAAAATGTTGAAAAAAGTTGAAAGAGATTGAAAGATGTTGAATGATGTTGAAAACTCGAAAGCTTAAGACCTCAAAAAAAGTTGAATGAGGTTGAAAAATGTTGAAACAGTTTCAATAACTTGAAAAAAGTTGAATTAGGTTGAAAAATTCGAAAAAATATGGAAAGTGTTGAAAAAAGTTGAAAGAGCTTGAAAAAAGTTAAAAGAGTTTGAATAACTTGAAAAAAATTGAATTGGATTGGAAAACTTGAAAAAATATGGAAAGTGTTGAAAAAAGTTGAAAAAGGTTGAAAAACGTTGAAACGGTTGAAAGAGGTTGAAAAACTCGAAAAACATTGAATAAGCTTGAAAAAGTTGAAAAATTATGGAAAATGTTGATACAAGTTTAAAGAGGTTGAAAAACTCGAAAAAATATGTAAAATGTTGAAAGAGGTTGAAAAACTCGAAAGAGGTTGAAAAACTCGAACTAAGTTGAATAAGACTGAATATATTTCCTTAAAAAACAAAAATTTGAAAACACCATTTCTCATATGAAAGCTCTTGAGCATACGAACATTTTGACACCTTGAAAACGTTTTGCCGCTTCGCTCAATTTTGGGCAGACCACTGTCCCGGTTGACATGGAACGTCCCATACATATATGTACAATTTTAGCTCGTTTAATAATAATAGATAAGTTCCGACGCGTTCAAATGTACCGTACTGTTCCTTTCCTACTGCGCCTTTGTTTGCGTTCGTCTGGTTAGGGTATTGCGCATTTGGTCAAAAAGCCAATGCGTATAAATTAATCTATTTGACTTTTATTTCATGTACAGCATTGGCCCTTTGTCCTTTCTCGTTCATCCACTGGAGCGCACTCTTTCACATATACAGTTAGAGACACACACACACACACATATATACTACGATACATCCACCCTCTCAATACATATGGGTCATATCATAAATTTATTATTAGCTGGGAACATGATTTGATGGCATGTGTGCGATAAGTCGTGCTCTAAATGGACACTTGGTGTAACTCTGTTGATTTAGTGGTAGTAGGAATCAACGCTACAGCTCCTCATTCGCCCTTTTGCTTAACGTTCGTATGTTAAGCTGCTGCACATTGGCTGCTTCCCAAAAGTGAATTATTGAGATTTTAGCGTAAGGATAATCGTTTGTTTAATGCAGTTCAGTTAGGTGGTGCCATCATATTTGTAATAGAAGTTGGCAAAGCGTGGTAATAGGTAGCAGAAATCTGATTAATGTGATGGAACTATTATTACTCTAAGGTTTAAAAGAGATATTAACCTTAAACTGAATGAACTGAATTAAGATTTTTAGTTGTAATAATATATGTATAGTATGATTACTAATAATAAAATTTTTGTACAAATTTACTTATTTAACACATAACCTGTTAGAGTTGAAAGTTTCGCAAGTCCCGATTTGTTGAAAAAAAAAAACAAAAAAAAAATTAAATAAATTTAAAAGTTCATTTCAAGTTACTCAGTTTTTTCTTCTCAACATTGAAGGACTTGCACCACTTTCAAAATATATGGCTCATTCATCGACTTATTCAACATGTTTCAAATTTTTCGAATTTTTCAACATTTTCTATAATAACATATCAAAAACTCTTTTAGTTCACACAAGATGCCTTGATTTTTTCACTCACCTGCTTTACAGATACAACATACAGTACAAAATATATGAGGGCACATTTGTGTCCAAAACACCTTTATGAGTGTTAAGCCAACGCATAGTCTGAGGTCTACGATTTTCTTAGATTCGTTAATATAAATTGAAAAAAAAAATATAGAAATAAGTGCAATATCGGTCATTTCACGTGAAGCGGACAGTGGAAATGGGGTCATGTTTCCAATTTCAGATATATTTGAATATGTTGTACCTGTACATGACCTCGATACAGAAACAAAATATTTCTAGAATGGCAACATTGGTTTACAAAATATGGGTCTTTGAAAATTTAAGAAATCGTGAGGTATGTACTACTTCAAATGCCATTATTTAGCTTAAAAAAGTCTGATGAAATGAATTAACTACTGAATTTTATACTTTATTTATTGGCCTTTTTAACCTCATAATTGAATTTTAAAAATAAAAAAAAAAAAAATACACTGAGAAAATGATAAATATTTTTCTTTATCGTTTTTTTTTTGAATGTTCGCTTAACAAAAATTTTTTTTTTAGTGCATTAAAAAAAAGTTTATATAATGTTTATAATTCTTGCCAAGTTTGAAAGTGGTCCGTTCAGTCGTTTTGGAGCTATGTATATGCATTGCAATGACGAAACCCGAGTCGAATCAGTTGATTCGCCGAGAAAAGTTGATACCAACGTGGTCGTAAAAGGTTGAATAATTCGAAATATGTTGAATCAGATTGAATGAGGTTGAATAAGCCGAAAAATGTTAACAAAAGTTGAATAATTCGAAAAATGTTGAATAAATCGAAAAATGTTGAATAAGTTGAAAAAAGTTGAAGCAGATTGAAAAAGTTGAAAAAATTAAAGTTGAATCAGATGAAAAAGAAAAACAAAATAAGTCGGAGCAGTAGAAAAAATTTAGAAAGTCGAAAAAAAATTGGAGAAGTTGATAAAAGTCAATTGAGACAAATCGTAACAAGTTGAAGATGTAGAAAAAAAAAAACTGAAAAAGTCAATAGCAAAAAAATTGAAAAAGGTTGAAGCCGAAAAAAGTTGACAAAAGTTGAAAAATTCGAAAAATGTTAAATAAGTCGAAAAAAAGTTGAATTATATTGAAAAAAGTTTAAAAAAAAGCTAAAAATGTTGAGTCAGATTGAAAAAAAAGTTTATAGTGGTGGTAAGTAAGAATTTGGAAGAGATTAAAAATCTCAAAAAAAAAAAAAAAATAGAAATGGATTGAAAAAAAAAAAATTCGAATTAGTCGGAATTTGTTAAAAAGGTTTAAAATGGTTGAAAAACATTTTAAGTAATATGAATCAAGTAGAATCAGATTGAAAAAAAAAATAATTGGAAAAATTGAACAAGCCAAAAGACTTTGATAAAGTTGGAATGAAGAAGTCGAAAAAGATTGAAAAAGTTGAATCATTTTAAACCGTCGTCAATGAGGTGGGCTTTGACAAACCGCTCGCGCTCTCAGTAGCTGAAGATAACACATCCAACAACTGGCACAGCAGACTCGGTCGGTCGTGCGTAGCACATTGAATAAATAAATAAAATTAAATAGTAATTTAATTTATTTTTTTTGTGCTTTTTTTGTAGCAAGATTATATTTTAGTATATTTTCTATGTATTAGAACTAAAACTTTATTATAAATGTAAAACTGTTATCAGAAATGTAAATTTTGCCAAAATTTTAATCTTACTTTCATTAAAAATGTGCCCTTCGAATTTTTTTAATAAAATTATATATGAAATTATTTTTTGAGTTGATTTTTTATTAAAATCAATTCTGTACATTATATTATATGATAAAATATATTTGGGAAAAAAATGAATAGCCATATTTCATTAAAAATAATTAAAAATTTTTTGGGGTATTTCACACCCCACCTCATTGGACGTGTTACATTTCCGAAGCTCATTGACGACGGGTTTAAGAAGTTGAAAATCGAAAAAAATTTGAAAAAAGTTGGTGAAAACTAGAATGTGTTCAAAAGTTTTGTTTAAGTGAAGAAAAGTTGATAAAAAGTAGAAAAAAGGTGAAAATAGCTAAAAAGATTGAATACGGTTGAAAGAGATAAAATATTACAGCTTTACCGCACACAGCATTATCTTCCACAGCATTTTTGCGAATCGAGTTCTACTTTCATTTGTGATGTTGCGAAATTTTCTTTATTGTGAGAGAGAAGGAGTGAAATGATTGCTAGAAAAAACGTAATAGCAATTTAAAACACCAAAAATGTTAATTGTACGGCGGTGGCGCAATTACATTTTAATCTACGAGTCGTATGAGTAACATTTGATATTGTCACAATTCGTCTGTTAATAATAACAACTACAAATAATTTCAGAGGAAAAACAAATTCTCCAAATAATTCCCCGTTTCACAGAATTTTATTACCAGCGAGCGGTAGAATGAATGTCTGCTTTCTGTTCTTATTCACGACACCGCAACCGCAATAGTAATAAAATACGTTACACTTCTACACTCACATAAATACATGCACGTACAACATGAAAATATTTGTCGTAATTTTTCCATCAGTTGGTTTTCTCCGCGCACAGTTGTTGTCATGTTTATTGTTGTTGTTGTTGTTGATGTTGTTTTTTGTTGAATACGGCTCTGTTTTTTACTTCTTTTCGTTGTAATTTCTGTTGAATTAGCACATCTTTTACCGCATTACAACTGTAAAAATTATGTTTTACGTAAGGATCTACAGTAACACGACGTCGCCGACGATGGTGGCAACATGAAAGAGAATACAGACAGACAGACAGACAGACAACACCAACGTAGGTTTAAGAATGCGTAAAAGGTTGTTGCTACTGCTGCTGCTGCATTGGGTGTGCGTGGGTGTTCAACGGTTTTCGCGAAATGACGGTAATGAATGAATCCTTTTGTACGTACATCTTGCGCAAATGCTGATCAGAGTTGGAATTGCAAAAGTGCCGAAAGGAAAAATGAAAGCTGTTATAGCGTAGTGTAAAATGAACGCGTTTGCACAGTGGAATGAGCATAATAAAACTGAGCGTAATGCAACGCTGGGTGGATAGGTTTATTATTTTTTATATTTTCATTCAGAAAATTTTGTGCTACAGTCTTATCTTAAGCTTTTAATTATAATTTAACATTAGCATTTAGCTATTAATAATATGTCGAATATCAAACTTCTTAAATAACTCTATTGCTTTAGAGTTCTTAGCTTGCGATAAGTGGTAATTTTGTACACTGTTTCTGAAAATGGTGTCATTTTATGCATCAGATTTAATTTTTATGATCTGAATATTTGCGAAAAAACCAAGAAAACCAAAATTTTCTGCTTACATTTTTGACAAAATATCAACATGAAAATCATAATATTTTCATCAATTTCGGCACAGAATGAAGAAGACGTAAAAACAATCCAAATATCACCGATTTGAACTTTTTCTTAAACATTTCGTTGTCAATTTTTTTTTTTTTTACTCCTTCCCAAATGCCAACAAAATTATTTGCTTTCTTTTCTTCAGCAACAATCCTGACAGTTTTGACGTCTCGACCGACCTTCGCAATGAGATTTTCATTCCATGAACACGTATGTGTATGAACACTTCAACACAATCAGTGTGTGTATTCGCGCACATATCCTGTCAGTTTGTATTCCAGTCATTCCATTTGGTTGCTCACAACTCGCATAAGAAATGAACCCGAAATGTTTGCTTTTTTAGTTTTATATTTTTTGTTACTGTATTTGTGACTTGATTCGTTGTGAAAAGTGCACACAAATGGATTTTGTTCGTTCGTTTTTTTTTTCTTCTTCAATGTCCTGAATGTTATTGAGACATGTTGTGTTGGGTTATGTACACATACGATTATCTGGTGAAACGTTACTGTAGTTGTCCTTGAACTAAATGTATGCAGATTTGCATTGGCATATAAGTTTTGAAATTTGTTTTTCCTTTTATTTGAAAATTGTAAAACAGATATAATATGAAATGGGATGAAGTGAAGGGGATGGAATGGGATGGTTTGGGTTGAGATGGGCTCAGTTTAGTTGCCAAGACAAGTGGAAAGTTGAGAAGACTCAAATGAGTTCAGCTAAGTTGAATTGGGTTGGGTTGAGTTGATTTAAATTGAATTAATTGAAATTTAGTTGAGATGAGTTGAGTGGAGTTGATTTGAGTTGAGTTGAGTTGAGTTGAGTTGAGTTGAGTTGAGTTGAGTTGAGTTGAGTTGAGTTGAGTTGAGTTGAGTTGAGTTGAGTTGAGTTGAGTTTAGTTGAGTTGAGTTGAGTTGAGTTGAGTTGAGTTGAGTAAAGTTGAGTTGAGTAAAGTTGAGTTGAGTTGAGTTTAGTTGAGTTGAGTTGAGTTGAGTTGAGTTGAGTTGAGTTGAGTTGAGTTGAGTTGAGTTGAGTTGAGTTGAGTTGAGTTGAGTTGAGTTGAGTTGAGTTGAGTTGAGCTGAGTTGACTTAAATAAAATTCATTGAAATATAGTTGAGTTAATTTGTGTATAGTTTAATTGATCTGAATAACGTCTAGTTGAGCCTAGTATACTGTCGTCAGAAGCAAAAAGGGTGTATCTAAAAAAAAAGTGTGTTTCGAGATAATTGATGTTTTGCTTATGTCAATTTGTTGAAATACCTGTAAAATTGAGATTGAGAAAATTTTCTTAGGAAATTTTTTATATGTTTAAACTAAGATTCCGGCAATTTAAGTAGTCATTAGCTTCGTAATTTCTTCAGATATCTGATGCCATAAGAATCACGAAAATGATTTTTTTAAGGTACGCCCTATCCGCTTCTGAGGGCAGTATACATAGTATAATCAAGTCTAGTTTTGCCTAGTCATGTCAACTCTAGTTGAGTTTGAGTTGAGGTTGAGTTTGAATTTGAGTTGAGTTTGACTTGAGTTTGAGTTGAGTTTGAATTTGAATTGAGTTTGAGTTGAGTTTGAATTGAGTTTGAGTTGAGTTTGAGTTGATTTAGAGTTGAGTTGAGTTTGAATTTGAATTGAGTTTGAGTTGAGTTTGAATTGAGTTTGAGTTGAGTTTGAGTTGATTTAGAGTTGAGTTGAGTTGAGTTGAGTTGAGTTGAGTTGAGTTGAGTTGAGTTGAGTTGAGTTGAGTTGAGTTGAGTTGAGTTGAGTTGAGTTGAGTTGAGTTGAGTTGAGTTGAGTTGAGTTGAGTTGAGTTAAGTTTGAGTTGAGTTTGAGTTGAGTTTGAGTTGAGTTTGAGTTGAGTTTGAGTTGAGTTTGAGTTGAGTTTGAGTTGAGTTTAAGTAGAGTTTGAGTTGAGTTTGAGTTGAGTTTGAATTGAGTTAGAGTTGAGTTTGAGGTGAGTTTGAGTTAAGTTTGAGTTTGAGTTGAGTTAGAGTTGAGTTTGAGTTGAGTTTGAGTTGAGTTTGAGTTGAGTTTGAGTTTGAATTTGAGTTGAGTTTGACTTGAGTTTGTGTTGAGTTTGAGTTGAGTTTGAGTTGAGTTTGAGTTGAGTTTGAGTTGAATTTGAGTTGAGTTTGAGTAGAGTTTGAAATGAGTTTGCGTTGAGTTTGAGTTGAGTTTGAGTTGAAGCTGAGTAGACTTAGTTTGAGTTCAGTTGAGATGAAGTAAGATGAAGTAAGATGGGTTGAGATAATTCAACTGATTTCGCTAAGATGTAAGCTTGAAAACCAGATGCAAAGGCTTAGACAAAGACTGTAGTCTGTTGACATCTTAATCACAGAGTTTCAGCTACCATTTGTTCTCTGTTAGAAACAGAGACATAAAGTCGTTTGGGATTGGTAAGTTCCCAAACTTTCAAGACGAATGCTTGACAAAAGTCCTACGTTTTTTTTTTTTTGATTTCATGTGATCTTTTTGTATAATTGTGTAAAATGTATCGTAATTCATATGCAATTGCATTAGTTTAAGTATTTTGTCATTAAATTGTACTATAAAATATGTTTATTTTATACATATGTGCATATCCATCAGATTGGGCCTTTTAGCTGGCCTCGTTTTTTTTTTTTTTTTTTTTGGAGTACATCTTTCAGCCATAGTTTTTCTTGAAGCTAAGGCTATCTTGAACTCATAATAAAGGTTGTTCAATTGAAATTCAGATAGCTATTTTTTTAATTTGCATTTAAAGTAAGAAATACATGAAACTTTTCGTGTTTTTTAAAAATTGTCAATTTATTGGGTTTTTACGCTGTAGTCTAAAGACTGTTGAGTACATCTTTCAGATATAGTTTTTTTGAAGCTAAGGCTGTATTGAACTCATATTAAAGGTTGTTCAATTAAAATTTAGATACCTATTTTTTTAATTTGCATTTAAAGTAAGAAATATGTGAAACTTTTCGTGTTTTTTAAAAATTGTCAATTTATTGGGTTTTTACGCTGTAGTCTAAAGACTGTACATCTTTCAGATATAGTTTTTTTTGAAGCTAAGACTGTCTTGAACTCATAATAAAGGTTGTTCAATTGAACTTCAGATAGATATTTTTTTTATTTAACTTTATATGTAACATTTCATATTGTTTTTAACTAAAATCCAATTTTAACTATGTCTCCCTTAAAATTTTAATTGTTCCTCCTTGAATATTAATTAAAGATAGTCTTAACATCAAGAAAAAACATGTTTGAAGAGACTCCTCAAAAAAAAAAAAAAATAAATAAATAAAATCGAAGCCATAGCGAGGTAAGATGACAATTTCGATTTTTTTTTTTATTTATTTTTTTTTTGGAGCAGACTCTTCAAACATGGTTTTTCTCGAAGTTTAGACTATCTTTAATTAATATTCAAGGAGGAACAATTAAAATTCAAAGGGAGACATAGTTAAAATTGGATTTTAGTTAAAAACAACATGAAATGTTACATATAAAGTTAAATAAAAAAAATAGCTATCTAAATTTTAATTGAACAACCTTTAATATGAGTTCCAGACAGGCTTAGCTTCAAAAAAAAACTATATCTGAAAGATGTACTGAACAGTCTTTAGACTACAGCGTAAAAACCCAATAAATTGAAAATTTTTAAAAAACACGAAAAGTTTCACATATTTCTTACTTTAAATGCAAATTAAAAAAATAGGTATCTAAATTTTAATTGAACAACCTTTAATATGAGTTCAATACAGCCTTAGCTTCAAAAAAAACTATATCTGAAAGATGTACTCAACAGTCTTTAGACTACAGCGTAAAAACCCAATAAATTGACAATTTTTAAAAAACACGAAAAGTTTCATGTATTTCTTACTTTAAATGCAAATTAAAAAAATAGCTATCTGAATTTCAATTGAACAACCTTTATTATGAGTTCAAGATAGCCTTAGCTTCAAGAAAAACTATGGCTGGAAGATGTACTCAAAAAAAAAAAAAAAAAAAAAACGAGGCCAGCTAAAAGGCCCAATCTGATGGATTTGCTGATATACAGAAAATTTCTGCTTTACTGATTTCTTACAACGCCTTAGGGATAGTGGTTGATGTGGCCACACAGTTCAGTCGAAGTTGCAGTACCAACAGTGCCGTAGGTTAATTTGCAATGGAAAGTTTTACTGTAAACAACAGAAAATCATACATGGATTGAAAATGTAAACAAAATTAGTGATAGTATATGTATGTGTGTCTGCATGTACATACATATATATCACGTTACATTAAAAATGAAATTTATCAGTTCAAGAGTCTGTGAGGATATTGGCAAAAGTGAATGCCACATTTCCTTTCAACTTCGGTTAAACTTGATGCAAGTCTTCCATGAGATCTCAAAGTTGAAAATTAGTTATTTAATTCTTCCCTTTGGAATAAAAATTACACACATCAAGGTAAAACAAATGTTATGCCCTCGAATTGTATAGTACTTCTATTCTAAGCTCCGAAAGTTCCTTTATAAACTCTTAATATTCATACAGCCTTATAGTCACTTTTTCTAGATCTAAAGACAGCAACAGCTTATGTCTTCGTCTAGTATATTTGCAAAAGACTTTCACTGAAAATATGCCTTGTTAAATAGACTGTAGATTTTTCGCTATCCTTAAAAGCAAAATCATTAAATTTTTACATTTTCATCCAGATTTAAGTTGAAACACAAATGTTGTTATGTTGAAAATCGTAGTTGCAGTGATTTTTATGCAAATTACTTATTTTTTTACTTTTCTTTTGATTGAGGTAACATTTGTCGCTACTGCTATTTTTTTATATTAATTAGTGTCCTTTGGCGACCAGCAAAAATGAGAACAGACTGCTTGTGCTGCAAAAGAATAAAGTGAAAAACCGAAGTTTTCACGTTGAGAAGATATAAAAATGTTAGCTGCTTTTTTCAAAAGCTACTTATACCGATTATTCAGCATTATTTTATAAAAATATTTTAACTTTTAATGTTGCGGTACAAAAACGCTTAAGCTTAGTGGTTCGTATTCGTGAAATAATAAATCATGTGAATGTGAAATAAACTGCTTTAAATAGACAGAGACGTTTAGCTACTGTCTACTGTATATGTCATAAATCCTGAAATTTAACAAAATTTTCTTATTAAATTCTATATAAAGGCGCTTTTTTATACACCCACTTCAACTGGAGTGTCCATAATGAAAAACTGTATTGCTTTCTGACGTTCGACAACTCTTTCGAGAATATCGGCCAGTAATCCTTGAATAAGACGAGTTATGTTAATTTCTAAAACGTCAATAGTTTCGGGTTTGTCGACATAAACAAGTGATTTAACATATCCCCAAAGAAAGTAATCCAATGGCGTCATATCACATGATCTTGGTGGCCAATTAACAGGACCATTTCTTGAGATGATGTTTCCCTCAATAAAGGGATTGTCTCTCCAGCTGTATGGCATGTTGCGCCATCTTTTTGAAACCAGAGGTCGGCTACACCAATATTCTGAATTTTTGGCAACAAAAATTCATTGATCATTGCTCTGTAGCGAGCATCATTGACCGCATCATCCATCCGCATTTTTGAAGAAATACGATCTGATGTTGCCTCCTGCCCATAACTCACCCCAAACAGTACATTTATCGGGATACATTAGAAGCTCTTGGATTGCTTGTGGTTGTTCATTGGCCCAAATACGGCAATTTTGCTTGTTAACGTAGCCGTTCAACTAAAAATGAGCTTCGTTGCTAAACACAATTTTTCGATAAAATAATGGATCAATTTGAAGTTGTTGTAAGGCCCATAAACCAAAATTAAAACGTACACCAATATAAGCCGGCTTCAATTCTTGTGCGAGCTGTATTTTATAGGTCTTCAGACCAAGATCATGCCTCAAGATACGACACAATGATCCATAAGAGATGCCCGAATCCAGAGATCGGCGAAAAATCGATTGTTCACGGTTTTCACGAACACTCTCTGCTACTGCAGAAATGTTCTCAAAACTACGGGCTGTATGCACTTTGGCTGAATGATGAATGTCCAATATAACCTACACCGAGGGTATATTCACTTTGTCTCTCCGTTTGTAACACATCGAAGGGGGCGTGGCAGGTATGGAAAAGTATATATATTCTTGATCAGCGTCACCACCTGAGTCGATTTAGCGATGTCCGTCTGTCTGTCTGTCTGTCCGTCTGTTGAAATCAGGTTTACGGGAAAACCAATAAAGCTAATTGAATGAAACTTTCACACACAGGTCACATCTTCTTGCAGGCATCTTGCTATTGAAAATGGGCGAAATCGGTTGACGGACACGCCCACCGCCCAATCTCTATGTATATTTACTCAGCCCAATTTTGAAAAAAGTTTCAGCGATTTTGATGAAACTTGGTGATTTGGTGTACATGTAAACCAAATTAGGATTAGGCTGGGTTTCAAGTTTCTAAAAGGTCGTAAAGGGGCGTGGCACAGACCTAAATTTTATCATTTATACTACCATATCTTGTAAGCCGTTCAAGATATTGCGATGAAATTCGGTAGACTGATACATATTAAATATATCTTGAATAGAGAAAAAAAGGGCAGAATCTAAAAAGTGGGCGTGGCATTTTTCAACATTTAAAAATTTTGATTCCGTATATCTCAAAATTGGCAAAACCGATTTCCATAAAAATTTTGGAGATGATGCCGCTGAAAGCAGTTATCAATACAAGCTCAGCAATTTAAGTTAAAAAAGCTCGTTGAAGGGCGTGGCTTCGCCCACAATATTTATAAACGTTATATTAAGAGAACTACCAACGTAATCGTTATGAAATTTAATGAGGTATTAGTCTAATAGAGCCTGTGGGCGTGGCACCTCCCGTATAAGCAAAAAACGTTTGTTGTTATAGATAGTGTGTTATGAGAGTAATCTTCATAAAATTTGGTGCATAGATGTCACTTCCTATAAGCTTTAAAAATAAGTTAATTTTGACGCGATTGCATCAGTGGGCGTGGCACCTCCCATATATACATAAATTTGTAAGCGCTGTTTTAAGTGAATTATTTCAGCAATTGCTATGAAATTTATTATAAGTGGTTCAACTGCCATAGAGTATATCTGAATCAAACAGAAGAGTATATGCTGAAATAGCACCAGTGAGCGTGGCACCTCCCATACAAATAAAATACGTTAAGTGGCATATTTTTATCGAAATATGTGAGCAATCATACTAAAATTTGGTGTTAGGGGTTTACTTATGAAAAGCTATTTCTGGCTCAAAACCGGGCTGGATTGTACCAGTGGGTGTGTCACTGCCCTAAATTTTAAATTTAGCTGCGGCATATATCGCGACCTATACAAGCTATTGTGCTAAAATTTAATTTGAGGATGTCGATCACAAATATAATTTATTGAACCAAAAGTGGGCAGAATTGGAGAAGTGGGCGTGGCATATTTCAACTTTTTCATTTTTATTCGATTTTTCTCAATCTTTTCCAAATTCTTTCGACTTTTTCAACCCTTTAACATTTTCCAATATATCCTTTATGTATTTGTTCGACTTTATCAACCTCTTTCAACTTTCTTCATAAGTTTCTTTATTTTCTTCGACTTTTTCATCAATTTTAAATAGTTTCAAATTTTTTCAACCTCTTTCAACTTTTTTGGAGTTTTTCAACCTCTCTCAACATTTTTCAACACTTTGTATATATTTACGACTTTTTCAACATTTTTCAACCTCTGTCAACTTTTCTAACATTTCACACTTTTTTCGACTTATTCAACCTTTTCAACGTCTTTTTAACATTTATTGAAAAGGTACTTTCAGTGCAGTGTATGGTATGTGAGTTTCGGCCTGGCCGAAAATAACATCTTAGCTTGTTTTTTGTTGTTGTTGTAATTGTTGATTTTGTGGTTTTTGTTGCTTTTTTTGAAAGTAGCTCCTGCTTTCATAATTGTGCCCATCTATGGCCTTCTTCAAATTAATTTAGATTTTCAGTGATATCAATGCTAATAAATACCAAAATATAACACAAATCAGGTAAACTCAAAGCATCGATTGAAATTTTGCCAATTTTTAGGGCCGTGTAACTCAGCAAAAAAGTTTTTTCAGAACCTTACTTTTATCAAAAGAATTTGAAAAAAAAATATTTTAAAGAAAATCGTATACGTCACTTTGGTACTATAAAAAAATACAACGCATAATTGTTTGGGCAAGATGATTTAAAAGTACAAGACATTTGAAATGAGCTTTGTATTAAAAACATTGTATGTCTTATTCAAAAGTTAATTATTTTAGATTCTGAATTTTTTCTTAAAAATTACCCATCCAGTAATCATCCAGTAATGGTAACTTTGAAAAATCTATTGTTTAAAACATTACTTTTCTCGGCCAAAGTCACTCTTTTTAAATCCGATTTCAATTCGACATCTCTGTTTATAGCGCTCTATTGCGCTTTTCAGTAAAACACTCACATGCAATCAATGTCCTTAGTAACTGCAGCTGTAGCAGCATTGCTGTCCTTTTTTGATGTTACTCTTTCTCTGAATTTTTTTTTTTTGTCTCTTAGGGCATGAAGCAACTGCAACAGCAAAGAGTACAAAATTTCGTTTTCGTCCTGTAATTGAATTTTTAATCTTGCAGGTTTGCTTTCAAATAATATTTTCACTGAGTTTTTCCTTAAAAGTAATGCTGTTTTCCTCGTTTTTTTTTTGTCGATATTTTTTTTTGCATTTGTTGCCATTTGTGTTACAAGCAAAAGGACATATGAGGACTTTGTACATACCACATAAGTTTGGTTGGTTTTTGCTGTGATTTTTCACACTGCTGATTTGAGTATACTCATTTGATGTTTTTTCTTTGGATTTGTATTAAAAATTTTGCTTAAAAAAAAATTTAATACTGAGTATGATGATCTAAGAATGAACTTAGTTCTAGCCAATTTTTGCATAAAACAACTTTATATGGAGTAGATTATGTTACTTTTAAATCAGAAAAATTAAATTGTATTTAATACTTTGAGTTATGAGTTATTGTCTTCACTCTGCAACACACGCGTAAATCTGGTAGATTCACTACTGTGATAACATTCATTAAACTTCAAAATTTCTATGAAATGCAACTTTGGTGCTGTGAATATTGAATTTCATTAGCAGTAAACGCATAAATGCTATAAAAATAAAGCATTAAAAATTTTATGCAGTAAAAATTTTGCAACAACATGCGTGCCACATCATATTACACAAGCAACCAACATGTTAAGATGCTCCCATCAAAAGTATTTTCGTTGCACAAATGTACTCTGCCATGTGGGGAATTACGAGCCAAAATGCAAGGAGCTGAACTTTAAAGTCACCGTTTTAACGGATTTTTCTTGTTTTTTTTTGCGCGTAGTATTTGACGGCACTATAAAATAATTCCCACTCCCATAAGCACCATTGAAAAATCCTGTAATGAAATATTGGCCAAAAAATAAGCAACTAGACCCAATTTAAGAAAATTTAATAATCCACCAAAAATTACGAAATAATTAATCCCCAAATAATTTAATAAAGTAGCAGCTAATGTTTGGTCTAATTTCACAAAGGAATATCCGGAATAAAATAACCTCAAACCATAATGAAATAAATTTCTTTTCGATTAAAGGTATTTATTGGGCGTTTATAAATTTAAATCTCTTTTTAATGCAATTTTACATGTCTGTAAAGTTAGCCCAGCATTTTTCGATAGAACTTGTGCTGCCTTGTGCCCGACTTGTGCAATGATGTGCCGTATTTTTTAAAAAAATCGTTCGTAGGATTCGATTTTTATAAACAAAATAATTTTTTAGTGTGAAGTTGGTCCAGCATTTTTCATATTTATAAAAAAGGAACCTTGTGCTGTAATGTGCTCAGGATGTGCTGCCATGTGCCGTAAAGGATATAAAATTATTCCTGGAATTTCGACCTTTATGACCAAAAACATTTTTTGAGTGTGAAGTTAGCCCCGCATTTTTAGATTTTTCAAACATTTGATGTTGTGCTGTAATGTGCTCGACTTGTGCTATGATGTGCCGTATTGCAATCATTGTGTGATATTTCGTAGTGCCGTATCTGACAAGCCATTAAACAATTCTCCATATGTGACCTGTGTCCAAGAAAGATGGTTAGTGTCTAAAACCGGTTTATGAGAAAAACGCGGTTTAAAGTTGAAAAGTAACCAAATTTTGAAATGGTAATCATTTTTGATCAGGCTTAAAACGCCTATAACTCAAAAAGGAAGCTTGGGATCAACTTGAGTCCCACTCCCACGTGAAAGAGCACAAAATTTGCTATAAGAAGAAAAAAAAACGATTTTCAGACACTAACCTTCTTCCTTAGGCACGGGTCACATTGTGTCGAAGGATTGTGGCGCTACAATTTTTCATTTAGATTTTTTTTTTTTTCATTTTGAGGATTCTGTTTAATATAAGAATCTGTAAAAATAGACTCTACGAATACAGACGCTAAATTTATAATGTAAGAAAAGATCTAGAATTTTGATATTTTTTTATATTGAGTTTTAAAAAAAAATATTAATGGCTTACAATAAAATTCGTTTTCAAGCGGTAAAATTCGAGGGCGGTTTGATGAAAACAACCACATTGGTAGAAGGTTAAAGAAATGTAGCCTTTTTCATAGAAAACATTGCCTTTGTTATTCGGGTCCATAGGATATTGACTTTTTAGTATAGTTTCTGGTTATAAGGACAAAAAAGTTCTTTGGTGATTCAGGTCATCTAAGTACTGTCGGAACAAAATTGAAAAAAAAAAAGTTTTTTAACATTGTTATTGATGTGTGAACAGCTCTACGGGTGGGTATGTAGGAAAATCTATATTGATGTAAATTGGTGAAAAATTATATACATGCAACACTTTGCAAAATTCATCAACATTTTTTTTTCCTTTTTACACATTTTTCTACCTAACTATTCAACATTTCTTAAAACTTTCCACATTTTCTTTACTAAGTAATATAAGGAAACATTATTATTGCGAGTACTTGGAATCATCTGATTTTTTGCTTTTGTTTTTGTGGAGCGCCATGTTAATTCAGGTCTCGAAAAAATCTGGTTTTGCGGACACCCTAATGTTTATGTTAGCACGAATAATAAAGTTTATTTTTAAAGCATATGTACCTTGACACGTTATGTATGCGTCAACGCAAAGTGAGTGAAGCGGTGATGATATTTATGCTGATGACGATATTAAATTTGCTTACTGACTTACTTAACTCATAGAAAGTTCTGTAGTTAGTTTTGCACTTAACGTACTCATCATCATTATCATCATCGCATATTTTCAATCACAAAACTCAACATAAACATTTTATCGACATCAGTGAAGTTAGCTGCACTATTATTCATTGGCTTTTACTGTCGCTAAATAGGATCATATTGTGAATAATGATTACTACTTGTAAGTTTTGCAGCAGATGTGTAGCTTTTGTTGCATATTTATTAGAAGAGTTGTTGAATACTGCAAATATTAGGTAGTTTCATCAAAATTTTATACATTTGTACATGGGTGAATTAATGTGCCGTGACAATTTGGTTAAGCGAAGATTTTTATAAAAATTAAAATTTTTTCAGGTTTTCCACATAGCTCTGTTGATCTTAATAAGTTTTTCGAATTTTCTTAAATGTCATACTAATTTCATCTATTTCCGAAGAGAATCATCAGTGACCTTTGAGCTGTTAAGTGAAAATTTCTAAGCCAAATGTGATTCCTTTTTTTTTTCATAAATATGTTGAGAACTAAAGTATGAATCTCGGAGGAAGTAGAGCACGCAAACGCCCAACTATTGCCATTTTCTAATTCAGAAAAATATATTTTCAACCATACATTTGTTCATATTTATATTGGCTGACGGCACATTCAAGATTAGCCTTTTTCTTTGTAATCTTCATTAAATTTATCCTTAATGGCTTATAGATTCCACAATTACCAAAATATCCTGTTGTTGTTGATGAAATTGCATATTAATGTTTAATTTCCTGTTTGATTTCATGAAAGTACCTCGATAAATTTTAATCTTTAACGCAGCCGTGCTGCTTCATTGCTTTAAATTTCTCAGAATTACCTTTTTACGTTGACGCGATTTTCCCTATACCTAACTAAGCAATTTTCAATGAAAACTTTCTATCCTCTATAGCTCAAACTGAATTGGGCTTTCATATAAATTAAATAGTTGAAATTTTTTTAATTTGCTTAAGTTGCTGTCTTGCCATTACGGTCTGGAATATTTTTGTTTTCATCCTCTGCTTCTTCTCTTATTTTTCATCAACAAAGGCTCAACAAAACATTAAAGCAAACATTTTAAGGACATCCTTTTTTGGCCTAATTGTTTCAAGACCCTTTTTGCCTTTTTGAACTTATGCACTAATAAATTTAATTTCTTTGCTTTTATAAAATACACACATACATACATACGTATTTAGAATACATATGTATGTATTTGTAGTACATATATATGTATGTACATCAACAAAGCCAACATATCCTTTCAGCAAATTTACGTGAAGAAATAAATTTAAATTAGTTTGAACGCATTAACCAAGAAATAAGCAGTAAAGGGAAAGTAGGTGATATAAAACCCCAAAAATAACAAAACTACAATGGCTATAGCAACAGAAACTACAACAGAAGCAGCAACAACTGGAGAAGTTACAAAGAAAGGCGCGAGCTGTTTCTGTAGCTATATAAAATTTAGAGAAACATAAAAGGTAACGTGAAAAAAATTCAAAAGTTTAATGAATTTTATGAAGCGGGGTGTTTCGAAATGATTGAATTTTATAAAAACAATATCAAGAAATGTTAAAAAGTGCACCTTCAATAAAAAATTAATATTTTTAAAGATTTGATATTAAGGGAATTTTGATTTGTAGAGTCTTAGGAACCTTCCACAAATATTTCACATGAAACCTTATATCGTTTCAGAAACGTTACTGAAAGATTTCAGTTTCATTTCAGAAATCTTTTTACATATTGAAGAAAAAAACAAAAAAAAAGAAGATGACGAGATATTTTGAGAAGAAAAATATTTAACACTATTAATTTAAGTTTTTTATATATTTGTAACAAAACTAAAGCATTTTTAAGCAAAAATGATTTCATGTTTTTAATTCTATTCCCCATAGTTTTTGAGATATTTCGTTTCAAAAATTGTTGAGGAAACTCAAAAATAATAAAAAGTGTGCAGCTATTCAAATGACTAATATCCTTCACCAAAGGTGGATCATAATCATAAAATTCATGCGACACTGGTGTGCACCTTTAATAAAAAATTAAAATTTTTAAAGGTATTTGAGGAATTTCGATTCAAAGCAGTTCTATTCCCACTCGGAATGTAGCGTTTTGGGAACCTTTTACAAATATTTTACGTGAAACCTTATATCGTTTTAGTAACATTTCAGAAAGCTTTCATTTTGCTTTCAGAAAGCTTGCTGCAGATTGAAGAAAGAAAAAAAGAAAACAAAAAAAGACGTGTTGTGTCGAAGATGTTTTGAAATGAAAAATATTTTAACACTATTTACTATAAGTTTTTCATTTTATTTTTTAACAAAACTTAATCATTTTTAAACAAAAATTATTTCATGTTTTCAATCCTATTCCCTATAATTTTTGAAATATTTCGAATCAAAAAATGTTTAGAAAACTCAAAAATAATAAAAAGTGTGTAGTTATTCAAATGACTGATATCCTTCACCATGATCTTCCATAGCTAAGACATTGCATATGGACATATGGGTCGAGATATACTTAAATAAATTCTCATCTTATGCAGCTTACTCTTTGCTGACGACAATATTCCATGCCAAATAGTAGACTATTTTGTTTCTCATCTCTAATTTTTTGGAATATCTTTCTTAGTACTGCTTGAACATAGTCACTATGATTTTTTTTTATCAAGCTATTCAAGATATAGAAATTTTGAAATATTAATTATTTGTTTTTGAAACGCTCATTACTCCGTGAATAATCGGTCAAATTGAATTTTTTTGGCATGAAAATTTTCGCTTTTAAGTACCGTCTGAGCGTGTCCGCAATTTGTAGCAAAAATGGTTTTACAAAAAAGCTGTATTTAGTAATTTTAATACAATATTAATTATATAGCACTGCAGAGTAAATTTAACACGCCCTTCCCACGAAACCGGAAAAAATATCTTCTTAGTAAAATGTGTTAATCTATGGGAGCTTTCGATGTTGACGCCGTGTAGGGCATTTAATTTTTGGCACTCCTAAAGGGATTTAAAAATTCGCAGCAGCATACAAAGCAGTGAACTTAGCGGTGACAGCTCAAATTTTTTCAGCTTGAAACTGTGTCCCAGACCTTACACACCCAGTTTGTTATAGCTAATACAATTGCTCTCAAGTACTGTATATTACGAAATATTTAAATATTTCGACCAAAGTGTGAAGGTCGATGTGTGGTGGTCCCAATGTAATTGACTATAGTAATAGGGAACGTACTTTTCCCAGTTGACAAGACTTTTGCAGCAGTTACTTTGAGTTTTACAGTGTTTCAGTTTTTCCAAAAACAAATGCTAAAAGAAACGTTCAATAGCACAATACTTGGCTTAAAAAAGAAAGGGCAAAAAGATGTTCCCAACTCATGAGTATTACTTGCGAAATATTTCTACGTACAACGAAGACATAATTGATTCTCTTAGATGATTGCTGTTCCAACTGGGACATTTTGTATAACATATTGTAGTTGGCAGCACGGTGACAGTTGGTAGCATCATTTCATTTCAAAATTATTTTTCATATGCAAATTTTCACACTACATATACAGGGGCACATACACACACATATACATATACAAACACATACTCGCACTTAAAAAACAAATATACTGTTTAGACAAAAATTCACATTTACATTTTAGGCCATTTTGTGTGCAAATTTGTATGCATACTCCAAGTGTTTTCCTTATGCGTATATCTAATTTTATCGTATGTGCATTAGAGTGGCCCTTAGCTTTATGAAATACGTGAAAAAAGAAAGTGCTCAACTATTTAAAGCATATATTTCACTAGTGAAGTCAAAAAACTTTCAGAGGAAGGAATATAGAAAAATAGCAAAAAAAAAAAAAAAACATTTTTTGAACTTAATCTTAGTGAATGAATAATATTTTAAGTAAGTGAAGGCGTTTTTATGAGCCACGCCATACAAATATCATTTCTGATCTTACAACTATTTAATCTTAAACTGATACAGAGGTACTAGATTTTGAAATCGCGGGTGTAAAACTGCTGTTTTGTTTGAGAAGTGGTGTTTTTTCGATAAACTGTATGTACAGCTATATATTTTTGGCTGATTTTAGACTTGAAATGATTTAAAAAAAAAATTCAACTATGGCTTATGCTTCCTTACAAAACAGTTGAAGTAGCTGTAGTCAAATCAAAACTTGCTAGCAAAAACGAATTAGTGCCAGTGTGAAAGCAATTTTGAAAAACGCGCAATTACTTTTGATGCCATTGTGGGAAATAGAGAAAGTGCTCCCTTTTTGAAATTCGAAACTTCAGAAATAAGGACCACTTTAATTTTCATATATATTATAGTACGTTCTTGTTTTGTGGTTGTGTTATAAATTTGCTAGTGCTTGTAGAATATTTGACTCTTGCACCTTGTTGACAATTGAACAAAGAAACTGCGAAGGAAGTGGGATGTATGTGGGTTGTGGATCTGTGAAAAAGAAACCAAGCATTTAGGGTGAGCTTAACAGGTTCGCTGTGAGGAAAATTTCAAGGAAAGCATAAAATGAGGAAAACTATTTTACTTGAAATTTAAATCAATTTATTTATTTTTGTTTTCCTATTGCTTATTGTGGCTTTTGTTGTCGTGCTTGTTTTTGTGGTTGTAAACAAATTAATTTAAATTTTGCAGGTTTTTGGTTTTCTTTTTACACCTCCATTTGGGTTTACAATTTCAGTATTTTAATATAAAAATTATTTTGTGAAACTAAATATTTAAATTAAATAAAACTGCCAGATAAAATCATTCCAAAGATTGTAATCTAAAAAATAACTATTTTTCACTTTTGAGGATAGCAAAAAAAAAAAGAAACTTAGAATTTAATTACTGTTTATCTTTAGTAAAAATGTTTTTTTCTTAGAAAAAAATCAAAAAAAAAAAAATAAACGACAATGTTGGCATCACTTTTTGTCTGATGACATTTTTTTGTAATTGTGAATTTAATATTTTCATCTGTACAATGTTTTAAAGTTTTTGCTTCTATGAAGAGTGACACGCCCACTTGTAGAAATTTGCCAAGTTCTCGTTCAGAGTTTTTTGGAATCATTCCTACTGTTTGCGTTAATTTTTGTTCCATTGCGTTAGACAAATCTCTCAGTATAGCGTTTTGAAGATGATGCTTATTTGGGAGATGCCATACCCTCTTGTTGAAATTCGCTTACTTTTTGTCTAGGACTTTTGCTTTTGAGAAATTTGATAACACTACATCAAACTTAGATCATTTTCAATCCAAAGAAGCGCATTGGAAGGTGTGGTTTGTGTGCTAAATTTCATTTAATTACCTCTCTTAGCTTTCTCGAAATCGTGATTTCCACAGACAGAACATGGCTAAATCGATTCATCCTGCCACGCTTTCCCCTATGCGTTACAAATATAATGAAATCTATAAATACATAATATGAATGTAGGGTATAAAAATCAATGGAACAGTGCGTATAAAATGGCCATAGAGGTGAAAGAATATAAAATTTATTTTACTATGTTCCTCATTTGAAAAACAAAACTTTATTATTAAGAAACATTTTTACTTAGAGTCCAAGATGGCTTAGTGTGCATTTTGGGTTCCAGAGGTCTGATTGCGTTGGTCTGCGCAATTAATTAATAGAAAATTACAGAAGGCACAATTAAATAAATCTTGTCATTCTAGCCTGAAATAAAAATAACTATGATTACAAAAATTCGGTATTTTTTTTTTAATTCGTGCTAACGAAATATGGATTAAAGAAGTGGAGCTGAATAATCTCATATTGGATAACGAAAGTATGACTGAGGTACGAATCCATGAAAACGTAGGTTAAATTTCTCGTTTTTAAACAAAACAAAAGCTCTGTAAAAAACATAACATTTTTTTTTTTTTTCAAAATTTCAACCCAACTGAATGAAACTGGTAAAAGGGTAATTTTAAAATTCCCTCTGTGTCATAAAAGCCATAATTTAATGATGTTTCCGTTGACATTTTGCACCTTTTTATGTCACATACTCGCAAGTATGTATGTAGAGAGAAACACACAAGTACAGATATTAACACAAAGAGATATTTCAAGTAAATAACTGAAAAAAGGTACACATATACATAGATATATGTACATATATGCGGTAATGTTATTTGCTTTACGTTGTAGGTGTTGTTATCATTGCGTTACGTGTAGGTGAAAGTGGATATTGCAAAGCATTGACATTGAGTTATATTAGTTCTATATATAATAGAAAATTGTTTTGCACGTACATAAGCCATAAAAAAAGTGGTGACACTTATAAAAAAAGGAGAGAAATAGATTAGTTGTACAAAATCATATCAGTGTAGAAACAACAGAGTGGAGACTAGAAAACTGTTTACATTGACCACTAAACATTTAAGTTTTAGTGACACTTTAAACTCCACTACCATTACGTTTAATAATTAGTGGAACGTAGATTTCACTGCACGAGATATTTAGAAATTTCTACGACAAGCAAACCTTTATTGGAAGTTTAATGCTATTACCAGAAAAAAGTTCAAAAAATTGTTGCCCTTATAAGCAGCAGAAAAAGTTTTTCAACTATATCAAAAGACTTATTTCCATGGATGAAATTTCCATTTTACTTTTTGTCTGGAAAAATCTACCAAAAAATATTAAAATTATTGTAAAAGAGGCAACAAATTGTTGTGCGTTATGCCCTAATTGTTCCGGAGATTTTTGACAAGAAAGTTTTCATGCGAAACAGTAAACGTTTCAGTCGATGTCCGGTAAATTGTATCAGTCTGTTTAGGTCAAATGTCTTGCATATAAACACGGAATCCAATTCAGTAGATAGAATCTAAATTTCGTAGAACTTCTTTGCTTAATGGCAAAGTGTGATCGTTTTCATGGGAAAGTTATATAAATTTAATATGTTCAGCTAGCATATTTTCGCCAATAAGAAAGAATATAGTTTCTTTTTGAGAAATGCAGCAACCGAAAGCCGTTCAAGCTTAAAGAATAGCTCAGCAGATGGTTTCCTGTCATTGTCTTCTGGGCACGCATCCACCACATCTTTAATTTGTTGAACTATTCAAAAGTATTTATAGAGACGTTGCAACATATGACTATTTCCGATATAAGAGTAATAATTTTCCTTACCTTCAGATTTGCGATAGTTGTATTACCAATAACAGCCATTTGAAAGTGACATGAATTTGATTTCCTAGGACCAAGATGATATAAATTTGTAACCGATTGGTTAATATTGTTTGGTCGTAGGGGATCAAATTCATGTCTTTGTCAAATGGCTGTAACTTTGCGAGGAAACATCATAGATTACCACTTGAAAGCTCATTTTTAAGAGAAAGAACGGTACTAAATGATGTCATTACTGAAAATAAGCTGATAGTAGTAGAATCACAGATGGCTTGGCAATGTTGAAATAAAAATTTAGATTTTTATTTTGACCTCAAATGTCCTTAAGCGCGCATTAAACTCATGTCATTTTTCTTATATTAGTACAAATCCAAAGTGAAATTTTAAGCGAAAAAAAAGGTGTGGTTTCTCAGAAAATTACCTTTGTTTTTTTTTTCTCCTAAGAAGCGCTATAAACACAGAGAATAAGTAGTTCTATTAGAATCAAAAAATTAAAGTTAATTATTTTGATTTGGATGGAAATACCGCTTTTTTGAAAACATTTTTTAGCAGTTTTTTAATTTTTGACACCAAAACTTAAAATGGGCCTAACTTCGTAAAAAAGTTTTTTTAATCAAATCGGAGGAATATGGGTGTCCTTATATCCTTTGAAAAAACAACATATTTAATCGCCATCCAATTCCGTAACATGAAATAATCCGAATACATGGTTTGAAATGGATTTGGTCCGTAGCAACTTTTCGTTATGTATTTAAACTTCAAAGAAATTAAATAGTCTGTGTTTTATTGTTGATTTTGATTTAGCTTTAACTATGCAAATTTGAGATTCGAAGTTAATGAAAATTTATCATTTTGATCTTAAAAGGCGATGGAATAAGACTTTGATTTAGGAATTTATTTTAAGAAATTCTTACAAATTATATATTAAAAAAGAAATCTGATATTGAAGTTCATAAGAGGACGAAATTTTGCTTTGAGAGGTCAATGTGTATAAAAATTATAATAAATACCTGATAAATTTGATGCTCTGCCAAAGGCGTTTTCTCTGCCGACGTAGGTTTTGATGGTGTTGCTGACGTGCGTAGTGCTGATGTGACCATACATTGAAAAACTGGCGATGCAAGACGCAGCGTTGCTGCCACTTATCGTACTTTCTTCTTTTAATTTATGTGAAATTGCAATAATTCACAGAGCACTTTTATTATTTTTTAAGCAAGAGAAATCACAAATTCACTGGGGTAAAACTAATTTAAAGTTATAAAATTAAATGAATTCTTTTCACTTCAGTTGCACAATGAAAATATTCAAAATAAAAAAAAATATTTCCACATTGACATAACTCAGATGTAGAGAAAAAAAGAACTTATTCCATTGATGGTTAATAACGACTGAGCAAAATTGCAACTTGCCAGTTCAATGAGTTGTCGTAGTTGTCTTTTTGGAATTATTATAACTTTCCAAGCGTAAGTGTGAGAGAGAGAGAGAGATCGCGTTACAGTTCCAATTTTTATATGCAAGAGAGCAGTGTACAATGTGACCTTGCAATCAAAATCAAAAACTTGCAAATTTGCAATCTCAATTTGTACGCAACAGTAAATCTCTCTTGTGTTCGCTTCATCTCGCTTGCACATAATTATTGGAAAGTCTCAATAATTCCAAAAAGAATTTGCAATTTTTCTTATACCTTAACCAAAATAGACGTGACGAGACGATAGCAATTGAACGAACGTTTGCACTCGTTTCGTCTGTTTTGACATTTAACCCAAAATGTTACGCTAGCCAACGAGTCGAAAAAGCTGTTATGACGAGTAGCAACCAGGGATGATATTTGGGGGCTTTCAGGGCTTTTTTGAGCCCTTTTAATTTTGAAAAGCCCCGTGGCCCTTTTTATTCATTTTTGGCCCTTTTTGCGAAACTCTACCGAAAAATAATCACAATTTTTTATTTTTCAAAGGACAGCTTACTGGGATAAGTGATTGTCGACTGAGATAAAATTTAAGTGTCACGATGTTAAGTAATACGATGGTTTTTGACTTTTAAGCTTCAAATTGAAATTATTTCAAATCAAAAACCAGAGATATTTTTACATGAAAAAAGTTTTATTTGACTTATAACACTAGTTTTGGTGCCGAGAGCTGTACTTTTATTTTAATTAAGAACCTTATATTGGTTACATTATTAGCAAACATTTTGATATCCTACGTATAGTTTTCTAGATTTTGACTTAAAAAAAAAAGTTTACACGAAAAACAACTTAATTATTTCAGTAAAAACTTTATTTTTCACTACTTTCGTGAATGAGGTGTAGTAAGGACTATAACGTTGCATCCCCCAGCAATAGTCATCCATCATATGGCGATCCCATCGGCCTTGGTATCTTTCTTTCATAGTTTTTAGGTCCTGTCGCTGTCGCTACTAACTTCATTAATGACTTCTTCAATTGATGATTCACGAATGGAACAAAATGCTGGAGCAGGTACTTCCTCTGAATGTGGTAAGGGTCTTCTAGCAGAATCTAAGTCTGGATAAATCATTATTTTAACGTTTCCACCACGCAAATTAATACAGGAGAAGTAACAGTCATCAAAGTGATTTTTTTGTTCTTTCCATTGCATAGGCATTCCGAACCTCATATGGTTTCTTTTACCACTAATGCACTGTCTCAAGTGTCCATAGCAAATTTTACAAACAATTTGGCATATCCACGGCTTGTGTTCATCCACAATTTTCGACTTAAAGTAAGCAAAATAAGCACCTTTTATAACGTAGGAAAAATAAATTAAATATACTTTTAATGTTGTCAGTATATACTTAATACAATACGACTAACCATATCTCGGCACCAAATTTTTTTTCGATTTGTTGACCTGAGTAATGTTTAAATTTGATGTGCTAAGTCTGCAAACATGTCGTTTGTTTCGGCATTTCCTTTTGAAGAAGTCTCTAAAAATCGATCTCACCATAGTTAGTTCTTCAAAATATCGCTCATTTTCTTCAATAACGTCATAACTCAAAAAATCAGATATTTCAGGGTCAGCATTTTAACTGAATTTTTACGTTTTTGGGTTATAAAGTTATTGAAGAAAATGAGCGATATATACAAAAAAATCTTAAACGCTTAAATGTTCATATGTAAAATTTATGTTTACAATTAAATTTAAACAACAAAATAAATTTTATAAAAAGAAAAAATTTGGTTGTAATATAAATGGTTATATACAGGGGTGGGCACCAACACGCATGCAAAAATTTTGTTTCCATGTAGTGGTACAACAACCATATGAAATAAAAACGGAAAAATAAAAAATAAGAAAACAAGCGGCACACGTCTTGCCTTCTTCAATGCTTGCGGTGAACTGAACTGAAAACACAATGTGAGCAGCGCTGCCGCACCATAAAAAATTTCAGTGCCAACCATCTGAAACTTAGAGTGCCAAGCCGAGTCAATACGAAATGATAGAAAAAAAAACATAATAATTGCAAATTAAGAACCTATAGTTTAGTTAGTCAAAATATGTGTTGAAAAATATCAAATATGCCTGCTTAATTCTGTGTTCTTGGTTTTCCTTAAATTCAAAAAGTCGTGATGCTAACACCAAAGACTTTGTGCAACTCACATCTGTTGTCTCATCGATTATTAAAAAAAAAAATTTTGAACTTTTAAAATATTTAAAATTCCTTTAGTACTACCCTCACAAAAAATATTGGATTTTGTTTCTCTACCCTTAGTTCAACAAATTTAAATTTTTTTAGCAACTTTTGAGTCTGCATCATCTGATTTAATTAAGTCAAGTACGTCTTCAATAAGATTAAATGGAAAACTGTTTTTGACTATAAACATAAATATTTTCAATATAGCTGTTTTTAATTTATCTCTAAAAAACTGATGTTCAGCAATTTCGTCCAAGCTATCTATTTTTACTTAGTTTTTGGGAGCATTGACATTTTTGGTGGGAATAGTGGCTTCAGCATGCCATTTGAGCAGGTTTAAGTTGTTTGACAAGGATTGATTGCAAAACATACAAAATGCCTTGGAACCTATTTTAGTTAGCCACGAGAAGTTAAGCAACAATTTGTCGTTGAAGTTACGATAGCATTTATTTATATTACTGGTATTGTTAAAAGTGGTAGATTTGATATAATTTGGCTCGTTGTTTGAATTATAAAGTTCTTAATCAACACGTTTGGAGAAAAAAGCATGAGTTACATACCATAATAAATATAATAAATTCATTCCTTACTCAAAAACTTTGTGATTATCCATGCCAGTAAAAGTTTTTTCTACTTAATATTATTTTTTTTTTATTTTTTAATATTTTCGCAACAGTTTCGACGTTGTATTTAAAACAAGGCAGCATTTGGAAAACTGTCAAAACGACTGAATTTTCTAGAACTTCAACTTCTAATGAGTTTATAAATAAGCATATGCACTTCAGGTGCATGCGCACACATTCACTTTTTTGGTTTACGGTGCAAATAAATTTCAAATAAGATTTTCATTTCATATAAAGTTATATAAGTAGAAGTTATCATTCAAAATTTACACGCTCAGTGCCAAAATGTGCCATGATAGTCAGAGTGCCAAGAAAATTTTGAAAGTGCCAGTTTGGCACGATTGTGCCAGTTTCGGCAGCGCTGATTGTGAGCATAGAACTTATGTGCTTTGCACTGAAAAAAAAATTGTTATCGTGCGCTTGAAAGGTTTTATGTGCTTTGCGTGTTTAAGGTGAAAGGTAAATATTCAAAATACTTAAACTTATTCGGTTATAATCAAATTAAAAAACGTATTGAACTCTAACGGTTATTAAATTTAGTCAATTAAATTGTTGTATTAGTTGTTACATATTTATTTTTATTTATTTAAAAGATTATCAAAGGAAAATTAATTAAGATTTTGAATATGTTATTAGTTCATCGAAATCTATTTCAATACTAGAGACCTTTATTCGTAATAAATTCTCTAGATGTTCATTTGTTAATGAGTTTCTTTGTTTATTTGTAATACCAAGAAGAAAAAGTTGCTTCGCAAAAATATGTGGGTCCAAACATGGAATACAGATAAAACATTTTATTTTTTAAAACCGGATATCTAGTTTCACCAATTTGTCGCCAAAACTTAAGCGCGCGCTCAATGGGAAGGGAGGTGTCACATTGAAGTCTTAATACTACTAAAAAGAACTTAAAAATATCAATAAGAAACTTAAATTATAAAAACTCAACGTGCGTATAAAATGTACGTCACAAATTATAAATACGTCAAATTTTTTCGGGTGTATCATAAATTTTTACAAAAAAATACGCAACAAAAAATACGCTAATTAGCAATTATCTGTCGCAGGTCTTGCTTCTTTGACTGCTGAAGTAAAACTGAGTCGATGTTGTGCGTTCACATTTGTATACGTATACACAATACGATCTAGTTACGCTCAATTACGCTCTTGTTAGAACTTGCAGAAGAACTTGTGTCCAGCTATGGTTATATACGATTTGATTTACAGAAGCCCTATTTATGTCAAAAAAGCCCTATTTTAGTTCGAATTTTGGCCCTTTTACAAATATGCCAATATCATCCCTGGTAGCAACGTATTGAAGTTCGGTTCTTACGGAACAACACGTCTCGTCAAAATGTTTCGTTCACTTTCGATCAATTACGTAGGTTCATTTTGGCTATCAACATTTGTTTACATACACTCGAACTTACTCGTTACGTCTCGTCACGTCTATTTTGGTTTAGGCTTTAGTCTTCATTAACCATCAATGGAAAAAGTTCGTTTATTTTACGGTTGAGTAATGGCACATAGTTTTTTTTTTAATACTTTCATTGTGCAACTGAAGTAGTCAGTATTTTAACTTTAATTAAATTAAAATTCAGTGAATTTGTGGTTTAAGAAATAACAAAAGTGCTCTGTGATTTATTGAAATTTCACATAAATTATAGGGAGCAAGTTGATAGTAGTGGAAGCAAGGTTTGACCTTTGATTCACCAGCTGTTCAATGCCTGTTCAAATCAACACTGCGGTGCAGCGTTCAGATAACGAAATCATCAGAGGAGCCCCAGTACCAAAGGCAGAGCATCAAATTTGACAGGTATTTCTTTTAATTTCAATTAAAATTCACTTTCTCAGCAAAACATGGTCTTCAACGATACATGCAGGAAGCTATTACTTATTCAGTGGTGCTTTTTTGTCACTGGTCTGTTCGCTATTCATCTCTTAAGGGCCTCCGGGAGTTTTTCGAAAAATTAAAAGACATTTTTTAAAAACTTTTTTTTGAAACTGCATTTTATCTTAGACCAAGAGATTTATCAATTTATCAAAAAGTGCAATGCAGTGGACGACCTCAAAACTTGCGGTGAGCAAGATATCTGGAGATTGGCTCATTCGAAAAAAAAAAATAAAATTTTTTTCGGTTGAGCAAACAGTTTTTGGACGTTTGATCGTTCGATGTTTTTTTTCGGATACATATTTTTTGATTTATAACCTAAAACGACCTCAATTTTTTGTACAAAAAATTAAAATTTTCTTTGTACGTGCTTAATTTTGTCAAAATTTAATATTTTTCAAAAATCACCGATCGAACGCGCAGGACCTATTTACTTAACCGGAAAAAAATTTATTTATTTTTTTCGGAATGTCTCCAGACATTTTGTTCATCACAAATTTTGAGGTCGTTCATGTTATTGCACTTTTCTAACCTATCGACGAATATTTTTGGAGCAAAATTTCAGGGATAAGTCTTGAATACTTTGAAAATGTAAAAAAAATGTTGGTCTAAGATTAAATCCAGCTGCAAAAAAATTTTTAAAAAAGTGTATTTTTATTTTTCGAAAAACTCCCGGAGGGCCTTAAGCTTCTTGCAGCTCTATTTTCTACAATTTCCCAAGTTGCACCACTTATGAACTCCAAATTTTATTTTTTTCTACTAAATATGAATGCTTGATGTTTTGTCATCTAGATTGAGTTGAGCTCTGAAGGATAAATTTGCTGTCATTTGTCAATGTGTCAGTCAGTCATAAGATTTATGCTCCAGCAGAATTGAGTGTCTTGAAGTCTTTTTATATACATACATATGTTATATATGATGAAAAGTATTGTATTGTATCTAAATATTGTATGTACATTTGGACGGTTCAAAAAAGCCGAAACATTTCTTAAAGACGTAGTCCTCTAAAATTTTAATTCATGTCAAAAGACTAATATCTCCAAAAAAACTACTTGATCTTCTGAATATGTAGGTGCAGCTCAAAAGCAATTTTCAGTTTTGGAAGCGAAATTTTAAAAAAATGATATTTCATGATAGCTGGAAAAATGGTTCAGATTCAGAATCAGCGACGCACAATCTTCACAAAAATTACCTTGGTTTGAGTAAAAATAAAATATTTTTTGTTGAAAAAAATCGTGCAATACCTACATACATACACACATATGATGAGCAGTGAGGTGTCGTGACATAACCCCCACGGACATAATCCCTATTTCGTAAATCAAAAATGGGGATTATGTCCGCAAATTTTCGGAATAGGGATTATGTCCGTGGGGCTATGTCTGGGCACCGAGCAGTGATGGCATTTGGGTTTTGTGAAAATGTACTGAATCGAGACTTCAAATGTATTTTTTAGATGTCCAAAAATTCACATCAAATTTTAACTTTTCTTCAAAAAAAAAAAAAAAAAGGTCACCAAACCATTTGAATGTTTGTATTTCAGCTAAATTTACTCCACTTAAATGGTAATTTTTAAAAATAGTCCAAGTGTGCTGAAAATGTACTAAGAATGATGCAAAAAAAAATATACTGTAAATTTACCGAATGTACTGACGACGATTTTTCACAACACAAATTTACTGAAAAAATTACAAAAGTACTGAAAATGCCACCTTTGGCGGGAACCCATAGTTGAGGAAACTTTTAAATTATAAATTTTTTCCTTGAACTAAGAGTAGCCAGTTTAATACAGTTTAATATTACGTGCACTAAAACTTTATATGATAAGATATAATCGTTGTCTCAAAGAATATAACATGAGTCCTTGATTATTCTTAGGTTTTATAGACATTTTGAGGCAGACACCAAAGACTTAAGATATATTTTTTAGATGGTTTGTATTAAAATAAATTTCATAATCCGATAAAAGAAAATTTGTCAAATTTTTGGGATGCTGTTTAACCAACAATTTTTAATGCAAATCTATTTTTAGTTATCAACATTTTGTACTTTTCAGCACATTTTATAGAAAGTATCCCTAGCAACTAATTGAACTTTAGTCCAATAGCTTAATTGAAAAATATACTGACAATCGGTTAACAGAACTTAAATTAACTAAGATTATATAGTTCTTTTACGTTTTATTAAATGATACTTTCAATGCCAAATGAAAAATTCTGAAATTGATAACAATTATTAAATTAATTTAAGATAATTGATCACCAACAGCGAAAACACAATTTTTTTTATGAACATTTTTTTACGTGCTGTAAGCCTTAACATAATGTTATCCTGTCTTTACGATTGAATAACTAGATGATTTAATGAATGAATACGCGATAGCATTCGTTTGCTTGTTGATCAATTGTTTAATCAACTTTTCATTAATTTCATTTGAACAATTAATTTAATTCGACGCAGCTTCAGCTGATTTAACCTGAAATTCATTTTAAAGGAAGTAGTAGTATGTATGTGTATGGTTTTATTATCTTTTGGCTTAAAATCTTTACAGTTGCTTTCACCCAAAAAATATAAACCAAATTCAATTGCTATGTTAATTTTGACAAAAAGGTTATAATGAAAAAATTATTATGAAAACATTAGTTCATAAGCTCTCAAAATGCATTGGCTTAATTTTTTACTAATGTGTAATGTACATAAATATTTAATTATTAATTGATAAATTTAAATTAAGACTTGATTTCTGATTTTAACTTATATTATTATGTTCTTACTGGTGCTAAAAGTAATGTCAATGCCTTTTTTAAATCTTACATCAAAATAAATATTTATTAAGGTGACCTTTCCTGTGGCCTACTCCTCAATGTGAATTGTAACAAAATCGTTTCGCGATTGAATAAATTGGATTTCAAAATGCATTGAATCATATTGGCTTTCGAATTGCATTGCTTTCGCATCGCAGCACAGTTGCTGTGTGCAGCTTTTTCCAATCGGGGATCAATGGCAGGCTATATAACATCTTTTTCAGAAAAATTACACTTAAGAGAAAGAAACTGACTTTTTTTTCGTTTAAGCACAAAAGTTTCTTACTATTCGAAATTTTTCCTTATAATGGGTGATTTTTTTGCTGTTTGTTTTTTAAGTGTAAGTTTTTTGACATGCCACGCAAGATTTGTAACATGTGTCAACGCCAAAAATGCTCAATAAGATTTGCCATTTGGACATAAATAAACTAAGAAACGAAAAACGCTTACAATTTACTGAATTTTATTATCAAAATTCGTACTCTGTGAGAAATGTGAGAAAAATGTTTTTTATCGAAAAATTTTCTATAGTTACGAAGTTAATTTTTGGCTCAATGATACGTAAAAAAAACAGAACTGCCGAATTTGGTCTGAAGAGGCACTTCAAAAGCTGCCAATGCACCCTGAGAAATTCACTTTTTGGTGCGGTTTGTGGGCCGGCGGCGTCATTGGACCGAACCTTTTTCAAAAACAATGAAAATCGCAACGCCACAGTCAATGGAGCAAGGTACCGTGCGATGTTTTTTGTTGTCCAAAAATTGTTGGAAAAATTGAACTTGGTTGACATGTGGTTTCAACAAGACAGTGCAACATGCTACACGACACGCGATACCATGGACCTTGAGAGGCAAGTTTGGTGAGCAATTAATCTCACGTTTTGGAGCAGTCTATTGGCCGCCAAGATCATGCGATTTGAACCCAGTAAACTATCTTTTCTAGAGCTACGTGAAGTCTCTGGTGTATATATGAACAAATCAGCCACAATCGCAGCCCCAAAAAAACACATTACAGCTGTCATCGGTGAGACCGGCCCGGGCAACACTTACATGAAATGATCCTTTAAAAATAAATGGCAGGAATTAATGTATTCTTTTAAGTAAATACTTCATTCAGTTTTGCAAAACCTAAGTCAAAACAAAAATTCTGAAAAAAAATTCCCATAGAAGCCAAACATTCCTAAACATTATGCTAAAAAGTTATGGAGCCAAATTTCACACAAACATTATTTCAATAACATATAATTTCAGTCTAGACATATAGTATGCCCCATAAGCACAAGCTTCAAATCCTTCATTGTTGAAGCCTATTTGAGTAAACATATGTATGTACATATGTTTCCAAAATCAAATTTTTATAAAAATTTTAGGCTTACTTAGTGTTGGGCATTTAATTTTTGGCGGACCCTATAGTAAATATGTATAGCCTTTTAACTGCTTATGTAGGGTTACCAGATGTCCTGCCCACAAAAGTAGTCCAGAAACATTTGATAATTTTTTTCCTAAAAATATTTTTGTTGAGCAAAAAAAAAGGTCCTCGTTTTTACTGCTCCGAAATCAATAGAAAAATGAGAAAAATATTTGAAATACACTTGAAAACCTTTCATTATCACAACTTCATTCCTCAGTTCTTCTGCACAACAAATATTTTACAATAAACAAACTTAAAAAGTAGTCAAAATTATTACATTTAACCCAAAAGTAGTCCATTTACTACTAAAGTATGTGGTCTGGTAACCCTACTTCTTCTATTCCATGGTTTTGGACACTGCTTGCTTGATACTTTTTCATCTCAACATACCAAAATATCAAAAAGTTCTCACGTCACACCACGAACACTTGCACTCAGCAACTCTTGTTGTTGTGCGAAATCGTTAATCACAACGATCATTACGGGCAACACTTCGGCTTTTAAGACGATTAGTCTTTTGTTAACAATCGAAACGGGTGATGTGTTCGCGTGTTACTTTCATTGTGAAAATTAAAATGTGAAATTTAAAATAGTGAAATTGTGGAAAGTGAATGTGAAAATAATAATAAGATATATTAAAATTAAAAGCAAAACGAAAATACATCAAAAAGATGTGCTGAAGTGTTTTTAATTTAATAAAACAAAAATATAGGAATGCGCGTTGTAAGGCGCAGCAGCGCTCTGCTGTGCTGCGTCAGCAACAACTGTATAAAACAAAAACAAACTAAGTACGCGAGAGTGTTACAGTGGAGGTAATTTTATTATTTATTTTATATATGCAAAATCATATGAGTTTCAACTAAATAGAAATATCAACGTAGCAAATGGCATGTAAAAAGTTTCTTAATCAGTTAGTAGACAATTTAAGTTTTATTTGGCTTAAGTTTACTTTACAATACCGGCTTCGCGGTATGTATGTACAGTGGCGACAATTTAAATAGCACAGGTAATCTAACTATTATGGTTGTTGAAATTACTACTTCTACATTTCCGAAATCAAAATAACGAAGGCGCAAAAATTAAGCATAACTATTGTTTATTGCATTAAAGTAAAAAAAAGTTCAGTTCCATTGCTTATTGAAAAAATATGTTATAAAAATGAAAGTAATATTCTATTTTACAAGACAAATTAAATAGCACACTTCGCGTATTTTTAGTAATTTCCTTAGAAAAAAAAAGATAAAATACATATTAATACAAATGCAAATTAGTATTTTGTTGGAAATCCCTTGTTTCGTATGACAGCATTACAGCGGCGTTCCATTGATGATACCAAAGCCTGGTATCGCTCCTTCGGTATAGCTGACCAATCACGCTGCACTTCGAGCCAAAGTTGATCCAAAATCTTGACCGTGAATCGATTAATGGTGCGACCAACGTCATTCCACAAGTTCTCAATCGGGTTGAGATCAGGAGACTGCGCTGGCCAATCCAGGCCATCTAAATTTTTGGTTGAAATTCACTACTTCACGGACCTTGCGGTATGCTTAGGGTCATTGTCATACTGAAATTTCCATTTCAGTGGCAGTTCCTCTTCCGCATAAAGCAGCATTACTCTGTAAAGAATTCCCTTGTACTTAGTTTGGTCCATAATGCCATCAATTCTGTATATTGGGCCAACACCATACCAGGAAAAGCAACCCCAAACCTTGATATTGCCTCCATCATGTTTATTGTGTATTTTGGGCTGCATTCCTGATTAGGCCAGCGACGCACATATTTTTTGCCATCACTTCGAAAGTAGTTGAACTTTAACTCATCGCTCCATAAGATGTTTCTCCACCATTGTGGGTCTTTATTGCGATGTTGTCTTGCAAACTGCAATCTACGCTTTAGTTTCCGTTTTGAAACATAAGGTTTGCGTCTGGATAGGCGTCCATTATGGCATTATGGACCAAACTAAGTACAAGGGAATTCTTTACAGAGTAATGTTGCTTTATGCGAAAGAGGAAATGCCACTGAAATGGAAATTTCAGTATGACAATGACCCTAAGCATACCGCAAGGTCCGTGAAGTAGTGAATTTCAACCAAAAATTTAGATGTCCTGGATTGGCCAGCGCAGTCTCCTGATCTCAACCCGATTGAGAACTTGTGGAATGACGTTGGTCGCACCATTAATCGATTCACGGTCAAGATTTTGGATCAACTTTGGCTCGAAGTGCAGCGTGATTGGTCAGCTATACCGAAGGAGCGATACCAGGCTTTGGTATCATCAATGGAACGCCGCTGTAATGCTGTCATACGAAACAAGAAATTTCCAACAAAATACTAATTTGCATTTGTATTAAAATGTATTTTATTTCTTTTTCTAAGGAAATTACTAAAAATACGCGAAGTGTGCTATTTTATTTGTCTTGTAAAATAGAATATTACTTTCATTTTTATAACATATTTTTTCAATAAGCAATGGAACTGAACTTTTTTTTACTTTAATGCAATAAGCAATAGTTATGCTTAATTTTTGCGACTTCGTTATTTTGATTTTGGAAATGTAGAAGTAGTAATTTCAACAACCATAAAAGTTAGATTACCTGTGCTATTTAAATTGTCGCCACTGTATGTTGCCCGTACATATTTTATTGTTTTCAAAAAAAAAGAATATTTTTTTTTGTTTTCCGGTAAAAAAAATTGATTAATATAAAAAATATATGTACAAATAGCATATCATTTTAAAGCTAATAAATCATACTTTCTAAATGAATAAGTATCACCATAGGTCAATAATACATTTTTTGGAAAAAATCATGGTTTTTTTCAAAAAAAGAGGTCAACATTTTTCAAAAAACTTCATATATCGAAAACTATCCAACGGATTTGAATTTTTTATACCTCATTTATTTACCTTTTATATGATATCCATATTTTGGAAATCCATTCAGGGGTTCGCAACTCATAGCGTTTTTTATAAAAGCTATATCCGCAACTTCCGATGGCTATATCTCCTAAGCCAGATCCGAGCAATAATTGTTTTTTGCAGTTTTATTGCTTTTTCATCTATTCCCCTAAAAAAATAAATAAAATCGGAGAGTTGTCCCTAAAGTAACCCTGTTTCTTTTATTTTTATAAATTTCTTTTTTTTTAATGGTATTAATTTATTTATCCCACATCAATGAATATGGGCAAATGATTAGTAGTTATTTATTTTAGCGTCATTATCTCCAATTCTAATGAATTTCGAGTTTGTTGTACGGCTTATTATATATTGTATATTGCCAACGATTTTTCCAATTCCGCTGAAAGCAACTATAGAATTCTTACTATGGATGGGGCTTATTCAAAAATCTACACGGTCCACACAGCGAGTGCCTAAAATTATCTCCAACATTTCCCCAATTGACGTATTTCCTGGTTCTAGAGATGATTGAGTACGGCCGCATTTTCTGCTACCTTTAGGGTTCCACTGCAATGCTTTCCGCGGTACACTTCAGTTGGTGATTTTATTGATGTGTTTGTTTTAAATGGAAATCAGATCTTAATAGCATCTGGTGAGCAATTAAGCAATATAGATGGTCATAGGCCACCAAATTTCCGAAATTCGGTAAAGGCGATTGTGAATGAAAACTTGTAACTTGTATAGGAGAGCACACGTTTGATTGAAAGATTTAAAGTTATAAACGGAGAGCCCGCTGTAGAAAAGTGGAGTGTATAAAATTACAGGATGGGATCTGCGGGAAAGATAGTGAGCCATTTTGGTGAAACTAACGAACCAGGGTTGCCTTGCCAAAGCCTTTCCCGATGCCCGGAAATGGCCGTTTTTCAGCCAATTTTTTTATTTTAATTGAAATTGAATAATATTATAACTCAAAATTTATGTCAACTGATAGAATTCGAAGAGGTCTAAAGATAATATATGGTGTTGCATTATTGAATCCTGTCACCAACATGGGTTGCTACCGGTCAATTTTCATTAATGAAGATAACAGCTTGATATGTATGCAAATCGTTAGAACTCGAAGATCCTAAATAGAATATATAAAGTTGCCTTGTCAAATCTTGTCCCAAAAATGTATTACCACCCATGTAAGAAAAATTGGTCATAAAAACGGGTGGCAGCCAATGTTAAGACCGGATTCGACAAGGCAACCCTATATATTCCATTTAGGCTCTTCGAGCTTTATCGTTTGGCGCACATTTTAAGCATTAATATATATTATTAAAAATTGACCCAAGAAACCGGTACCAACCCATACATATTATCTTTAGACCTCTTCGAATTCTATCATTTGACATATATTTTGAGGTAAAATATTATAAAAGTTCAATTAAAACAAAATTGGCTAAAATTCGGGCATATTCAGGCATCGGGATAGGCTTTGGCAAGGCAACCCTGGTTCGATAGTTTCAACAAAATGGCTCACTAACTTTCCCGTCATCCCATCCTGTAATCTTATACACTCGACTTTTCCACAGCGGGCTCTTGGGCTACTACGTTGTCGTTGATAAGAACAAATATTTCCAGACATTACAAAGCTACGAAGCGGTGGCTTTCACTTTGTTCATTTTACCATAAATAGTCATTATTGATACCGTCACCAGGGGTTATTACACTGCTTAAGTAAGTAAAGTGATCCACTACTTATGTATATGCTGTATTCGCTTATCATGATATTATTGCTGTCACCGATTGGGCAGAAGGACATGCTTTTTGTATTAGCTATATTCGTTTTCAGTTCTACTTTCACTAAAAAGATCTGGCGGCAGAGAGTTTTTTTGCTTGTGTCATTGGCATAAGCGGGTTCTTTTAAATGCTCGCTTAAAGTGCATTGAATGCCAAGATTTGTTAAGTCTAAAGCTCTTCCCAAAACATCTCGTATTACTATTCGTAACAGAATTGATGACTGCCAGACAACGTTGACGCTTACCCGACACTAATTCAAAGGAAAGAGAAAGTTTCCCTTTATGATAATCTCTACGTTTTCTTCTATGAAATGCATTCTAGAGGCAATTGCTGTCGATATTATCAAAACTGGTACTGTAGTTCATGAAGTTTAAATGCAATGAAGTCTGATCCACATTTATTTGCAACTTCCAAGTATATTCTACATACTATGCAAATTAAGTCCTGCTCTGCTATGTGGTAGAAATAGGTATGAGATGGACCAGATATGATCTACATATGTTAAGAATGTACGAAACGAAAATGGAATAGTTATTTTTGGTCAGACTTTAAGCCTTAAATTAAATTGTTATATTGTTTTCAATAAATAGCTTAAAAAAAGATTAGTACAGCTTCATAAATAGAATTAAAAAGAAATGGTTTGCTCAGATTAAATAATAATATTCTGACCAACTACTTATGTGGTTGTATGCATGAAACTAAAGCACTGAGTATTTTGTAATAGTAAAACTAGAAAAAAAACAAATATTTAAATTTAATTGCAATTTTTTTTTTCATAAATTTAATTGTACTGAAATATCAAACTTTTTCGATTTACATTTTTTAAATGAAAATCATATTAAAATTTATAGAAATCAGCAAAGTTTTAAATGTTACAAAATTGCTGTTCATCCACCACTTACAATGACAATTTGAATTACGAAAGCAATAAATCAGTGATTTTAATTAAAATCCGATCAATAAAGTTTTTGTTTTTTAAACAAAAATTCAATTAAGAACATCAAGTTAAGTAAATAAGAAAAGTTTTATTATTGTTAACAACAACAGCAACAATATACATACCTACGATTTTAACCAATACAAACATTGTTTTTATGTTGTTAACTTTGTTTCGGATAAAATGGCAAAATAAAAGCTACAACAACAACAACAACAACAAAAATAACAACAATCATAATAAATACAAAACAATAACAACAATGACGTCGATGACGTCGGACGGGAAAAATTAACACAAGTAATAAATAACTTTTTACACGGTTGTATAATTGCCATACATATGTATACAAGGACTTATCTTTTACCTACCCATTACGAAAAATTTGACATTTTTAAGCAATTCCCTGTCTAAGTGTTGCCCATGCAGAATTCAAGTGTACCAATATTCACTTAAACTCGCTAGAAAATATCTATAGTATATTAAATTGCTTATATGGAAATGGTTTGTAACGCTTTGGTGCAATATGTACTGAACCGATTTTAATAATTTTTTTTTAAAAACAACGTGTTTGTTTTTGGGAAGGTTATTGCATACTTATTTTTTGAATTTTTAAAGCTAAATATTCTTTTTTTTTTACTTAACAATGAAAAATCCTCAGCTTTCTTTCAAAAATATCAAAAAAAGAAATTAAAAGTATTTAACTTTAAAAAGTGGTTCAGAAGTAAACAACACAATTTTTTCATGAAAACTCCAAAAACTTTCAAATCAGCGGATCACCCTATTGTTTACACACGCACACATATTTAAAGTACAAGGGAAAACACACGCACATATTTATGCACAATTAAATGTAAACTTTTGTTTTGTTTTCCAATTTAATTAAATATGAAAACAATGTTCGCTGTCAATGCGTATCAACGAAACCAGGCGGCAAAACGACAACGACTGAAGAACCAAAGGCATACGCTTGTGTTTGTGAGGGAGGGAGTTACGCTAAAGTAATGCAAGTAAAAGAGACACACACACATATAAACATTTAAAATGCTCTCTATACATGTATGTATGTATATGCCTATATAGATATGTAAACAAGAAAAGCAAATTAAATTGAACAATTGCAAATTGTTAACAAGTCTGCGTACGTATGTTTATACATTTCTATGTATGTGTGCCATTGAAGGCAATAAATTATTAAGAAACCACCCTAATATAATGGGAGACAAAAATACAAAATTTAATGTCACTTATTCTGTAATTTATAGTCAATTGCGAGACATTTTTGTTTGTAGATTTTTTTTTTTTAATTGAAAAACTTTATTTATGTTGCAGTTTAAACGCCTTGAAAGTAAGCGTTGCTGAGATAACCCCCTAAGCGCTAACTACCAGCAAGATATTATGATATTTTTTAGTGTTCCTTGACAGCTTTCGGAAAATTAAGCATAAAAAATAAACAAAAAGGAAGAAAACATTTTCGATTCCAATCAAGGAATCTATAGAAAGCTAAAAAAAGCCAAAACTAGGCTCATTTGGGGTACTGAAAATGATTCAAAAATGTTTAAAATCCTTGAAAATCTTTCTGGTATTTCATAGAATTTGCATTGTTCATAATAAATGTTTTTCAATTATTTATTTTCATCTGTCTGCGAAAATCAAAATGCGACCCAAATGAAAATAACGACAAGCTTAGGCTTTATAATTTTTGGTTAAGCAACATTTGTCATGGATTTAATTTTTTTTTCACCCTTTATTGTGGATGCAATGAATACATTTAATGCGACTATTAGTTTTGAGGTTTTAATCATAATTATAATTTTGTTTTCACAACAGCCACAACACAGCGGCTACAATAGGGTTTTTGCAGTATTAATGCCACAAATAATTTTCCGCTTCATTAATGCCAGCAATAAAAAAAAAATGTAAGGCTTAAGGTTGCGTTAATGTTTTATATTAGATTTCGTTGTTTTTGTTGTTGTTATTATTATTATTATTTTAATTGGTGTTGTTGCAAAATTCAAATCAATATTAATGGTGTCTGAGCAGTCACGTAGCCGCCTTCTGCCTTTTGGCGAAATTTTCATTACAACTAAAACAAAAATTTATTAAATAGAAAGAAAAGCATTCGTTACCCCTGGTATGAACATGAGACATTTTCCTCCCTTTGTTATTTACCAAGTAATTCGATAAAGTAACTTTCTAAGCTGTTTAAAAGACATCTTTAAAAACTTTAAAAAGGATTTACGTATTTTGCTTGGAGACTTTAAAGATATTAGAGACTTATACTATTTGTACTTCAGTCCCGAACCCATGTCCCAGCGATTCAAGGCTCTGCGCGCTATCCACTAGGCTACTTGTCACATGTTATATTATATGTCAAAGGCGAACTATATCTTTGGTAAAGCGCCGTAAGACAACAAAAAAATGGAAAATAATGTCATATTGATATTTTACAATTTATCGCCAAATTTATGTATCAACCTTATAATCATTCATTCATAGTATTCAATCAGCGTCAGCATATGCATCGCAAATATGATTTTATTCCAAAATATCCTGAAATCCTTACCATGTGAATATATTTTTTTTTTATTATCTGGGGAATGCCGAGGTTTTTGATTTCAAGTATTTTGACTATTTCTTCAAAAAGTATGTCATTTAACTTCTGACCAGTAAATCTGCACTCACTTGACATTCATAATGAGAGTTATGTTTCTAAAAGATTATTTTATGGCTGAATTTTAATTTGTACACAGAATCTCTCTAATCTACGCTTAAGTTAGGTCACCCATAATGCTTATGTAGATATTATTTTTGACACTTAAATGTTAATAATCCTAAAATCAAGCGAGAGTCTTCAAATATGGATTCAGCGAACTTGAAAACTTCTCATTTCTTGTATTACTTCACGTAACGAGAAATATTTGAAAATCCTGACCAGCACGAAATTCTGCGACAAAAATCAAATTCATGTTTAAGCCTTAGTGGCACCATAGGGTCGTGAACAACCCCACGAAAATGTCAAAATCAGTTTTCGAACTACTAAATACTCAAGTTTATCCTCATGTAGCACAATCATTTTTTGAAAAATATCCCTAATAATCATTGAATTTGATAAAGTAGAGTCATCTCAACACTCGTTAACAGCTCTGAATCCTCGAATTGAAAATTCGCTTTTTTAAACATTTTTTTATATCCTACACCGATTCACTTTGTCCTTATATATATATTCTTGATCAACGTCACCACCTGAGTTGATTTAGCGATGTCCGTCTGTCTGTCTGTCTGTCTGTCTGTCTGTCTGTCTGTTGAAATCAGGTTTACGGGAAAACCAACAAAGCTAATTGAACGAAACTTTCACACACAGCTCACATCTTCTTGCAGGCATCTTGCTATTGAAAATGGGCGAAATCGGTTGATGAACACGCCTACCGCCCATACTCCATGTATATTTACCCAGGCCCATTTTGAAAAAAGTTGCAGCGATTTTGATGAAAATTGGTGATTTGATGATTATGTAAACAAGATGATGATTAGGCTAGGTTTCAGTTTTCAGAGCTTCCTACAGGGGTGTGGCACAGCCCTCAATTTTAACTTTTATACCACCATATATGTCAAAAGTGGCTCAAACGATTTTCATAAAAATTTTAGAGATGATGCCACTAAAAGCAGTCATCAATACAAGCTCTGCCACTTTACTGAAAAAACTCGATGAAGGCCGTGGCACAGCCCTCAATATTTATAAACGTTATATTAAGAGAACTAACAACGTAATCGTTATGAAATTTAATAAGGCAGATATACTTGCTAGAAGGTATAGTTTTGCAAAAATTTGGCACAAGCGAGCATGTGGGCGTGGCATCTCCCAAACAAGTTAAAAACGTTTACTGTTATAGATAGGGTGCTATGAGAGTAATCTTCATAAAATTTGGCTTAGAGGTGTCGGCTGCTATGGGCTTTGAAATTAAATGAGAATTGACGAGATTGCAGTAGTGGGCGTAGCACCCGCTGATGAACTATTGCAACAATTGGTATGAAATTGAATTTAGGTGGCTTACTTGCTCAAAGTTATACCTGAATCGAAAGTGGGTGGAATAGCACGAGTGAGCGTGGCACTCCCCATACAAGTGACATATCTCTCGAAATATGTGATCAATCAGACTAAAAATTGGTGAAAGAGTGTTGCTTATAAGAAGCTATTTCTGGATAAAATTCGGACTATATTACACCAGTGGGTGTGTTGCCGCCCTAAATTTTAGGCTAATTACGGCATATGTCGCAAACTATACAATCTATTGGGCTAAGATTTGGTATGTGGATGTCAATGACGAATATAATTTAGTAACCCAAAAGTAGGCGGAATTGGAGAAGTGGGCGTGACACATTTAAATTTCTTAGTTTTTATTCGATTTTTTTCAATATTTTCACTATTCTTTTGATTTTGTCAACCTTTTAACTTTTCCAATATATCTCATATGTATTCGTTTGACTTTTTCAACCTCTTTCATTTTTCTTCATTATTTTCTTTATTTTTAATACTTTTTCAGCAACTTTGAATTGTTTTATCATTTGTTAACCTCTTTCAACTTTTTTGGACATTTTCATATTATTTTGACATTTTTAAGCTTTTTCAACATTTTTCATTTATATTCGACATTTTGAATTTCTTTCAACTTCTTCAATGTTTTCCATATTTTATCGACTTTTTCAGTCTTTTACAACTGTTTCAACATTTTTCATCCCCTAAACCTTTTTTACATTTCACATTTTTTTCGACTTATTCAACCTCTTTAACGTCTATTAACATTTATTTAAAAGGGACTTTCAGTGCAGTGTAAGTGTAAGTGGTGCCGTTAAGGCTTAAAAAAGTTTCTAAAAGGAATTCTCAAAAAGGAGTCTATGGGCTTTAGACTGGTTTATATATTCGGATCTAGCGATCCTGAAAACCCACAAATTGTGTAATGAGAACTTTTCTAAATACTCTGTTGCTTAGATGCTATTGAAGATAAAATTCCCTAGCACAATATTATTTAATCAAAACGTGCCAGGGAATCAGCTCCACATATATCTGAATCACTATTCTTGATCTGAGTACCTTTTTTGTATAATGCAGACCCACAAAAAAAAGTTTTGCTCTCGAAAAATGAGGTACCAAATCGTACGTTTTTTGGTGTACTGAAAACAAATCTTTAGTGAAAATTGCTTTATGACGGCAGGTTTTCGGTAGCTCAAAAACCTGTTTTTTTATTTTATTTTACCTTATCTTCCTCTAACAAAACATTTTTTTTTATGGGTCTGTTTAATCAAAGCAACTCAAATTTGTATGCGAAATTTTTTCACTTAATAAAAATCTCAGAAAATTTCTTTATAAAAAGGTTGTTAAATTTAAATTATTTCTAATTTATAAGCGCATATTGCTTGAGAAATTGTATGTTTTAATTTCTTATATAACCTGATAGCTTCCGTTGTTATTATTTGTTGAGAGTATTGTTTGTTTATGCCAATGGTCGGCTTACTGCATATAATTATGTTTTCATGCCTGCAGTGATTTAAATTTTATGGTATCAAAATACAAAATATTAACGAAAATAACATCAATAACAACAGCATTATAAATTTTAATATGCATGTTATGAGCTTAAAATGTTTATAGCTTCTAATTAATTCCTTACTTCAATAATAACAAAGACCTACTTAATTCATAAGAATAAATTCATATGTTTAAGACCAAAAATATTTTTCCTAATTTTCGATATATTGAGTAAGTTTTGTTCGCAATTAAAAAGGACTTCATATAATGTTCTATTGAAATTTGGAAAATAAGCTTAAGTTTTTCTTCCTTTTGTATAATGAATTGTGAGTTGAGAGCAGAAAGAAAAAGAGTGTTGAAAACAACTTTGAAAATTTAAGAGCTTGAATCCTGCACTCTCAAATTTATACCCTACACCTTCACTTTGTCTCCACGTTTGTAACACATCGAAGGGGGCGTGGCAGGTATGGAAAAGTATATATATTCTTGATCAGCGTCACCATCCGAGTCGATTTAGCGATGTCCGTCTGTCTGTCTGTCCGTCTGTTGAAATCAGGTTTACGGAAAAACCAAGAAAGCTAATTGAAAGAAACTTTTACGCACAAGTCACATCTTCTTGCAGGCATCTTGCTGTTGAAAATGGTCGAAATCAGTTGACGGGCACGCCTACCGCCCATACTCTATGTATATTTACCAAGCCCAATTTTGAAAAAAGTTGCAGCGATTTTGATGAAACTTAGTGATTTGGTGCACATGTGAACCAAATTAGGATTAGGCTGGGTTTCAAGTTTCCAGAAGGTCGTACAGGGGCGTGGCACAGCCCTAAATTTTGTCATTTATACTACCAGATATCGCGATAAAATTTGGTAGACGGATATATATTAAATATATCTTGAACTAAGATAAAAGTGGGCGGAATTGAAAAGGTGGGCGTGACACTTTTCAACTGTTAAGAATTTTGATTCCGTATATCTCAAAATTGACATAAACGATTTCCATAAAAACTTTGCGGATAATGCCGCTGAAAGCAGTCATCAATACATGCTCAGGCACTTAACTCAAAAAACTCAAAGAAGGGCGTGGCACCGCCCACAATATTTATAAACGTTATATTTAGAGAACTAACAACGTAATCGTTATGAAATTTAATGAGGTAGATATACTTGCTATAAGGTCTCTTATTACAAAAATTTGGTCTAAGAGTACCTGTGGGCGTAGCACCTCCCATAAAAGCATAAAACGTTTATTCTTATAGATAGTGTGCTATGAGAGTAATCTTCATAAAATTTGGTGTATAGATGTCAGTTACTATAAGCTTTAAAAATAAATGAATTTTGACAGGATTGCATCAGTGGGCGTGGCACCTCTCATATTAAAATAAATTTGTAAGCGCTGTTTTAAGTGAACTATTTCAGAAATTGCTATGAAATTTAATGTAAGTAGTTCAGTTGCTATAGAGTATATCTGAATCAAAAGTGGCTGAAATAGAAATAGTGGTCGTGGCACCTCCTATACAAATAAAATAAGGTAAGTGGCATATTTATCGAAATATGTGAGCAATCATACTAAAATTTGGTGTAAGTGGTTTGCTTATGAAAAGCTATTTCTGGATCAAAACCGGGCTTGATTGTACCAGTGGGTGTGTCACCGCCCTAAATTTTAAATTTAACTGCGGCACATATCGCGAACTATACAAGCTAAAATTTAATATGAGGATGTCGATCACAAATATAATTTATTGAACCAAAAGTGGCCGGAATGGGAGAAGTGGGCGTGGCATATTTTAACTTTTTCATTTTTATTCCATTTTTTTCAACCTTTTCCAAATTCTTTCGACTTTTTCAACCCATTAACTTTTTCCAATATATTCTACATGTATTTGTTCGACATTTTCAACCTCTGTCAACTTTCTTTATAGGTTTCTTTGTTTTTTTCATCAATTTGGAATAGTTTCAAATTTTTTCAACCTCGTTCAACTTTTTTAGAGTTTTTCAACCTCTCTCAACTTTTTTTCAACATTTTGCACGTATTTACGACTTTTTTAACATTTTTCAACTTCTGTCAACCTTTCTAAAATTTCACACTTTTTTCGACTTATTCAACCTCTTCAACGTCTTTTTAACATTTGTTGAAAAGGTACTTTCAGTGCAGTGTTGGGTATGTGAGTTTCGGCCTGGCCTAAGATAACACATTAACTTGTTTTTTTTTTTTGTTACAGTACCATGTACAAAAATAAGAAAAGTTAAAAGTTCTCTTTATTTTGAGGTTTCATGAATAAATTATACAACAGAAATCAACCGATTATATATGGCACTATTTATTTTAAGGATTTTTTTAAAAAAAAACTTGGTGAATTCGAAACAATTTAACATTATTTTAGAAACGTGACAAAATTCTTGCAACATCGATACACAATCATCATGCAATTCCACATTAAAATAAACAATTGACACGCTGAAGCCTAAAATGTGGCTTATTTTCGCGGAGTGCGCAATATTTTGGAATTAATTCCACAATTTGCCATAAATTTGATGGTAGAAAAAGCTTAAATTAACAATTAAATAAAATCCTATTGTATGGAAAAGTTGTGCGTTATACTGAACTGCCAAATTTAACTGAGTATCATTGAAAACTTAAATGAAAAATTTGCAGTAAATAAAATGAAATTAAGTAAACACAAATATGAGTAAAAAATGTGACCGGAAATATGTTGCATGGAGGAGGATGCAGCAAGTGATGTGCGGATATTTGTGGGGACATATGTAATAGTTCAAATGTGAGATTCAATCACATTCATTTAGTGCGCATGCGAGTAAGTAGTAGTTGCTATAGCTAAATATGATGTCCTTAGTATGGGTCATTCTATAAGTGGTGTGTGAAAATATTTTAGTAAATTATTTATCCTAAAATGTGAATATTTGATTAGATGAGGTATCAGTCAATATAGACTTATATTTAATACAATGCAAATAAATTCAGCAGGACGCATTTTGACCGACTAATAGTAACTTTAGTCCATATTATGAATTGAATAGGGTGATTTTGATACATCCTTCTCTCTGTACCAAAATTGTGCGTCCAAATAAATTAAGTCCTTCATACATTGTTGGCTGATTAAGGAATAGCCTTCCGCTCCTTCAGTGAATTTGTTTCTGTGACTTCATCAGCTTCAAAAAGCCTTCTTCGAAGTGGTAATTTTATTTATGTTCAACACTTTTGAAACCATGATACTTAGAAATAATCTGTTTGGGACATTCCAGAAAATACGTCGTAAATAAATCTGGTAGACGGCTCTCAATAATAAAGCATTTTTAATGTTTCTGCTGGAACTCCCAGTGACTGATACAAAAAGAGATATGGGCCAAAATTTTTTTTTTATAATTACCTAAATTAAGTCGCTTTATATTAATTTCACTTTTCATGAAGAAAACCAGGAAATTTATTAAAAAATACACTCATTCGCAATTTTAATACAAAAAAAAAAAAAAATATAACAAAGTTTTATAGTCTTTCGAAAAAATGGTAACTCAGTTGACTTTCTTAGTAACGGAGATGCTTTTCATATAAAATATTTCTGTTTTGGAGTATAAGTCTCATGTTATAAGGATCCAGCCTTAGCTGGATATCACAATAAATGTTAAAAGTCATAAGCTTTGTTACATCCTCAATATATACCATTTTTCTAAAACGTGTAATTAAACACAAAATATCTTACACTGTGTCCCCAACAATGAATAATATCTTAGGTACACTGAGTTACTATAGAAACTAAACTTAAAAATAAAACAATTGATATTCTGTAAATCTAATTTCGATTGTTTTATTGTTACTTATGATCGAAGCGTGACCACCGCGTGGGGGGAAAATAGCTAGCCGAATAATTCACCAGACTTATATCGTGAGAGGTGCGTGTGTTTATTGTGTGTCCGCTGAGTTACCGTTGGAGAAATGCATGTAATGACAATATTTGCATTACTATTATTCACAAACACAGATATCGAGGTATATATTTAGAATTGTGATAAAAATTTGCTTAATTTTTTCTCATTTTGTACACGTTGATGAAATAGTTATAATTTTACAACTGCGTTACTGCTACACTGCGTTACTATACAGCGTAACACAGTGGTTTTTTTTTGGTAATGCAGTGTATTTTTCTAAGTAAATTACACAATTGTAACATAGATAACAGTTCATGGGTTGGCTTATTTAACGGAAAAATTTTTATTTGTCAGAATTCTTCAGTAATTTTTAAGACGTTGATTTTGATCTGATCTGAATGCTTGTCAGAAATGTTAAATTGAATTTATTTTTTGTTATTCTATATTGCATTAAGCTCATCATTTGTTGAGAATAATTATCTGTTAGATCTTCTTTAAAAAAGTACAAAGTAGGTACAGTGAATGAGCAACTACCGTGTTGCTAACACAACCACAGCGTTACTTTTTCCCCCAGTTTTTTTAAGCAATTAGAGTTATATTTCATCTTCTAACTATTGAAAATACCTTGACTCCACATATGTCTTGAAGTTCACCATAAGCCTAAGCTTCTCTCGCAAGTTTGTTTATTAATATATGTATTAAGGGTTTTTTTTTGGAAAGTTTTAAGATTTTTGTGAAAGATTTTGGTAACGCAGTGATCTTATTTCTTAAAAATACTTTACTAAACAGATTATCGCTGAAGTTTACTTTAATGAGCGAATAATATTAGCTCTATTGTTTAAAAGTGCCAAACAAGTTAGCTTAAACATTCTTTAAAAGAAAATATCAAGTTTTAGTTGAGTAACGCAGTTGACTTTTTTTTTCGACGACTTCCATTATAATGACCTGTATTTAGGGTCACTTATGGAATGACCACTAAGTATATTGAAATTCAACGAAAACAACAAAAACAACGATAAGTCCATTACGATAAATCGACACTCTAAAATTTAACGTAACTGAATGAACTTTCATATCAAAAAAAAAAAAAAGGACCTAAAAATTCAACTTCAAAACCAAAACGTTTGGTTACTGATGCCTGGCATCAATTTTAACAGTTTCTGTTGTTGTTTTTATTGTAGTTGTATTTTTGGTATTTTAGGCCATATGCCCGAAGCAACTATTTTGGTCGACAGTGAATTTGATGTTTTTAAAGTACAATATGCATTGTTTATGCAAAGCACTGTGCTACAAATGTAGTGAGGGCGTGTGTGCGTGCGTGCATGTACACAACATACTTTGTCTGTTTGTATACGGTTGTGCATATTGAAAATTGGCTAATTAAGGTAAGCCAAATTAACATTAAATAAGGGACCAACCTGCCAGTTTGTCATCCCAAAAGCAACAATATTAGCAAAGCAAGGCAACACTATAAATGTTTATGTAATTACGGCCATAGAAACGGTAACAGGGAAATGTGCAAATTGTTTTTTTGTATAAAATGTTTTTTGGCCGAATACCCTAAGGTAAGGTTTCGGCATTCATTGCAAGCCTAAAAATTCAATTAGTAGCAGAGTTGATCCTTTTTTTTTTTTCAATGTGTGTACATCTCTAGGGAGTTAAATTTTGCAGTGTTACATTTCAGACCTTTAAAGACTTTTTCAATATTTTTGACTTTTTCGATGTTTTCAAAATGATTCAATATTTTTCTACTTCTTCAAAAATTACTGACATTCTTCGACTTATTGTTTTATTAACTTTTTTAAAATTAATTTATTAATTTCTTAATTGTAATAGAATTTTTATCATCTACCATATACTGCCCTCAGAAGCAAACAGACTTACATATCTCAAAAAAATGCATTTCGAGTTAATTGATGTTTTGTTGATGTCATTTTATTGAAATACCTGTAAAAGTGAGATAAAGAAAATTTTCTCAGGAGATTTTTTATATGTTCGAACTAAGATACCGAAATTTTGATTAATTTATTAGACGCGTAATTTCTTCAGTTATCCGATGCCATAAGAATCATGAAAATGTTTTTTTTTTTTGAGTTACGCCCTTTTTGGAAGTTTTTTGCTTGAAATTTGCAATAAGTATTTTAAACAAATAATTGTTCGTATTAGAATCCCAGTTTATCAATAATGAAATATAGCCTAGACCACATATGTAAGTGAAAATTGTTGTCACAGTATTTGACAACTTATGGCGCACATTAAACATCTCAAAAAAAGACCACACAAGCTCACACAAATACTAGCGGCATGAACTCTAAACCAAACAAAATCTAATGCACAAATATTTATTTACAAGTACCCTAATAGGAAAGATAATAACTGCTTTGACTTTAGTTTCTCAAAATACTATGTATCGTAAGAAAGTGCGTAAAAAGTATGCGATACAACATTGAACCTAATGTACCGTTTGTGTCTTTATACTGTACACTACAGTAAAATGTGATATAAAAACATTAGGTGACATGTCTCGCATTTGTCTTTATATTATATATAATAATGTGCTTATAAAGACATGAGGCAGCATGTATACATGTGTGGTTCGAAATTTGATATTAAAATAAAATCCAATATAATTTAAGTACATAATTATGTACATATAAAACTCTAATACATCTCATAGTAAGACAATTTTTAAACAACCCTTTTTTAAGCCTTTGTAAGGTGAATTTTAAAGTTATCAATAATACAACTTGCCAAGTTTCATCAAAGACAACACTGAGGGAAACATGTGTTTATATATCATATGCCAAATGGCTCTTTTAAACCCTCACAAAAAACTTATAAATATAAGACGTCTTAATACTTGTCTTCAAAATGCCTTTTAAAGAAGCCATAAAATCCGTGTTTGCTACTAGGATGAGCAATTGGAAATAATTTTAGGAAAATTATAAATGTGCAAAGCAATAAGAAAGAAATGTGGAACATGCGAAGTAATGATATGATGTAGTAAGTATGAAGCCTTGGGATTTTTGACAAATATACCATTACGAACATATTACGATGCTCGGGAATGTATTAAAAACGTAAAATATTCATGAAAATACCCGAAATCAATAAAATATATTGTACACATGTTAAGCCTTTCAACATAGCTCGTGGGATTGAAAATGCTTACTACCGTTGTTGAAATATTTAAAAAGTAAATATAAATAGTTATTTACATATCACAGTGGTGGGCATGGAAATCTAACAAAAGGGATAAACAACAACATCAAGCAACAACAAACAAAATTTTAAAGTTTTTTTGCTGTCATTTCCAAATTCGCCAACATCAGAAAAAAAAACCCAAATTGCGATACAAACAAAAACAATTGCTACATTCGTCAAGACACAATGCGGCGCCGTCGCTTATGCCTTTATGTTTTATTTTTGTTTTCATTTGAATTCAAGTCAACGCTGTGCCTCGATAGCGTTGAAACTCTGCGAATTTTTTTTTCGCTTGCTTGTGCGTCGAATAACGGTGCAGGCAATAAGGGCGGATAGGGACACTACGTGCCCACCACTGATATAAGATATAGTTATTTGATGAAGTGTTCTCGAGATTCGCACAAATTCTAGGGATAACTCAAACAATCTCGGAACAAAAAGTTGACATATTTTGAAAAGAAAAAGGTGTGGCACTCATAACGCTATGCCGAAAAAATTATTTAAAGTAATGAAATCAAATTTCGAACAAAAGCAGGAAATAGTTCTCTCTAGATAAAAAAAAAAATAAATTTTATCGAACTCTGACCAGAGCTTGTGACACCTTTCATATAAGCAAATGCTTCAAAACGTTATACTGAGAAATTTATTTCAGGTAGATAATAAACCCGAATTTCACAGAAACTGTAGAAATGATTCAGAAAAGTTCTGACTAAAAACTAAACGAATGTCGACAAGTAGGCGTGTCTACCTCCATCGCAACAAAAACTTAAATTGTTTAAGGTAATGAAACCAAATTCCATAAGAATACAAGAAGTAAACAAGAATTTCTGTAAATATATAAATTTCGTAACAATAATTTTTGCAATATATTGATTGTTTTCTATTGGGTAAACAACACAAAAATACTTGACACTCATGCAAACAATTATACACACTATTTATATTTATTGCGGAAATGATGTTCTTGCAAATGTAAGGGAAATCATTTTGACACACAGAATAAGTTTACAGTTTACAATACATTGCGGTTAAGGTTAAGTCAGCAAATACCGTTATAGCCTTTGTAACGCAGCATGGCTCATTTTTTCGGAAAATACGTCAGGGTGTTTCTTAAAGACAAAAAAAAATTTCAATAAATATAATTGTCATATTCTTGTGTCTAAAAGCCAGGCTCTGTTTTTCGCAAAAATTATGTTTCTCCCATATATGAAAAATCTTAATCCAGCGTGGATGATTGAGCTTAAAAATTTCCTTATTGATTTATTTTCCACCATAAATTAGAGAAATTTTTTTTTTTAAAAAACACCCTAACCTACAAACATACCGTAGGTTGGGTAAAATTTGGTTTTACGTCGTTTCGTCGTCATTTAGTTGACATGTGATTGAAAAGTTTTTGCCGTTTGTGCCACATTTCAAAAGTTGTGTGTCACAGTTTCTTGTATTTTATTATGTGGTTAGAAAATTTTTGAAATTATCTCAAAAACAAATTTCGACAGCAGTCTGTTGTAGCATTAAATGAAAGATGTTGCCTTAAAGTTTATATTTTGCGCAATTTGTATGAAAGCTTGGGTAGCATTTTTGCTATGCAGCCATAAAATATAAAAAATAAAACATGACAGCAAAAAATTATGTAGAATATTTGAAGAACTTTAGGTTAACTATATACTCAGATATACATTGAAATTTTCTTTAAAAAAAAATTAAAAAATTTCTTAAAAAAATTCCTTAAAAAAAAAGTCATTCGAATTTTATTCGGATTTCCATATGTTTCATAAAAAAAAGTACTTGGAATAAAAGAACTTGGTAAAAAATCGACTATCAACTTTACAACTGTAATGTGTTTGAAAATTCATTTATTACTAGCAGGTGCCCGCGACTTTGTACGCGTAGCCTGTTTTTCTGCGAAGGCAAACAATTTACTTTTTTTAAATAGAACTGCAGTCAATTTTGGATTCTTCTTCAAAGATCTAGAGCTCTTGTTGTTTTCTCTTCCATAAATATTCCATTGCATTGTCATGTGAAAGACAAAAACAAAGCACACTCACAAACTAACACATTCAATTAGCATAGTACACATTATCACACATGTTGTCTAACATTAATGTTCGATAAAGTGAACTCTAGGAACGACCGCTTGACACACATGTTGGATGGATTTCAAAAATTGTTGATTTTCCTGCTGGCTTGTCCAACCATATAACCTGTGTGAACTGACTGTCAAGCCTAGTGAACATTTTTCATTTTAATTAGGATTTCATACAGTTCACTTCGATGTCGACGCTCATAAATTGTTCTGCAACTGATGTTTGATGGCATGCACGAAAATGTGAACGCAAAGCAATATTGACAGTCACACATATTGTCAAGCCATGTAGGACATCATGTGTGTTTTGTATGTGTGAACATACTGTAGTTTTTTTTTCATTGTTCACAAATTCCGCGTTGCTGCGTTTACGAATTGAGAATGGGAGCGAGAGTAAAATTTGAATATTCTCTTCCATGGCATTGCCATATAAAAACATAACGCACACACACTAAGTTGCCTTTAAACGATTTGTTATGCTTACATGCTGCTTTCTATGCGTGAAATTAATTTTTTTAGCAATTTTAAAACTTTAATATTTTGATATTTAACAGGAATATCGTGATAATTTTAATTCTATGTTTGGACCAAGCGTCTAAGAAAGATGACTAAAAAAATTTGATCAAAATTGATTTAGTAGATTTTGAGTGAATCCCGTTCATCGAAAACGGATATCATTTTATTTATATAGATAATATATGTATAATGTCTGTAAAACACGACATAGTTATATTAATTTTAGCTATGATCTTTGGGCCTCTACTAAGGCACATGTGGTATAATTCTAATAAAAATTAGTACCTATGGAAATAAAGAAGTGATATTTAAATAACTAATCGAATTTTTGACCCACAATTAAACTTATCTGCAAAATAGTGCCTCAATTCTCTTATCTGCAGCTAAAAATTCCATAAATTAGACTGAGACATATACAAATTTTGATTAACTTTTCTCAAATACAAAGCTGCATCTTACCAAACACATGCATATGCTGAGCATGTGTGAACTTCCGTCACTGCATAAATGTACACATGCACATTTGAATCTGCGGGCTAGCGTAGAAATTTTTGTTAATCGAATACAGCGTTAAGGTATAAATTTACAGCAAGAGCATTTAATTTCCACAATTATTATAATTAAACTATACTAAGAACGCAAGCAAGCACAAGCAAATATGTATATGCAATAATACTTACATAAACACAGTTAATATATACAAATACGAACACTTACACAAAACAATAGATTCAATTTGATAGTCTCAATAATTTGTTGACTTGTGAGTATTCTATTACATCAAATACGTTTTAATAAGGTAACAAGGTTCACTCTCTCGATCAATATCGAGCATCGAAGTATCAACGGCTTACACCACCGTAACACATCATACCCCATTGGACAAATGAGTAAGGTTTGTGGAAGGCTTGCTAGCATCAATTGATAATTTTTTTCGACTTATGTCAAAACATGTACTTATTAAGTGTGTTTTAAAAAGCAATATTGTTGAGCAGAAAAGCATTCATCAGTTTTTAGTAAAAATAACTTATGTTAAGTTTTGATTTAGTTGTGATGCTTTAAAGTTCGTCAACTAGTTCAATATGCAATTAAATTTCATTACCGTTAGACTTTTTTCGAAAAGAATAGGTCCGAAAATCTATATATATGTATAATACATATACTATGTCCATTCGCCAAACCAGTTCCAGCAATAGCTTCATGATGAGCTTAAAAGATTTTGAGTAATAAATCTTTTAACTTAGCCATTTATACAAAATTGCTTGTATGAAAATGGTTTGTAACGCTTTGACGCAAAATATACTGAACCGATTTTAATAATTTATTTTTTAAAGCAATATATTTATGCCAAAAAAAGTTATTGTACACTTGTTTTTATTTTCTAAAGTTATCTACATATCATTTTTTTTTAAGTTAAGTTTGGTCAATGGCCAAAAAAAAATAAGACTTTGATCCTTCATTTGTGACAAATATTAATTTTTGCCAAAATGGCGGGCGTACAAAGAAAATTATCCTTTTTTGTGCACAAACTTGAGGTCGTTTTAGGCTATAAGTCAAAAAATATGTATCCAAAAAAAAAAAAAAAAACGCCCCCTAACTATTTGCTTAACCGAAAATAGAATTGATTTTCTTCTTTATGATGAGCCAGTCTCCAGATATCTTGCTCACCGCAAATTTTGATTTCGTTCACAGCATTGCACTTTTCTAACTCATTGACGAATATTTTTGGACCAAAATTTCAGAGATAAATCTTGAATAGTTATACTTTAATAATGTAAAAAAAATTTTAGTCCAAGATAAAATGCAGCTAAAAAAAAAGTTTAAAAAAATGTCTTTTTATTTTTCGAAAAATTCCCGGAAATCCTTAAACAAAGCATAATATAGGCACACAAAACATAACTTTTAGCCAAACCAATTGATCATTAAGTTTATTCTATCACGTGAGGATTCTGACATGCCTTTTCTCACAAGTAGAAAAATTGAATTTAAATAATTTTTTTTATCTATCAACAATTTCATACCTTACAGAGTTTTTTTTTGACATTAATTGAAATTATTTTCCTTTCGTTATAGGTAAGTCCGATATAAAAGTTGGAATGATCTTGTTTGAATTGCGTCATAGTATTTAATTAGTGGTGCGACCACTAAAGTCGTCAATTCTAGAGCTAACGAAGCGAATGGCATCTTAGGTCATCATATTCATATGTCTGGCACTCTTTGGTTCTTTCGACGTATACGAAGGTCAACCTTCTATATGATTATGAAACCAAGTGCATTTTGTTACACAATTCAGATGTTACTTTTGAAACTTATTGTTCTAATACAAACTGCAGTCTGCCGACAAGCATGGGGATATAACCCTTAAGGATAAATCTTATATGTAACAACAAATTCGTGAATTCAGAAAACGATGGAGAACTAAAGGTACTCACTTGTTAAGTAAAATAATGAAAAATATTTCATATTCAATTTTACAAAACTTCTTTCTCTCTTTAAAACTTTTTTTTGAACACTTTGTTTATTAATTTAGATCAGTGATGGGCACATAGTGGCTCTATTTGCTCTCATTGCTCTTACCGTTATTTGACGCAAAAGCAAGCGAAAAAAAATTCGCAGAATTTCAACGATATCGAGGCACAGCGTTGACTTGAAAAACAAAACACAAAGACATAAACGACGGCGCCGCATTGTGTCTTGACGAATGTAGAAATTGTTTTTGTTTGTAGTGCAATTTGGTTTTTTTTTGTGCTAATGGCAAATTTGGAAATGAAAGTAAAAAAACAATTTAAGATTTCGTTTGTTGTTGCTTGATGTTGTTGTTTTGCTTTCTATGCCCACCGCTGATTTAGATAACCAAAATGTGGAACACATTCGTGAGTGAATTTGTATATGCCACCAGGGTTGCAAAGTGACAGGAATTCACCATCACCATATTATGAATTAATTTTTTAATAGTGCTGAACAGAAAAATAAAAAAAATAGAAAATCATCATATTTTCCCAAAAAAAAAATTTTCATTGAAAAATATTTTTGTTTTGAGAAAGCTGGGAATTGCTTCTTTCTAACTTGGCAACACTGTCCGCCATTATAAATGTGAAATCAATTTGGAGCAAATCCTGTCAATATAGAAAGCAAATAGAAGGAAATTTGTGAAACTCTGCTTCTTCCAGAGAAAGGTCTTCTAATGCATCTTCATACTGCTGCATTTGCCGACTGGGATTGATTACAAAAACAACAATAATGGCCATGGAAATGATTTTGTGCACTTGTAATTCAATATAATTAAATTTCTACCAAGTAACTTTGGGCAAAAGAATAAAATGCCTCAAATAGCAATGTTATTGTTGGCTGGGTGTTTGAAATTGTAATTGTTGTTGTTGCTGTTAATATTGCTGTCAAGGTTTTTATAATTGCAGCAGTCATGGTGAAAGCAACTGAAAACCCGCACTAGCAATGGGTTAAAGCTAAAAAAATAGCTCGCTTGACTTCTCGTTGATATTTGGGGTGTTTCCAAATATAGAAATTGAATTTTTTGAATTTGAATTAAAAAATTTAGCTAACAGTATTTTATTTTAAAAATTTCTTCTGGATCATAATTTTTATAAATGTTTTTAATCAAAAAATAGATTGTACATAATTAAGTCTCGTATTTGAAATTGGAAGAAGAATTGCAAGAAACGAGAGCAGGAAAGGCACGAGCGTGAGAAACTCGAAGTGTTACGGGGCAGGAATGATGCTCGAAAATTTTACCAACAAGTCAAGCGTCTGACCCAAGGTTTCAAGCCCGGAGCATCAACCTGTAAAGATGAACATGGAAATCTGGTTACGGATACGCAGGGTGCACTGAGATTATGGAGGGAACACTTTTCCAAGCTGCTTGCTGGCGATGACTCCACCAATCCCGCCTTTGGAGAAATTAACCCGATGCCACCAATCAACGACGATGGTGTGGACGTACCACCACCTAGCCATGACGAGGTACGAGTTGTGCTCCAACGACTTAAGAACAACAAAGCGGCTGGTGCCGATGGCCTGCCTGCTGAATTGTTCAAGACCGGCGGCGATGAGCTGATAGGGTGTATGCATCAACTCATAAGCAAAATATGGCTAGTAGAAAGCATGCCCGACGATTGGAATCTCAGTGTCCTTTGTCCTGTACTGAAGAAAGGTGACCCGACAATCTGCGCTAACTACCGGGGAATCAGTCTTCTTGCCATCTCTTACAAGGTCCTGTCGACTGTACTGTGTGAAAGACTTAAGCCGTTTGCCAACACACTGATTGGGCCTTATCAGTGCGGCTTTAGACCTGGTAAGTCCACCATAGACCAGATCTTCACACTACGTCAAATCCTGGAAAAAACCCACGAAAAACAGATCGATACCCATCATCTCTTTATCGATTTTAAAGCAGCTTTCGATAGCCCGATACGGGATTGCCTGTATGGCACCATGTCTGAGTTCGGTATACCTGCGAAGCTGGTGCGGCTTTGCAGAATGACGTTGAGCAACACAGCCAGCTCCGTTAGAGTAGGAAGGGACCTCTCCGAACCATTTGATACCGAACGAGGTTTCAGACAGGGCGATCCATTATCCTGCAACCTCTTCAACTTTGTGATGGAAGGGGTGTTGCGAAGAGCCAGTGTACATCGTAATGGCACTATTTTCTACAAAAGTGTCCAGCTCCTTGCATATGCCGATGATATTGATATCATTGGACGTTGTAAGCGAGATGTTACTGCTGCGTTCTCTGCTATCGAAAAAGAGTCAGCGAAAGTGGGTTTGACGGTGAACCAGGGCAAAACAAAGTATATGCTGTCCACAAACAGGGAGACGCGGCGTATTGGATCCTTTGTTACTGCGAACAACTATACTTTCGAAGTTGTGAAGGAATTCACCTATCTTGGCACCGCCGTGAACACTCAAAACGATGTCAGCCTGGAGATAAAGCGAAGACTAACTCTTGCTAATAGGTGTTACTATGGTCTCAGTAAGCAATTGAGTAGTAGAGACCTCTCTCGCCCGACAAAACTGACACTCTACAAGACGCTCATCTTACCCGTGCTACTTTACGGCGCAGAAGCATGGGTTGTGTCGCAGACTGATGCAGCCACGCTTGGGGTGTTTGAGAGAAAAATTCTTCGCAAAATCTTCGGTCCTGTTCACGTCGGCGACGACTACCGTATTCGAATGAACCACGAATTGTACGAGCTCTACGCTGACATTGACATAGTCAAGCGCATCACTATTCAACGTCTGCGCTGGCTGGGACATGTTGTGCGTATGGACGAAGAAGCTCCGGCGAAAAAGGTGTTTGATGCGGAAGCCGCTGGGCGACGACGAAGAGGAAGACCATGCCTCCGATGGAAAGACCAAGCCGAGGAAACCCTATCCACGCTTGGTGTGAATGATTGGAGAAGGCGTGCGCAAAGCAGAGGCGCCTGGAGAGAGCTTTTGAGGTCGGCCGTAACCCGGTAACGGGTTGTTATGGCCACCCAAGTAAGTAAGTAAGTATTTGAAATTGGAACTCAAAAAAGTATTACCAAATTATGTAGCATATATCAAAAAATTTCGTTGTTATCGAAATATTTCACAAAATTTTTTATGGTTCACCCAAAAAATTTCATGTTGTTGTAATGAAAACAATAACAAATACAAAATGAAATTATTATTACCAAGTTTTGTGTGTGGCATATGGAAATTGCTGTTCTTGATTTTGTTGTTATTGGTATTATTGCAATTGTAGATGTTTTTACATTTCGTTGTTGCAGATGTTATTAGAAATTGGCATTGCTATTGCATTTACTGGTTTGCACTGCTATTGCCACTGCTGCTGTTGCTCGAATTTGCAATGTTACAATTTCCAACATATGCGGCTGAATTTTCTATTATATAATTAAATTCTGTTAAGAGCGCATTTTGAAACATATATGTAGATAGTTGCAGTGTAGGCGGTTTTTAAATTCTACAAGTTGGCAAAAAAATTAATCAACCTATTGGAAGATGCTTTAATTTTTTGCAAATAGTTTTTTTTTTTTTCGTTAAGCTTAATGTGTGCTGATGTGATCCAATTGGATCAAAAACGAGCTACTGATGCCATGATTTATGTTCAAATACCATATTTTGATATATGTGATATTTGTTTTATATATAGTATATATATCGCAGAAAAAACTATGTTTTCACCTTGTCAAATTTTATGCGAATTTTATGTCGCATAAAAACAAATTATTATTTTCTACTGAAAATTTATTTTAATTTTTTTATAATGATTCCAAAAATAATTCCGATTTATCGAACCGATGACAGTTCATAAGCTGAACAGTTTCGAAAAATAAAATCTCAAAAATTCTCTTTTTTTAAGCTACTTATGGCCAAATAAAAGCTACAAATAATAAAAATTCAAAAATAAAAAAATTTTGTATCAAAATTTGTAACAAAAAATTTTTCAAAAAATCTGCCGAAAGAGTTGAGAATATAACATTTTTTTTTCTGTTAATTTTATAATGCATTCATATGGGAAAAATTAATAGTCCCAGCACTGGACTATGTCTGGTTTCATGCTTCATTACTCTCATGTTCTAATTTTTTGGCACATCATACTGGCCCAGTAAAAAGGCATAGAACTGCGATGATAAGTTCTTACATAAAAAAATTAAATTGTTGAATTTTTCACGTCTAAACAAAAGATAATGGCAAGAGTTCAAATAAAATTATTACAAAATTCCATTTAATACTCCAACGTCTTGAAAATATAAATTTTTAATGCTGAAAAGACAAGTAAAAATAAATTATTTAATATTTTTTTTTTACTTTCGGTGAAAATTTCAAGTAAAATTGGTTCTAACTAACATGGCTGTAGCAATATGTGGTTGTCGTCATATGTGGTTGCGTTTTCCGTAGGCTGATGCCTATTTACCGCATATTTACCGCAAAATGGGTTCAAGTGATCTTGGCAAATATATTTGTCGCATTTAGAGCAATTTAGTTTTGCTTTTGGAGCTGTATAGGCTATTGATTATGTCGTAAAGAACAGAGCAATAAGTAACTAAGACGTTCACTGGTTTTTACTGCAGCAATCGGTCAATGGGTCACTTATGAACATAAAACCGTGGAGTGCTATTAAATTAGATGATGGAAATCGGAGATAGAGGTCGAAATGCACCCTTTTTAGTTTATTCAATATATCTCGCAAACGAAGCAAAATTTGGATATTTCTTATTTAAAATTTTATTTAAAAAATATTGGAAATTTTTTTTAATGCCAAAAATGTTGTAACAAAAAAAAAAAAAAAAACTCAAAATTTAGTTTTTTTTTCACTTTTTTTGCCTATAACTTTTTTTGGGGAAGAGATAGGTAAAAATATTGCTCTATGGAAAAAAAGAAGACAAAATTTTCATTAAAATGTCACATCAAAAAATTGTTTGCGTTAAGAATTGATCGAAAAATCGCCACTCGAACTTATAACACTCGATTTTTATAACTTTTTGTACAGATATTGTTTTCATTTCTCATAAAAAGGGCATTTTAAGTTTATTGGTTAATAATACATAATTATAATAACAAATGTATGTAACCATGGTGCTAATATAATTCTTCGATAACATTCTCAAACTGTATATCGATAACATTATCTATATCCTCAATAATATTATTTTCTGTAATATAAGCTTCTTGCACATTATCACAATTGATCCACATTTTTTGCAAAATATGGTAATTTGTAACTTTTTGCAACCACAGATTCTATAGCAACCTGTAGTGCAACAAAAAGCCACTTTATTACAAAATCTCTGGCGCAGGAGGTGCTGTTGTGCGAATTGCATTTAAAACATATTTAGAATTTTTGCAACCCCAAACCAGAGGGTTAAAGTGGTTTCCTTGCCACTACTAGATTTGAAAAAATGCTCCTAAGCCATGCCGTTTGATGGCATCATGTGTTGGTGGTAATAGCGCTAGAGAAAAGTCTGCACTTTTTGATAGTTTGCTTTAATTGCTGGAAGTGACAGATACTTAGGGATATCTTCAACTTTGCCCCATACAAAGAAGCTACAAAATATTCTGATGAAAACCAATAAGTTTAAATATCTTTTTTGTGAGAAATGAAAGAAAATATCTGTATTAAAGGGATAAAAATCGGAAAAAGCTATGTTCGAGTGACCATATTTCGGCCAGTTATCAACAAAAAAATTTTTCAACACAGCATTTTAAAGGAAATTTTGTCTTCTTTTTTTTTTACGGACCAATGCCTGTTCCAATCTCTAACCCAAAAAAAGTTATAGGCAAAAAAGCAAAAATACCGAATAAAACTTAATTTTTGGTTTGTTTCTTTTTTTTGTTTCAACATTTTTGGCATAAAAAAATTTTCCAAAATTTTTAAATAAACCATTTCGATGGAAAATTTAATTCTCTACAAAAAATTTTTAGATAAAGAACATCCAAGTTTTGCTTCTGTTGCGAGATATATAGAAAAAACTAAAAATGATGTATTTCGACCTCTATCTCCGAGTTCCACCCTCTAATTTAATAGCACTCCGCGGTTTTATCTTTTTAAATGACCTATTGACCGATTCCGGCAATATAATCCCGTGAACGTCTTAGTTCCTTTATATACGACATAATCAATAGCCTAGTAATGGCTTATTTGACAACGACTCTGTTTTTTCATTTTATTTTTTTTTGATGCGAAATGGCCAGATGTTTTCTGGAAAATTTTTGGCTGTTTAGTCTCATTAGTCTCGTACATCAATATGGAAAGCTTTGTATAATCCAGATAGATATAATAATCTTAATAAACTCTGGTTTTCTATATTATCTGTAGTTAGGACATGCTTTAAATCTTTATGCTTCATTTGGTCGTTTACAATAGAAATATTTAATTCCCACAATTTGATCCACAAAAGAAAAAATAAGGATCCATCTCTCTGTTGGAGTTTGTACAATTTTCGAACATTCAGTTAGATTTGGAAGATTAGTAGGTAAATATATTTTCGTTTTGTGAACAAATTTTAGCAGAAACTTAGGAAAACGAAAAACATTTACATACAAAATACGATTTATGTAAATATTAACAAAATAACCCCACGAGTGGTCATCGCTGGTACCAAAATATTTCCAACATCATCATAAAAAAAAACCTGAGCCATATTTTCGATAGCGACAGGACCGTATCTAGAGGGGGATGAAGTGGGATAGAACCCCCCGAAATATTTTGACGGACACTATATAGAAACGATTTTGTAAAGAATAGACACTATGTAGAAAAGATTTTGTGAGAAATATATTATAAAAAATTACTATGTGAAAGCTTATGATGAAATGATTTTTGAAAAAAGATCTATAAAAAAGTCATAAGTTTTTTAAAAAAAATTTTTAATCCTCATATGAAAATATATTAACGATACTTTCCATACGGTTACATAGTTCGGTTTTTCGTTTTGAGGTTTAAAAAGTCGAAAAAATATGCCATATGTTGAAAAAAATTAAATGAAGAATACATATGGTTAAAAAAGTATGGAAAATGTTTAAATGGATTGAAAAGCTGAAAAATGTTGGAAAAGTTGGAAAAATATGGAAATAATCGATTTTGAAACAGGTGAAAAAGGCTGAAGGAGTCGAAAAAATATAAAAGATGTTGAAAAAAGTTGAATTAGGTTGAAAACGTTTAAGGAGGGGGTAAGGTGTAATTAATAATTAAATGATTATTGAACTTAAGCCATTTTTCGCAGCGATCAACATTTTATGTAAAATTTTACAAGTTGGTACAATGTTTTATGTATTAAACAAACTTTGAGAACAAAGAAAAAAAACAACAACAACTCTAGAATATAGACATATTTTTCGATTCTTAAAATCTCATCAGTATATTTTTGGTTGATGTCTACGTGAAAAAAAAAACTCAACGCAATGGTGTGATCTTAGAATTCACTTAAAATATTAACCACATTTGCTTGGATTTAAAAATTAGCTTTTCGATAGATTTGCATTATTATAGCGGGTGCAATTTGAGTGCTGACGTAAATATCAACCAAAAATATACTGATGAGATTTTAAGAATCGAAACTTATGTCTCTATTCTAGAGTTGTTGTTGTTTTTAAGTTGAAAGGGGTTAAAAAAGTCGAAAGAAAAATGTTGAAAAAAGTTGCTAAGTATATTAAAAAAATATTCAAAAAAACCAACATTTTTTACGCTTATAACTTAATGTTAACATGGGAGGTGCCACGTCCGCTGCTGCAACCCCGCCAAAACCCATTTAATTTTAAAGCTAATAGTTACCAAAGGTTCATGATAGAAATTCTTGTCTATTTTCTTTTGTGATTTTCGTTTTGCGTTTGCGACAAACGACAAAATCTGCATCTCGACAGTTTTGTTTTTCCCCTCTTGCCAGCAAACAAAGAAAAATTTTCCGAAATAGTTTCTGTTTCTGCGTTTACTGTAGAGACTTGGTTTTGAAATCGGGAACACTGTTTCTAGTAACAGTTGATTTTTCTCAGTATGTTTAGCTATTGCACCATGACTAAGTAGGAAATAGTCTGGAAATTTACTGAAATTTCAACTTTAAATTCATTCAAAACTTACATGATGTTTTGCAGTTAAGAAATCAATTGGGTTATTTATTGTGGCAATATGTGGAGCCTCAGGCTTATACTGATAAACCAGCAATATTTAAAGCTTTTGTTATTTCGGTAATAAGGCCTCATTGTTGAATAGGTAATCGTAAGTTTTACCTTCAGACTGCGCTAAATATTGTCCTGCTGCAGCGTTCATATGTACAAAATAATTTTTAAATGCTGAATGGCATACATAAAATTATCTAGCTAATAAAGCCAAAATCGGGGTATTTAAAAATTGTATGTGATTTATTTCAATTCGAAAATATGAGTTTAAAAAAACATACTGAATCAGCTCAGCACTGTATGAAACGGTAGATCGAGGGGGAAGATTGGAGTCATGATTAATTCATATTAAGGATTAAGTCATATCATTGGCTCTTTATACTAAAATCATTTTTCATAAAAAAATCGAGTTTGCTTAAAACTTCAGTTTTTAAGATTTTTATTTAAATTTTTGTGTCATTTTCTATGGTAATTTTGACGGTGAATTGAAATGTGGTTTTAATTAGTTTTTATCACACCTGGCTTTTGAGATAAATTTGCTCAAATACGAGTGTGTCTAAGATACTGAATTTTACTGTTACCGTGCACAGGACACCAACTGCTTTGGAGCATTTCACAAAAATATAGTGATAAAATTTATTTCATATGCAATTTTTCCCTTGCAGTTTTTGTTCTAAGAATTATGACCATAAATAAGTATAGTTAGTATCAGTGCTGATTTGGTACTGTTTCATTACTGTTTTTAATATATTTGGCTGTAACATTATAATGGTACCCGGTCATAACCCCAATAGTCATAGTCCCCAAAACAATTTCGGGCCTTATGTCCGCTTTTTTTCGATCAGAATCCCTATTTCTTTTCCGAGCTTATTACAACTTCAATTCTAAAACCCCCCCCAAAATAAAATCCTGGATACGGCCTTGGATAGGGAGAATAGTACATAAGTAAGCCTCCCTCAGGGACTTATGAAATTTCAATTTGCTTTTTTTTTTTTTTCTTATTACCAAGCACTTTATTTGTGCTGTTCTACTCTCTAAATTGCAAAAGTTCCGCGTCAATGATTGACCACAATTTTACAGAATATCAAATCGTATATTTTGTGCTTCCAATAATTTTTTTTAAAAATTAAATACTTTTAATAACTTTCGAAACTATTTTTTATTTTCATTTGAATTATTACACTTAAATGACATCAAGCTAGTTCCCAGTAAAATTTTTTTAGCAAATATTTTTGGAAGTGTAGAGAAAGTGCGAAAAAACTAAGAAGAAATTAAAAAAAAAATCACATGGCGAAATTTATTTTTGACTAGCATTACCCTGTGCGCATCGCTGCACCTGTATGAGGACCACCCTTAGTATGCATCCAAATTAAAATTTTTACAACCTAAGCAGTGCCTCTTAATATAAAAACCACGTGGTGTAAATTCCATGAGAGGCGATTAAGCTGTCTTCGAGAAAATGATATTTAAAAATATTTTTGTGTGAGGACTACCCTAAATAATAGTTTTGTAGCCTAAGCTATGCCTATTAACATAAGAGCTTCGTGGTATAAGTTCGGTATGAATCGACTAACCTGTCTTCGTGAAAATGATATTTGAAGATATTTTTGTATGAGGGTCACCTTAAGTATACACCTTAAATAAAATTTTTACAATCTAATCTGTGTCTCTTCGCATAAAATCCATGTGGTGTAAATTCCATAAGAATCGATTAAGCGATCTTCGAGAAAATGATATTTAAAAAATATTTTTGTGTGAGGGCCACCCTAAATAAAAGTTTTGTAGCCTAAGCTATGCTTCTTAACATAAAAAATACGTGGTGTGAATTCGGTGTGAACCGATTAACCTGGCTTCGTGAAAATGATATTTAAAAATATATTTGTATGAGGGCCACCCTAAGTATGCACCCTAAATAAAATTTTATTAATCTTATCTGTGCTCCTTAATATAAGAGCCATACTGTGTAAGTTTCATGAGAATCGATTCACCTGTCTTTGAGAAATCGTTATTTTTAAAATATTTGTGTATGAGGGCCACCCTTAATATGCACCCTTAATAAAAGTTTCATCGTCTTAGCTATGCGTCTTAATATAAGAGACAGGTGGTGCAAATTCCATGTGAACCGATTATGTGGTCTTTGTAAAAATGCTATTTTAAAAATAATTGCGTATGAGGGCCACCCTAAATTAAAGTTTTATAGCCACCACGCTCCTAGTATCTAGTCCCATTCATATTTTGTGAAGTGCTTAACATAGGCTATGTGCATCCTGACACCGAATTTTAAGACTCTTGCTATCATATGAACCAAGATATAGCGAGTTAAAGGTTTTAATTGCACGTAAAGTGCCACGCCCCTTGCTTTTATCAAAATAAAATATAGCCCATGTTACTCAGGAATAGTGTAGCTTTCTATTAGTAGAAAAATTTTTTGAATCGGTCCTGTAGTTCCAGAGATTACCCTGAACATACAAACAAACAAACAAACAAACAAACAAACAAACAAACCTTACCTCTTTATATAATAGTATAGATAAACTTTTTTCTTAATTTAAAGCTTCAATCTATATAGCTAAGAATGCTAATTGCTGTAGTAGCTAAACTCTATTATTATTAATTATTATTATTATAAAAAAAACGCTTTGAGTACGTCATTTTCAACATTTATCCATTTGAAATACCCTAACACATAATAATGTCCAATTTTTAATTTCATGTCACACAATTAATATTTTTTACAACGATAGTGATAAAAAACAACAACATATTTTTTCACAGTATTGCATTTTTCGTAGCATCACTTGTGTGCGTTTTACACTTAGCGTTGCCATCAGTGTTACACACTTTTTTTCTTCTATTTTCTATTTTTGCTACAACCAACTTGAAGTATAAAAAAAGTTTTAATCTTCTTGGAAACGATTATCATCAAAAATTTTTTGTACCATATGCGAAGTTTTAATGATCGCCAACAGACGGTGACTTCGAAAACATTTGCTGTCGCTTATGGTATGTACGTCGTTGAAGCAGAAAATCGTTACAGTGTGTAGGTTAAGTTACTTCTGCCAGTTTAGTTTGTGCATGTGTGAACTTTTAACACTTCAATAATGCTTAGATACGTGTGTGTGTGTGTGTGTGTGTGTGAATGTACTTTGATAAAATTTTCGCAATTATGAAAAGTTTTTCAGGTTAAGTTAATGCAACTTTTCTGCTACCAAATGGTTACAAGTATAATTTTCAATTGATTTTTGTGTGGATATTTTGCTAAAGAGAAAATTGTTGAGAAATTTATCAATCTGTGGTTGATGAAGAAAGGGTTGATTATTACTAAAATTCGGAATAGTTGTGGTAAAATTTAACTTAATTTTTAATTTCATGTCGATTATTTACAATTTTGCTTAAATTTCAACTTTTAATTTAAAACCTTTTCCGAGAAAAACTTTTCCTGAGTAATGCCGAAAATATTTCATAACCAGGAAACGGCACTGATTTTAATGAAATTTTTTTAAAAAAATCCAAAACACTAATATAAACTTCATGCAAAAAAATGGAGCTATCTTATGTGATAAAACTATCATTGCTCTTGTAGCTTTAAATGCTGATTGCCATCATAACTCTAACTATAAACCTTTGCCAACAATACTCAGAATATCACATTGCCAAAGTTTAAGAAATTGATTTTTGTTTTCATTATTTGCTATTTTTTTTTCAATATATTTGTTTTTAAATTGTTTCTACAAAAAGTTTTGTTTTCATAATATTTTATGGAATTCAGCAAAAGCCATAATTTGGCATACCAGCCGGCAGGTTCGAATATTTCTTGCTAACGACAATAACAAATACTGCAAAAAATATTTGAAAACCTTAAGTTTTAAAGTCAGTCTGTCTATCTGTCTGTTTGTCTGTCCAGCTGTCTGTCTCTACAGCAGACTATACATATTCTAATTCTCATCTCATCTTTGTACCTAAAAGTCAGCAGTCTTAACCCCTTTCACTTAAGTTGCAACCAAAAAAAAAACCAGTCAGCAGGGTCCTCTACACCCAGGCTGTTGTTGCCAACAACAGTAATGGCAAATACTCTTAGGATACAATTTTTTTGTTTTCTTTTCTTTTGAGTATAAAAATCCATTTGCTTGAGGCCATCAAATGCCAACAGTATCAAATATTTATGCTTAAAATGTGGCAACATCAGTCGGAAGGATATGGCAAACAGTTAACTTGTAATGACCAGACATATGAATTAATATTTGATGATTGCAAAGAAGTTAAAAAAACAAAAGCAAAAAATAAAAAAAAAAGGAAAAAAACAAACAGTTGCAGGGGAAACGAAACAAATTTTTAAAAAAAATAATACTTTGCAGTATAAAATAATAAAAAGCTTTAAATAATCACTTTGCATAGTAAGTGAGATGTAAAAAAAAAAAAAAAATTTAAGAAAAATTTATATGCCCATAAAATTATAAGACCACTCACTCTTAAGAGTAGAGTAGATGTAATGAAATGAATGCATTAAAAAATATAAATTCCAGTTTGAAATAATGGTGATGGCCCATAACTACTTACTTATAAGTTAAAAGGCATATAAAACTTTTTGCAAGTGGGAAAATAAATTTTGGGCATAATTATTTCAGAATAAAACAACAGTGTGTTAGCCCTTTTACAGCTGATATTTGAGCAATTTAATGCTTGATTTCTCTCGCATCTCGCATCGCAATTTCAAGTTATCATGCTTTCATGCTATTTTTGCTATAGTTCTGTATGAAAATATGTAGTTGATTTCTTTACAGCTGTGAATAAATCTTGGCTTTGGTCCTTACCGCATGATGAAGATTGTTTTCGTATAGAGTAAAGTTTTCTCAACTGGGCACAGTAAAACCCAAGTTATTAAACTTAAACTTTTTATTGCATAACTTTCAGTATATATTGATCAATATTAACGCCTTGTACTTATTTTTGCAAAATTTGGATTTTTTAAAAAGTTATGAGCAAGTGAACTGTTATGTGGGTGTTTTTTTAAATTGCTGTAAATATTGGGAAAAAGTTAATGAAATTTTCGTGATAGGACAAGAAATGTTTTACAATCTATTTGAAAAACAGTTTTTATAAAAATATTATTTATTATTTATAAAAAATTAAGTTTTTAATAAACAAACAGAATTGTTTTATAAAGTCTACACAACTTTTTTCTGAAAAAAAATTTTAGTACGTTTCATAAATAAAAAAGTTACGAATGTTTAAGTATCGCCACCTAGGAAATTTTACTCCCAAAAACCATCCGATAAGAAAATTTTAAATTTCACAATTCAAAAAAAAAAAAACACAATTAAAATTTTTCTTATCGGAAGGTTTTTGGAAAAAACGCTTTTCCTGTTAGATGTGCTGCCACGCCTATTAAAAATATTTGAATTTTTAGAAATCTTTTTTAGGGTTCAGTCTATATCCTAACAAAATTTAATCAAAATCGGTTCGTTAGCTTAGTAGTAACGACGTATTTTCCTGTAAGAGGCGTGGCATCGCCCACTTACAAAAATTATATTTTTACTCAAGATTCAATCTATCTACAAACAAAATTTAATCAAAATCATAGGCACAGTCGTGATACCGTTTTTTTCTATTTGGGGCGATACCCCACGTCCCCCTTAAGGAATCAGAGTTTTAATAATCTTTTTCAGGATTCAATCTATCTTCAAACAAAATTTCATCAAAATCGATCAATTAGTTTAGCCGTGGAAACTTTTTTTCCCGTTAGGGGCATGGCACCGCCTACTATTGAAAAAAAAGTATGCATGTCCCCCCTTCTCTTCACAACCTTTCCAACAAATAAAATTGAGCGATTATGTTGTGCTATGGCTGTGAGAAAGTGGTGTAACCGTTTAGACATTGCGTATATATATATTTGGATTTATGAATTGATAATAGAAGTATTGATATTTCGCTCACCGATATTTGAAGCGCCCAGTTGCAAAACCGGCCAAGTCCAAAAAAATCAAACTTTGAGATATTCTCATATATAAAAATCTAGACCATGCTGTATCTTTCTACAATGGTTTTAGATTAAAAACATTTTTGTTGACAGAATTATTACATTTTTTAAAGATATTTTGACGCATGGATTTCAAAACCGGCCAAGTCCATGAACTTGCTTTCAAAATCAGTCCAACTCCTGGGAATCAAAACCGGTCAAGTCCAGTTCATTGGTATCAAAACTGGCCAAGTCCACTTTTTTTCCAACGCCTTGGAATCAAAACTGGCGAAGTCCAGTTCATTGGTATCAAAACCGGCCAAGTCCAAAATTGTTTTCTCAAAAACATACACAACAAATAAAACTTGAAAAGTCTGATCTGACGTGATTTGAGTAAGAATTTTTTTTTAAGCTATCATGTGGGAAATACTTTTTAATTTTTCAATTAACATAGATGAAGATAAACGTTTTTCGTTTTTTGTCCAAAAGTATGAAAAATGGAATTGGCCGGTTTCGAAACCGGGCGCCTCATTTATTTAAGTCAATATTAATAAATTTATACGAAAAAAAAATTTCTCCGCCAAAAAAATTAACTTGTGTTTATTAACATATGAATTTTTGCAACATAGAAATGCTTTTTTTTTAACCAAATTATTATTTGGTAAATATTACTAAATATATGATTAGCTTTGCACAATTATTAAATATCATTAGGTAATTATTACCATATATATGATAAATCAATAATGTTATTAAATTTGGTGAAACAAGTGATACGTTAACTTGTAGCTAGTATTTATTTCATCTCTATCAAATATATAATTTGTTGATTATTACCAAATCTTGATATATACAGTTAAATTAATTTTTCTGTGTCCAAATTCAACAATCTTTGATATGTGTCTACTTGTTTTGAAATTATTCGATACCCCTCGACTTATTCCGTCATGTTCTTTACTTTTCGATGCTGCTCATTCCTCAACTTTAATCAAATATTTTGTGTTATTCTTACAATATTATGACTGTTTTGACAGTTTTATATTTTTGATACCATTGGACATTTATTGTCATTTTGTTAATTTTCGAAACCTTTCAACGCTTGTGGACATAGCCCACATGATACTCTACGACTTTACTTATGTGATGATTCATGATATCTTTCCACGCTGTTCGATAATTCTCGACTTTCACATCCAATTTTTTGATATGATACTTCTCCACTTATATAGACCATTTAGATACTTTTCAACACCATTCAAAGCTTTTCGAATCTTATTTGCTCTTCAATACTTTCGGAAATACTTTCCGATTTACATTTAATTTTTTATTTGTTGATGCTCGATGATACTTTTTGATTCTCCCGATAAGTTTGGCCAATTGAATAGCGTCAAAAATAGCTGTAAGAGAATTGCTGGAACGCTTTTCAAAGCAAAAGTTTGGTACATTCTCCACCAAAACAAAATGATTTGGTCCATGAGCTCACCGTTTTTAGTTTTCTTTTTTTTCGTGAACGGAATATGACTGGGTGATTATGTTCGACAAATCATTTCAACATAAGGTAGGAAGGAAACTATTGAGATACCGTATGAGTTTGAGTAAATATACCTTTATTTTATAATAGTAGATATTTGCAAATATTAAAAACAAATTTGAAAATGCCTCTTTTTGTTGCTTTTTGCTGTCCAAAAATTTTTAAAAATTGTAGCACTACAATCTTTCTAAGTACTTCTAAATGATAAAAGTTAGTCATTATTTCAAAATCCTACCCTCCAATAGAAGTCTCCAAAATCAAAGACCTCATGTTCAAATTCCTCACATTTTGTCACAAATCTCCCCATATACTACTTAATAAATACATGCTGATGCATCATCTTACGATAAAGTGCAAATCAACTGCCAACTAACAATTTGACCATGCCAAGTTAATTGAAACCAAATGAAAAGCCAAGACGAATCACGCAGCGCAGCAATCAAATTGCGCTGCTCAGCTGTCACTAAGTGTCTTTCTGGCTGTCGCTCTGTCTGTCTGCGCACTGATTTATTGCTGCAATCCGCACAGCAGAGACCACCACAAGAAGTTAGACTCTGCTCGCTCTAGTTGTCACTTTGAATATTAAAAAGGATATTGCAAGGATATTGATGCGACATGCAATAACAATGGAGGAGGAATAACGCAAATGAAGAAAATGCAGCTGAACGCAAATGAAATTGATATCGACTTTAAGAATACAAGCAAAGTTCTATCGTAACTTGAGTGCACATGTAACATGAGCAAAAAAAAAATGGGTGTGGCAACGACAAGAATTTGAATGTATTTATTATATGTTTTAAGTGTGTGTTTGTGTGTGTGTGGCGGTATTTGTGTGGGTTAACAATAAATTGAGCAAATGTTGTTGTCAGAAAAATGTCAAAATGCGAATGCCGGAGAAGTTGAATCGAGGGAAAACACAAGATGTAACTGCACTCAAATACAAACACACACGCACACAGACACACACACATACATATGAAATGCAGAGGGTTAACAGGGCGTAGAACTTTTAGAATGACAGGACAACATAAGATAAATTGTGAATTTTATTGTTAAAGGAAGCACTGAGGCTGAATGTTAAAAGTAAAATAAAATTTTAACAGATAGCTGCAATGGGATAGCTTAAGTGGAACACTTGCTTGTAAATTTCCCCTAGGATTTCAACATATGGCTTTTGCTTTTTGATTTTTTTTTTTTTTAATATCTTCAGCTTGTACGCGAATTATTAATGCTAAACTTAAACTAAATTGAAGATATTGATGTGCAGAATATGTGGTCTCAACAGGACGATACAATATGCCACACAGCAGTGGAATCTATCGATCTTTTGAAATATAAGTTTAATAATCTAATACTTTCTCGAAGAACAGACATGAATTGGTCACCAAGATAATGCGATTTAACACCATTGAATTTTTTCTTATGGAAAAGTAAAGCTTATGCGGATAATCCTCAAACTATTCAACACCTCAAACACGAAATCGTCAAACAAATATCACTAATTGAACTATCGTCATGCGAAAAAATTAATTAAAATTTTGGTAAAAGTTTAAACGATTTTCTTTTTCATCATTAACCGAAATTTACTTTGATTTTCAATGAAAATAAATAGAGATTTCACACAATTTTTGAATTTTATATAAAATTTTAAAACATAACTCAAATTTGAAAACCCTTTGTGATGATTTTTCTAACAAAATTTTGCTCAGCCATGAAGCTCATTTCTCGCTCGACGGATATTTGAATAAATATAACTGGGCCTATAAAAACCCACTTGTCAACTTAAAGAAGCCACAGCTTTTGCGAAGAGTAACTGCCTTGAGAGCAATATGCTCTAGTGTTGTTGTCATTGGTTTATATAGATTTACGAACAAGTTCTATAATTTTACAATAACTAGCTTCATTTGGCCAGCGACTGAAGATTTTGTTCTGAATGATATAAGCATTTCCCTGATATCGAACGTGACCATCGTACAATTTTAAAGTGGAATAAAAGTGAAGGTAAATTACTTTTATTTTCTTCTGTTACTTTAAGTAATAGCCCTTTTGGTAGCACTATATTTAGTGCTAAAAATGATGCCAGACGTAGTACTAGTTCTAAGGTAGAGGCAATAAAAAAGCAATTCGAACGTGACGAAAAACGGAAGTGTTTTTCATTTTAATATATTACGAAATAATATCACCTTTTATTGGATTTCGTTTGATCGAAAAATCTTATTTATTTTTTTTTTTACAAGGCATAATATCATTCGAACGTGACATTGCGAACGTTACATATTTTTCCATTATGGTTCTCTTGGGTAATTTTTCATAAGGATTTCAATATTTATATATGTATATGATAATGAATAAGATCTAAATAGTAATTAAAAAACAAATTTGATATATATCTGTATCGAATTAATTGGTGAGATCAATTTTAACAAAGATTTCTTGCAATTTTTCTTCTCAGGAATAAGTATGTCCCCATACCAAAATTTTATAAAAATTGCTATAGCCTCGAGTGAGTCCGTTTTTTTGCCATAAGTGGCGGTGCCACGCCCACTTAAGGAACTAAGAGTCTCTAATAGCCTTTTTAATGGTACAATCTATCTCCTAACTAAATTTCATTAAAGCGGTTTATTAGATTATCCGTAGATAGGTATTTTCCTGTTAGGGGCGTGGCAACGCCTTTTTTAACAACTTTGCCAAAAAAAAGTTATGTGATTATGTTGTGTTGTGGCAATTAATAAGTGGCTTAACAGTTTTATAACTGCTTATTTAATACACTTATGTGTGCGAACGTGACCAACTTAAAACAGCTCCAAAAATTTTATATTTTATTTTTTTGCAGTCGTTGTTTTTTTTTTAATTGCTTACATGAAACTTTGTTTGAACAAAAATTTTGACACACTTTCTGCTGTTATCAATCACGAAATTGAGAGTAAATGATATTTTTCTATGTTGAATGGTACATTAGCACATGAACTTAAGCAAATTAAAAACTTACAGTGAATAAAGATTGGTTTGATGTTGTGACATTTTTTTAGCGAATCGATGCTGGAAGAGAGATTTTGCGGAATGACTAACATCGTGTATCACCTCTCTTGCAGTCCCAAACATTTAAGGCAAAATTCTATTCAAAATTTGAATGTTTTCCTTAGATAATATCAGATAGTAACGCTTTTATAATAACTTTTAGGTTTTCTGTCACGGTTGACTATTCTGCGGAAACGCCCATATGTAATTTAGACAAGACGACATTACTAACTACACAACATTGTCGAACCAGGCCTAATTGCGCTAAAAGAACTGGTAACATGACATTATTGCACAATTAGTTCACCATAAAATAAAGCGAAGGCTTGCTGTTCAGTAAAACAGAGGATTTTAGAGTAAGTTGCAATACTGCTTTCCCAGCCATCATAATAAGCATATGCGACGCAATAACCAACAATATTTCATAGTCAAGCAGTTCAGACATACAGTGAAGCCAAAAAAAACAAACAAACATCCCTACTATTTAACTAAACTGACATTAAAGTACATTGACACACTCAAAATTACATCTCACAAAAAAAAAAAAACTTTTAGATAAAGAGAAACTTAAACACAACAAAATTGCACAATGATAATCTTTCAAAAATTAATTTTAATTAAAATAAATTGGAATCTACCAACCCAAAAGATTAACGCATTAAAAAGAAAAAAAAAAAAAAAACCGAAAATGACAAACGAAAAGAAAACACATGCGCTGCTACAAGTTAAACCAAAGATGACAGCCCTTCAGTATGATTAAGCAGCATTATCCTTAAATATCCTGCGTCATAATTTCATTACTGTCAACACCCGCTCTAGAGCAACACTCACACACACGCACATCAACACATAGAAGATTACAGCACAAGTCGAAGACAAATACAAATACAAAAATGCGAAAATGCGTGCAACACGCGTGCCATACGCCTATTTATTGCCATTGCCATTGCCGAAGCCATCGCCTTACTAATCCAAGCAAAAAAAGAAATGAAAAAAAAAAAATTCGTTACAAAACGACAAAAAATAAGTGACATTATGTTAGCAGGATACAAAAAAGCAGCATAATATGAGAGGCGAAAGAAAAAAAAAATCAAAGAAAAAAGATCATAGTCATCAACGCGGAAATTTGCTGAGATCTGAATATATTTTGGCGAAAATTGCTAATGCAAAAATGCTCAAGAATGAGAAAAACTCAAAGTAAAAAAGACTGAAAGAAACGAAAAAAAAAATTAAAAGAAAAATATCAGACGAAAATTTATTTTCACAGCCAATATTTCATTGTAATTTACAAAAGGCGTGAAGGAGTCAAGTCAAAAGTGCTGCTGCTCGCTGCTCTTGCCGTGCTATGACTAGGCAAGCGTAATGATGATGGCAGCATGTAAGCGTGAGCATGCAGAGGATTTCAATGGCGCAAGGCAAGCTACTTTGCATACTTTTCGTGCGCCGCTACAAATGACAAATATGAAAGGAATTCTTTTTTTTCCTGCGTGCAATCGTTGCTGTACAGTGAAACGAATGAAGAAATTTCACAAAAAATGTACAATAAGGGAACAATTTTCGATTGTAGAGCATTATTTTCTATCACAGCGGCAAATATGTTATAAACAACAAAGGATGGCCGCTTTGTAGGCAGCTTGCCTACATCTCTATATACAATGTGTGTAACAAACGAAAGTCACATGGCCTTAAAATATCGCTAACTAAGTGCCTGTATAGTTTAGCGAGTTGCCTACATCTCCACAAGACCCCTTACATCTTCATATACAAAGTAGGCAGACTGCCTACAGCTCCATATACAATGCATGCAGCCAGCAAGCAAATAAGCAAAATATCACAGTAACAATTTAATTTGTGAAACATACCACACAGAGGGTGGTAGGCTGCTGCGATGTAAAGCTTCTCTGAACTGGGCAGGCAAACAGTTTCTTCCCTTTTCAACTGCCATAACACAAGAAGTCGCTTAATTTTTACTTTTTGGAAGGGAGGCAGTGCGAAATGTAATTTTTTTTTTCAATAGTGGGTGGTGTCAAACCTCTAACAGCAAAATATTTTTCAACTCTTATCCAACCGATTTTCATGAAAATTAAATTGCATTTAATTGCACCTTAAGAAAAGGTACTAAGAAATTTTTTCCATGGGGGTGGCATCACCCCTTATGGGAAAAATGCTCTTGAGGATGATCAGCTACACATATTTAAATGATATTTGATATGAAAATAAATTGTTTACAGAGGAAAGATTTCTAATACTTGGCGAGGTAGATTGAACCTTAAATAAAGATACTTATTATTAGGTGGGCTGTGCCACACCTTTTTCCGCAGCTAATCCAATGGCAAGACTTTGTTGATATTTGTCATCGCTTCCCTAAGGAAGCATTAGAGTTAGGGGTAGGTTAACATGATACCTTGATTTTGATTTTTGGGAGCAAAGCTTAAAAAATTCTAATTTGTTATCTTTTCCAAATAACATAAGCACTGTGCACTGCTGCTGCTTTACATTATGCGGCCAAAATCACAACAAAACGAAATTCTTAGTGGCAGCTGCTGCTCTTTGTGCCGCATATTTTGATGGTATCCATCTGCTGCTACTTTGTCTTGAATAAAAACTCCACTGTAAAGTAGTAAATAGTGTTTTCTGGCAGTGTTCAAAGCAAGTAAAGGGCAAATCAGTAGGAGTGGTAGTCAAAAAAAAAACACGAAAAGAAAAAGAAACAAAGAAGTTGCTTTTGTAATCCACACCGGATGTGCAAAAATGTCTCAAGTAGCAATCAAGGCAGTTTCATTCAAATTTACGTCGCAACAAATTGATGCTCATTTGTTTTGTAGCAACAGCAGATTTCAGTTGCCAAATTGAGTCAAAAAGTGAGAGGGCGGTTCGAAGGGAGAATTTACGCGAAAAGTTGAAAAGTGAGACATCGTCAGTTATATCGTTGAATTCGAAATGTACGCGTAAAAGAATGTCGCAGTTTTACAGCTCAAAATTGTCATTTTCACTAAAAAAGGAATAATATTTTTTTTTACGAAATGATGTCAGAAAAATTATTGCAATTTTTTTAAAATCTACTTGACGCGATAAGCAAAAGGAAATGGAAGGCGGTAGCAATTTTGTATTACGTTTGCTAACAAGTATTTTTTTTTTTTTTTTATAAAACTGCTACATGAGCCTGAAGTATTTGCTGACAGTTTGGAAATTAATTTACATGAAAAATGCTGTAATTTATAACTGAAGTAATTTAATCGACGTAATTAAGGCGTATCCTGATATTCCTTTTTTGTTTTTTTTTTTCTTGGTCTTCATTCAAGATTTTGTTATCTTACAGTTTATTGAAATAAAATATGGCAACTCGAAACCGCATCAAATTTATCAAAAGTGTAAATTTTACTTTGATGTGTAAATTTTTTTTTGTAAAATATTCATTAAAGTCCACTAAAGTAATTCAATATGCTAGGAAACATTTGCATTTTGTAAAAAAAAATGATGACGTCAAAACTGAAATTTATTAAAAAATGAATATTAACCATTTCGAAGTCAAAATTGCAAAAGGCAGCTTTTAGGAATAATTTTTTTCAAGTAAAATGTTCACCAGAATTTATAATATTTACATTGCATGATAATTAGAATTCCAATAAGCTCATCGTAGGACATGAATATTTGTCTGTATACAATCTTAATCGTTTGATGAAAACGCTTGAATGAAGCTTTTAATACTCCATAGTTGGCATCAAAATAAATATTAACATTTCCATATGAATTTGAAATTGGTATTGACCATTTCCATGTAAACTCATATTTTACATACGAAATGAGCAAACAAATATTTTTTTTTTTTCTTATTTTTAGTTTGAATTTTTATTGCTGTAACCATGAATTTTTACAAAATCTGAAATATAAAGTTCAGTTCCTCAAATTTTATATAATGTTGTATTTTTATCTACTGATTCATCACTGATTTCTATGTCTACGTAATATCTAAAAACATTGATTTGCTGAAAAACATTATCCTGATTAAATTGAAAAATTGTAAAAATATAGTGAAAAAATGTCAATTGTCTGTTTGGAATTATACCTTCAGCATTTTAACGTAATTTTGAGCCTGCAGCTTTTAAAATAAAATAAAATGAATTTTTGTTCATGACCTATGGCAGTGGTGGGCATGGAAATCTAACAAAAGTGCTAAACAACAACAGTAACAACAAAATTTTAAAGTTTTTTTGCTGTCATTTCCAAATTCGCTGACAGCACAAAAAAAACCCAAATTGCACAACAAACAAAAACTATTGCTACATTCGTCAAGACACAACGCGGCGCCGTCGCTTATGCCTTTGTGTTTTGTGTTTCTTTTCATTTGAATTCAAGTCAACGCGAATGCGTTGAAATTCTGAGAATTTTTTTTTTCGCTTGCTTGTGCGTCGAATAACGGTGCGGGCAATGAGTGTGGATAGTGATACTACTTACGTGCCCACCACTGATCTATGGTATTGACATGGAAATTTTCTGAGTTAGAGGAGTTTTTTTTTTTTTTTTTTTTCACCAATAATCACTTTTTCAAGTTGATTTCAGCCTTTTAAGAGCAGCAGCCCAAAATAATGAAAATAAATATTCTTTTAAGTTGCCTTATAATATTTACAAATGCCAACAAGACAAAAAAGTTTTGGTCTGAAAACAAAACTTGTGCAAAAAATCTTCCCCGATTTCGAAAAAAAAAAAAAATCTATCAAGCCATTTCCCCTCACTGCTCCCATTGCCCGCAAATTTTGTTTCGAAATAACTACACCTATCCTTTTAAAAATTCTTCCTTGTAGTGTAGTCAAATAAAAAATTGGTTTTTTTTTAAATATATTGGTGGAAAGAGTAGGAAAGTGGCAGGGAGTGGGAGGAATTGGCTCAACAATATTTTTATACTATAGAACTCATCGAAGAAATTTACAAGTGGGTCAATGAAAGTCTCACGTCAAATTTTTAATTCGGAGAATATAAATTATAATAACAGATAGCAAGGATAGGGTGTTGATACATACATACTGCCAATGACTGTCTTCCTATAATACCAAAAGATATGAATGGCTTGTTTCCAATTATGACAATAGAGGAAGCACATGCATGCGCCCAAAGTGAATGAAGAATTAGGAAAAGTGGTGGGGTAGCTTATTTTACGTTACAGAACTAATTAAATTCGTTATAGTGTACCTTAAACGTATTATCATTTCCCTTCGCTTATTCCACAGGAAAACTATAGCTTCAAAGACAAAACAAAGCTTCTGTTATGTTTCAGAAATCTTTCATCTACTTCTCAGAAATCTTTCCACAATGTTTCAATTTCCGCCTTTTTATTTTGTTTGAAACGCTTCTGAACAGTTTTTATTAAGTTGCCAAAAACTTTTTTTGTTATTCTGCGTCGCTTGTTTTGTTTTCTTATTACGTCATCGGGACTATGAATTACTGCTTCATTTTATCCGCTTCATCAATTGCGTTGATAAATAATATGCAGTCATTTTTTTTTTGGCATTTCTTATACCCCTATCATGAATAAACATCGCTCGAAATTTTTCTCCAATTCCCTGATTAGTAATCGTTGAAGATCTTATGGGAATGAGAAAAAAAGTGTCTTCAGTGACTTCAAATGATTGCAGCGACTTCAAGTGATTGCAGCAACTTCAAGTGATTGCAAAGAATTAAAAATGGTTTGAGGTGACTTCAATGCAATCAAAATTCTTCCAATCATGATTCTAATCAAAAACGTGACGTCACCAAAATAATTGCATTCTTTTGTGATAGAAACGGCTGCAATATTATGGCATTGAAGTCTAAAGGTGACTTCATTTTTGAATAGCTGCACTCTGAATGCTGTATTTTAGCAGTGACTTCAATGGATTTCAATTGCAAATGAATTCACTCTTTCACAGCTTTGGTAAATATTTTGGTAATACTGACTGGAAATTAAGTTTTCCACTCTGCAATTACTTAAGATTACAAAACTTATTTCCTTGTCTTGTATTCCTTCGAATATTCATAATGAGGGTGTTAGTTTATAATCAGCAATTAACTATAACAAACATAACGTCAAACAGAGTATCATAAAACATTATTTAGATTTTATTAAAAGAAAACTCAGTAAACATCAAATCTGTAACCTTTCTGAAACACTTCAGTTTGATTGCATTTTAAAGATTTTGTTTGTAACGTGTCTGGAAGACTTAATTTGAAAAGTTCAGGAAACATTGAATGTGAAACCTTTCAGAATCAGTTCAGAATGATTTCATCTAAGACAGTATTTTTGAAATATATACTGAAGAATTCTATAACATTTTGCTTGCAATATTTCAAATGAAACATTTTTATTTCTGAAATTTTCTGAAACGTTAGATGCTGAGTGGGTAGAAGGTATTAGTATTGGTGGGATGATGCAAAGTACATGAACATACATACATATAAAGTAAATTTAATTTTGTATTTAAAAATTATAGGAAAAATCTCACTAGCTAGGTGGGAGCTGTCTCGTTAGATCTCACGAAATCTCACCAAGGGGGAGGGCGGGTTCGAGTTTTCAAAAAAACGCCTCACGTAATTTATGAACTTTCCCTTATAAACGATAATTCATTAAGTTTGAAAGTAAGTACTAACAAAAGCCTTTGAAACGATATAAATGGCATTCGCAACTAAGATATTTTTTTCTTAGTTTTCTAACTAAAAATATTAAATACCTTAAATTTGACGACTTAAAAAATAGTTTTCGAATGCTATAATTTCATTTGTTATTAAAACCAAATCTTCATTATTCTTTTATGAAAAGGGAACTTTAGGGATTATAGTATGGTATGTATAATATTCGAACTATTTGGTCTTGATTAGAAACCAAAGGGCAGAGATCTTTTGATAGGAAAACTATCACTTCAAAGTTTTTCATATGATGTTTTAAAGTTGAAATTATGATGAGCATTTAATATAGTTAAATATATTTTTTTTTTATATATGCGTTCTCCCCTATGTAATATTTTTAATTTTTTGAGATTAAAATTTATTATGTTTTTTTTTTTTTTTTATAACATATTGAATGATATATAAATCATATACTTAAGTAGTTATATTTAGACTAAAGTTTCAACCGACAACGTATGAGATAAGCGAACGTAATGTTGTTGTCGATAGCCTTGTTGGTTTTTCAATGTTCATGATTGGGTAACAGCTTAGGAACATTTCTGTTATAGTTTTACAAGCACACCACCATTGCTACGATACCATGATAGATGTTGGATGCTTAACAGTCGAGACAATACAGTCAGAATAAGTTTCTGCTTCAGATCTTCTTCCTAAAAAGTGGGACTTATCAGTCGTTAAACAGACTCGTCTAAAAGGCAAACTTGCGGAAAACGAAAAATATCTCTTGAGACTTAAATTTTCTTGACATTGATATAGAATAATTAGTTAACACAATTCATATTTACCCATTTCCAATTATCTGCCGAGAAGTTTTTGTATTTCCGGCCCCATTCCTACCGTTTTTTGATCATAGCCTGAGTAAACTTCGGTTTGCATTGTAGTGTTCTTTCCAGCAAACCAAACTCTGCAAGTCGTCGCTATGAAATACGCTGATAAACTTGAATACTTCCGTCATAGATATGCTTGGCTAATATGTGCATCAGGGTTTTTCGGTTTTCTAGGCATTCATCATTCATTTTTTTGTCTGTTCGTGGGGTTGCTATACATTTTCTCCCAAGATCAGTTCAAAAAATCTAACCATTCAGCTCTCTGGATGGTTTGGTGATGTAGAGGAACCAATTTTTATGCACGATAGAGCTTCGTGTCATAGAGCAAACCAGTCACCAAGCTTTTAACTGATAAAAACATCACTGTTTTGGACTGGTTTGGTGATTCGCCAGAAATGAGCCCAATAGAAAGAGTATGGAAGCGCGAGATCAGTAAAACGGCAATAACAACAAAACAGTGTCCCATAGAGAAACTGATTGGCATCGGGTATCATAGTGCACATGTTCAGGAAGTGGTAAAAATTTTCACAGATAGCATACTCGTACCAGCTCAAATATATATAAGCAGCTCAAATATACTATTTTTTGAATCTATTTTTTTTAATATAGTTAAATGCTTTAGATCAAGTAAATGTGTTTCATTTTATACGTCATGATTTCATAATTAGTTATAAATGAGTACCACTTAAATGGCCATATTAACATTTATAGCAATATAAAAGATTGATAATAGGGTACCATTTTCAGTAAAACTCTCTTAAACCTACATCACAAGCCGTTTTTTCTATACTTTTATGGCATTGCTAGTAAGCTCCCTTTTACAGGGAGTTCTAAAGAAAACCTTCTTCTCGTAGTGGCCTTGAATTTGCTCAATGACAGCGCCTTAATATGAGCTATTGCCGCCTAAATATTATTTTTATTACGACATCACACCTTCAATAAAATGTTCACATATTCTTAAAAGTTCATGTCTTATTTTTACGTATGCGAGAAAAACGATGGTACAGCTTCCTGCATATCATGCATGATGCTGTGTATTTTCCTTCACATTTTAGCAATGCAAAAGACAAAAAAAGTAAAAAGTTTGTGTCATCTTAAAAGTACAACACTAAACGTTACTGTGCGCTTACATTTCAGGATATGCGAGAAGTTTTTGTACATCTTCACTTTTGGTTGCAGCATCATGCAGTGTCCTTGAAGAAAAAAAAAAGGACTTGCTTTTTGTGTTTTTCACTTGCACTGTTTTTTTGTTGTTCTGGCATTGCGTTACTTGTTCGCAGTTTTGTTCAGTTGTTTTGTGTTGTCGTCGTTGTTGTCCTCGTCGCTGCGTTGCATGCGTATCCTTGCTGTCGCATATCCTTTTGCATTTCAAAAAGTTGCTAAAATAAATGCAGCAATATTTGCTTTTCCCTCGATATTTCAATTTTTTTTTTGTTGTGTTTTCGCTTCATAAAAGTTTAAAGTTTCAAAGTTGTTGCTGTGCTACTAAAGAAGTTGAAATATTTTTCATATTTTACGATTGCTTTGGGAACGCGCAGATTTTGGTGTAATAAATGTTGAAAATAACTTTCTCTCACTTGAAATTTTTTTTTTTTTGTTGTTCTGTGAAGTTCCATTTCTGTACTTTTTTGCATTTGCCTTACATAATAAAATGTTTAAAGCATGTTTTTATCGAAAATAAGTTCTAAATTTTTACGAACAATAGACGTGAGTGTCACTTTTAGAGTATTGGACACAATGGTGTTGTTAGCGGCAAATAACTTTATGTGTCCTTACACTGTGCGGGAATTTACGTTTCCGTGATTTTTGTATAGAAATTTTCACAATTCTTCAGATATGATTGGTTCTTTGTTCAAAGCAGCTCATTTCTCTGTCCACAACATTTACTTGACTGACGATCTTTAGTTTTATAAAATGTCCTATCCGTTCTTAAACTTTCGCAGACTCAAAAAATCAGCGACTTTGTAGTACGTCGTATTTTTGGAAGAAATTTGGTATGCCACTTTTTGACGCATAGCAAATCATTTCTGGAAAGTTGTTACAAAAATACTTTTCAGTAGTGCTTACCTACAGCTTGGGGTGCTAAATACCCCCATTCATAATAATTAAATAAATTCAATATACAAAGTAAAATCTGTCAAACTGCAGCAGCTTATCCATTTATTGTCAATAATTTTCCATACTTCCAGTTTTTATTTTCTGTTAAACTGCAATTACGTTCATAATTTTGCACCAGCATCAAGTTACATATATAAAAAGAAAATTTCACACAGCCTACAGCTATGTGCATCCTGACGCTACCATGTGTGTACGTTAAATGCTGTAGAAAAATACGCAAAGTATTCCAAATTTTGACAAATAAAAAAAAAATATGGAGTACTTTTTGCAAAGAAACCCTGACGACAATATGTGAAATAAACATAGCTTATAATGGAACAAAACCAAAATTTAATTAAAAAATTCTAAACTTAAAAATGTTAAATATTTTTATTATATCTTTATTATAAAATTGTCGTAATAATGTCAATATGCCAACAACAATTTTCAACCAATAATTTCGGAAATGCACTCTTTCTTCTCGTGGCTTAACAAAAACATAAGGCTCATAAAAAATCAACGATTTCAAAAATGCCATCTTAAGATAAAGAACAGCAATGTGAACGTCATGACAATCCCAAGTAGCATGAAAATCTATGCAATTGACAAGTTATTTATTAGCTTTTTTTTAAGTTTTACTTAAAAGAAATTTTTTGTGCTAATTTTGTGTTAATTTACAGTAAAAGCAATGGCTATATTTTATAGCTTTTATTTTGCATGGTTACTTCAAAATATTGCTAAAAAAAATCCACACATATCTCTTTTCTCTATACTGATGCGCTCTATCAAGAGCGCTAGCTCGTTATGCTAGTTCTTGGCTATAAATTAGCTTTCAAAATCAAAAATTTGGCTGAAAAATGCCAATGTAGTAAAACTAATTTTTATGCAATTTATTAGCTATTTTTTTGAATATTTAGGCCAATTGAAATTTTTTAAGATAAAAGCTGCAGTGTTTTCGCTGTTAAATTCATGTTTTTTTTGTTAAATTTTGATGCTTCCATGCAATTCAATTACTGAACTCTGAAGACGCCATTACATGAGTGTTGTGCAAAAATTATTCGAATAAGGGAATTTATTCGAACAATCAAAAACGCTCAACACTGATTATATTTCAATGCATGGGAAATAATTTTACCAAATTAACTAGTACTATTAAAGCTCATAATATAACTTACTACGGAAACCATATTTTTTATCAGTTTTTAATGATTGTGTAAACTGTTGATGGACTTAAGTCTGATAATTTTAAAATCACACCAAAGGATTAATTTTCTTTTCCAAAATTAACAACAAAATTTCTCTTATAATCAAATATCACGTCTAAACCACAATTAAGTACATTATACCAAAGTATGATTCATATTATAGATATAAAACATAAAAAATGGTACTTCACTGTTTTCTAAAAAAACTTAATCAATAGTTCAAGGCATAAGTTGCGTAGTGTATGTAGACTAATGTCGCTCATTTTTTTGTGTTTTTTTTTTCAGATAACCTTTTAAATTTATATTGAAGAAGTTTCTTTTTTTTTCTCATTATCATTAAAAAAGAGTTTCAAACATAACTGCATCATAACGTTTTTCTATTATGTTTTCGGACTACCGATCTAAAAAAAAGTGGGGGTGTATCTAGACTTTTGTCGGTCACTGTTAGTAATTGAAGAAGAACATTTCAAAATTCAATATATTTGCGAGACGTCTAACTGCCATCACGGATCGTCTGGATTCCTTAGAAAGAATAAAAAGGATGAACGTCCTTAAAGCCTTTTGCTTAGACTTGTTGATTCTTTTACACAAATATCGTTCAAGGCATCCCTTTTTGTTTTTTCAGAGAACTTTATGGTAGTAATTTAATCTTTTCTTGGTTCTTTTGTTCAAATTGGTGAATTTTCCATTTCATCAAGGAGCCCTTATTTTTTTTTATATATATCTTGCTGAACATGCTAGTTTGAAAGTGACAAGCAGTGTGCTCTCAAGACCTCCTACGACTATTTCGAGATATTTTACAAAATGAATGATAACTTCTAGTTTTGAATTAATTTTAACATTGTAAGCTTAAATCAATCGGTTCTCTTCGAGATTCTATAAGTAATTTAGTCGGTTAACAAATTTTTCATACCAAAGAGGACACATGTCTCATTTGAGAAGACTGGGACAACTTTTTGACATCATCCACTGTTCTACTTTTTAGAATTCGCTCGCTATAACATAAGCTAATGTTTGATTTTGAACCTCACTCATTGGATTCAGAGCTCTGCCGTATTGTGTTGTGTGTTTGACATTTGCATCGCACCCTTATACCAGAATTTTTCACTTGAATAAGAATAACTTTTCGGAGAAATTTATATAACTTTTTTTACAGCAACAAATACTTGTGATTTGGCCTCCTCTTTCATAACTTTGATCCACTGTGCTGCGGTTAACAAGAATCTATAAAGGGTGTAAAGCCAGAATCGACATAAAGGCAAAGTGCAAAAAATCAGCATCAACGGCACTCATCATTACACAGACACACTTGAAGACCACATTAAAATCAATATTGATTTGCATAACGACGTCAAAGTGAGCCCTCAGGCAAAGAAATTGGTAGCGAAAACTCTAAAAGAGCAAAAACCAAAGAAAGAAAAAAAAAAAGGCTTGAGTCAAAAAAAAAAAAAAAAAAATATAAAGTAAATTATCAAAGGCTCTATAGCGGAAAAGGAAAAACAGAAATCCGGAGGTGTGGCATTTGTGAAAAAGAGATGAAGATTAAGTAAGCATATGAGTGTTTGTTTTCATGTGGTTTATGTGGCTGAAGTTGAAATCGAAGTCAGGGAACGGAAAAGGAGATTCAGTGTTTGTCGGAGCACAGGAAAAAAAACTAATAATGAAAGGATGCTGCCAGCCTTTAAAATTATTTAAAAAGGATATGCTAAATGTGGTGAAAAAAAAATAAAGGATAGAATGACTGGAAACAGAAAAAAACGATGAGGATTTAGAGCAAAGAAAATGCCTTCAAGTATCAATAATTATTGGGGAAAGAGTAAAATGTTGATCACTTTATTTGTAGCAACAACGTTGTTGTCGTTGTCGTTGTCGTCTTCATCATTTGTGCCAATGGCATTCGGAACTCAAATCATGTTGTTGTGTATTGTTGATGCTAGGAAATGCTGTTGTCAACGTTGTTGCTGTTGGCGACATTATTGCAGAATATTGTTAGGTTTGCAGTGAAATGCCATTACTTTGATATTATGCTTTGCATTGCAACAAGGTGTCCTTTGGTTGGTTGGTTTGACTGATATTATGATTTTATAAGAAAAAAGTAAAATTTCTTTGTGCGATAAAGTCTATTGATAGAAACACGCGAATGTTAACAACAGAATTGTTGGCGCTTCAAGCTATATACTTGAATATTTGTATAAGTTTTTTAAAAAAATTTGTGTTTAATCTTAAAGAAATCCTTTTTATTTACTTGAATGCAATCAAATTACTGAGAAAAATCAGTAAAAACATTTGAATTTGTGGAATTCTTTATATGTCAATGCCAAAGTAACAAAACTCTTTCTCAGTGATGGCATTAAGGTTTTGCGGGTATGCACTGAATCGATACTTGGAATGTTCTTTTTATACCCTACACCGAAGGTGTATTGACTTTGTCATTCCGTTTGTAACACACAGAAGGGGCGTGGCAGTTATGGAAAAGTATATATATTCTTGATGAACGTCAGCATCTGAGTTGATTAAGCTATGTCCGTCTATCTGCCTATCTGTCTGTGATAAAAGTGGGCGGAATCGTAAAAGTGGACGTGACACTTTACAAAAATTAAAAATTTTGATTCTATATATCTTGAAACTGCCACACATGATTTTTAAAAATGATGCCGCTGAAAGCAGTCATCAATACAAGCTCAGCCACTTTACTGAAAAAACTCGTTGAAGGGCGTGTCACCGCCCACAATATTTAAAAACGTTATATTAAGAGAACTAACAACATAATCACTATGAAATTTGATAAGGTATATATATACGTGCTATAAGGTCTCTTATTTTAAAAATTTGGTTCAATAGTACTTGTGGGTGTGGCACCTCCAATTTAAGCAAAAAATGTTTATAGTCATAAAAAGTGTGCTATAAGAGTAATCTCAATAAATTTGGTGTTAAGATGTCAGTTACTATAAACTCTAAAATTAAATCAATTCAGATGGGATTGCATCAGTGGGCGTGGCACCTCTCATATAAACATAAATTTGTAAGTGCTGTTTGCTGTTTTAAGTGATTCATTGCAGCAGTTAGTATAAAATTTAATATAAGTGGTTTAGTTGCTATAGAGTATATCCGAATCAAAATTGGCTGAAATAGCACCAGTGGGCGTGGCATTTCCCATACAAAAAAAAGTTTCATGTGAGCATTCATATTAAAATTTGGTGTAGTAGGTTTGCTTATGGAAAGCTATATTTCTGGATCAAAACCGGACTGGATTGTACCAGTGGGTGTGTCAATGCCTTAAATTTTAAGGCTAACTACGGCACATAATGCAAACTATACAAGCTTTTGTGCTAAAATTTGGTATTCGATTGTCGATCACGAATATTATTTATTGAACCAAAAGTTGGCGGAATTGGAGAAGTGGGCGTGGCATATTTCAACATTTTTATTTTAATTCGATTTTTTTCGACTTTCTCAATCTTTTAACTTTTTCCATTATATGTGAATTTGTTTGACCTTTTCACAACATCTTTCAACTTTCTTCATTAGTTTTTTTATTTTTTCGACTTTTTCATGGATTCGGAATTGTTTCAACATCTTTCAGCCTCTTTCAACATTGTTCCGAAAAATTTGTTCTAAAAATTTGCCGAATGTGCTGACGCATATTTTTCACAAAGCAAATGTAGGTACTGCAGAAAGTACAATTTTACCGAAAATGCTATAAATGTCTTCTCTTGTCTTGAACATAACACAAGCCAACGTAAATGAATTAAGACTGTGCAACGAGCAGACCGAACTTGTTCGAACTTTTGCAATACAAAACGATTCAAATTCGAACAACTCGATTCGTTCGACTCAATTCATGTTCAGTTCGTTCCTTGTCTGTATTGTACGATGGGAACTCATGAGTTTTGAGCTTACTGATTGTTCAAACTTTGACTTTTTTCCCACTGTACGCGAACCACAATTTTCATTAATTTTCTTCAAACGACTTATACGCAGGCCCGATTTGTGAGCTCGTCGAACTAAACGAGCTGAGTTGAGTCGAACGAACTTGCCTCGATGCTGAATTTTTGTGAAAGGCTCATGAGCTTCGATTTTGTTCGAACGATTTTGCTTCGTTACAAAGCTTTACACAAATCCATATAACACATTGAAAATATCGGAATTTTAATGATTTGAAATTACATATAAAATATATTGAGCCCGGTGCTTAAATCATTCAGCTTATAATAAAAACACATTTTTACTGTACAAAAATGAAACCGTTACTCACTGTTGGAAATATTTCACAAGCCTTAGTAACATTATACACAATATGCTGTTTTACACATTCAGAGGCCGTCAGCTCATTTTGATAATCGAATTGATTTGTTAAGTACTCAAAATTTAAAGTTGGGAAATATTTCCAGATCTTATAAAATGATGCATTCATTGTATATGCCTTTTAGGCATGGCTGGGCAAAACGTACCGCGCGCGTAACTAAGGCAGAAAGAGAATAACTTTTCATATACATATATAAAGCAGAGGGCGTAGAAATTAATTCAGTTTGCTTTGAAAAGCGAACAAAGCACAACTACACATGCATTGAGGAACATTGAAGAGAAACACGTGTGTAGTGTTGCCCAGCTCTGCTTTTAGGCCATCAAAAGATAAAAGACAATATTCTTGAAGTCCTGTGGACTCACACAGAAAATAAAAAGATCCATATTCTTTCTCTTCTGCATAAAAGCAACTTCGGCTGATGTCATTAGTGGTATTCATCTAAACGCTCAAATTTCCCATTTGAGCAAATAACAATTTTGTGCGATATGTTTCACGAACGCCCCTTCGAATATTTTGTGCGATTTGTGGCAGTTGATTAGCATGACATTTTTTTGCGAGAGAATCGTATGGGAAAAAAGAGTGACAAATACAAAATGTGTAAGCAATAAATTTTTGCTGAGAGAATCTTATGGGAAAAAAGAGTGACAACAATTGCACAAATGAGCAGCGCAAGTTTTCTAGTTTGTTCAAAAAACTTTCCATACGATTTTTGACAGTTCGTTTGCGACGGCGCAAAACTGCACAACTTGCAAAGCTTGCGAGTGTTTTGCGGGCTTAGATGAATACCCACATTGTAGTAATTTCGTCTATGGTGTGGAGTCTTGTGAAGAACTCTGTGCATACATGTTGGTTACGTATATTGTATATTGCTCGATAGCTTGCACAATTTGCTATGAATTTGTATCCATTAAAGGCTCTTTTTTCTCAGTCACCATAAAAATTTTTGTTTTTGAAATCGCAATGGTTAAAGCTGTTTGACAACTGGGAGATATGAATCAATTCCTAAACCATTCCTCGCCAATTAGATCGTTTCTTTTAAATTTTTTTTAACAAAGCAAAGCTTTTTTGAAATTAATATAATATTATGATTATTATTTTCTGCTGTGAAGTTTTAACATTCTAACGATGTGCTTCACATAACTTTTTTTCTGAATACTTTCTCGGGTTTCTTTAGTCAATTTTTCCCATAGTAATTGGAACTGCCCTGTGTTGTTTTGAAGTATATTTGAGAACGTTTACCAGGTGAGTTAGAAATTTATCTCTAATACTGGGTGTTTTTTTTAGAGGTTTGTTTTTCGAATAGAGATAAAACTGGCATTTTATGGTCAAATCTGGCAACTCTAATGTCATTTATGTTCAGTTTGGTTTGCCATTTCATCATGAACAGGTTGACAAAAGAACAACGCTTGCAAATCGTGCAAATTTATTTCGAAAATAATGGTTCAGTTCGCGAAGTTTACCGCAAGCTCCGTCCATTTTATGGTCGACATAATCGTCCATCAGAGCAATTAATTCGGTTAACCATGGGTCGTTTTCGCACTACGTTTACTCTATGTGATAATACGCATCCGCAGAGACGTCGAACAGTGCGCACCGAAGAAACAATTGCCGCTGTAGAGCAAAATGTTGAAGAGGACCCGAATGAATCGATTCGCCACCGTGCACAGCAATTGGAGCTTTGTCCATCAACTTTATGGAAGATTTTGCGCAAAGATCTTGGCTTGCGACCTTACAAGATCCAGCTTGTGCAAGAATTAAAGCCGCGAGACCATGCCATGCGTCGTGATTTTGGTGTATGGGCCGAAAATGAGATTGATCTCGATGCTGATTTTCATCGCAAAATTTTGTTCAGTGATGAGGCTCATTTTTGGTTGAATGGCTACGTCAACAAGCAAAATTGCCGCATTTGGAGTGAAGAGAATCCACATGAGACCCTTGAGACGCCATTACATCCACAAAAACTGACTGTTTGGTGTGGCTGGTGGAGTCATTGGGCCATACTTCTTCCGAAATAATGCTGGAGAGTCAGTTACCGTTAATGGAGACCGGTATAGAGCCATGATAACCGACTATTTTGTTCCCGAATTGGATGGCATGAATGTGGATGAGTTGTGGTTCCAACAAGACGGCGCTACATGCCACACAGCGCACGTCACAATCAATTTATTGAAGGAAACATTCGATGAGCGCATAATTTCGCGGAATGGACCTGTCAATTGGCCACCAAGATCGTGTGATTTGACACCATTGGATTATTTTCTTTGGGGATATGTGAAGTTGCTCGTCTACGCCAACAAACCAGAAACGTTAGGGGACTTGGAAGCCAACATTCGTGGCGTTATTGCCGACATACGGCCCCATATGCTCGAAAAAGTGGTTCAAAATTGGACCTGTAGAATTGGCTTTATTCGAGCCAGCCGCGGAGGCCACATGCCCGAAATCATATTTAAACATTAATGGCATAAAATTATCCTTCCAATAAAGCCAAATTGATGGACATTAAAACGATTTTCTTGTGTTTTATTTCAATTCGAAGCTCTATACCTCTAAAAAAAACACCCACAAAGACTTACATTGGACACTACATAAAGGAGAAAAACTTTTCTGCATCGGGCGTTAGTGTAAGAAACTCTAAAACTAAAGTCTTATCTTGTCCAGCATCAATACTTTTTAACCCATTTTCGCAATTTTTGACGATTAAAAAATTCAATGTATGAAAATTTTTATATAATTTTCTAATAAAAAAAGTTATCGAAAATGTAGCAAAGCTGTGATTGATTTTTTTTTTTTTTTTTCATATATTAGCACATGCTCTTGTGGTCAGTTTCTACTTGCGGCATGCAATATGCCAAAATAAATTCTGCAGCTAGCATCTTATCAACAATTGATTTTAATGCGCAATTAAATGGTAGATAAAAATTTTGCACGTAAATGGAACTACTGCCACGACCACTCAAAGCACCTAAAGACGCTAAAGTATAAAATATAATTAGGGCCACCTTTTACTACTGCTGTTACTTTTCATTGCCTTGAGCTACCAAAGAAAAGAAAAATGAGCAGCAGTCTGGCAGTGTTTCAAAGCGCCTTAGAATATTTGGTAATAAATCACAAAATTAATCCTTTTTGAGTTTATTAGCGAAATCGTCCAATGCGTATCGAACGTGAAGGATTTTAAGAAATTGAAGAAGAAAAGAAGAGCACATTTGAGAAGGATAGTAAAGCGGCCTGCCATGATTCCAGGAAGAGAGCAGCAATAAATAACACGAATGTCCGCATGCCAAACGCGCCAAATGCGAAGATGGCAACGCTGACTGCTAACAACAATTCCCAGCTAACGTCTGTGATCAAAATTCGCGTTGACTATAACAGAAGGTGAATGATTTTAGGGTGGATATAAATATGTGATAATAATATAGATTTTGTGGTAGCTTAATAAAATAAGCATTAAATGTGTTATTTTTGTGCCAATAACTTGGATCGACAAACTCACACAAGTGCACTCAATAACCTAGCTAACGATAATGTCTTTAACGATCGAATTCTGTTTTGGTAACTTAAGGCTAGGTTTGCAAAGAAAGTTTTCGAGAGATTCTTTTTCGCTTACCACACTCATCTGTGACATTAAGACTAAGACGGCATATCTAGTTTCCCAGCATGCCTGCCGTTGCAATAGCCCAGTTTCCAGTGCAAATCATAATGATTCTAGTGATATCAATACGGATTTTTTTAACGAATTTGGTACTTTTGTGACATGTTTCTAAAGAACTAAGGTTCGCTTTGGATAAAAAATGAGCAAAAAACATTTGCACAGCTAAACCTTGTGGAGTATGCGCTGTAAAAAGTTATCTCTACGAAAGAAACCTTGCCTTACTATTTAGTTTGAGTATTCCATTCTCTCAACCTTCAAACCTATTGAATAAAATCCTTATGATTGTCAGATCAAACTGATGCTCTGAACTTTCCAGCATTTTTTTCGTTACTTTAATTTTACTATAACACGATCATCGCAACGATCACAGTACTAAATTTAAATTGAGAAACCCACTATCTTTACTCAAGAAACTTTACAAGAAAGATTTGCTTGAAGAAAGATAGCTTGAAAATTTTATGGTACAAGGTATTCATCCCTCTTATTTACTACGTTTACTCTTCTCCAAAACCTGTTGGCATAACTTTGTTGCTTGTCATGTCAGTGTGCCGGCTGGACACTGACTTTATATCCGCTTTTCTTAAGAACAGTATTTGCAATAGCCATTCAAAGCAGATGTAAGTCTGGACCACCATGAGGTGTTTCAGAGTACACTGATTTTATACCCAAAGTCTTGGTGATTGAGACATTTGCATTAGATAGTATCGACCCCCATACAAAAAAAAAAAAAAAGTTCGAATGACATCCCCCAGTTTGAAAGCTATTTTTTTTTTCGACCTCTGAATTCGGTGCGATTTTGTGTGACGGACTTAAGCGAACTTAAAAGCACAATGATTTTGGAAGTCGATTGAAAAAAACTATTGCATAGTTTTAGGACTCAAGTTAAATATGATTTTATTATTCTGATTAAATATTAGCACTGACATTTTAGATTCGCTTTAACTTTTTCAATTTCAATAATTTGAGGAAATTTTGTAGAGATGAACTTTATGATTTTGTACGGACTTTAATTGTATGATGTCCGCTTGTCACGTTAGGGTGGTAGAAGCTGACATAGTGTATACAACTAGTCGAAAAAGAAATCTGAGGTAAATAACTTTTATAAGTGAAATGTAGTCCATATTGAGACATTTACAACGATATACTATACTTGTAGATCAAATTTCAAATAGCGGAGACATAATAAAAAAACAAAATCGCATCGAATTTAGAGACCGAACAAAAAAAAATGTTTTTTTCTTTAAAAATCTTTCAATATTACCTTTCAAACTGGGGGATGTCATTCGATCTTTTTTCTGTGTGATACTATCTAATGTGCATAAACTTTACATATCTACTTAATTTCCTTTCGAACAAATTACTTCCTCCTTCGCTCCTAAATAACTTGGAAATTGATTGAATTTTAATCGATTCAAGTCAATTGCGGAAACCGATTTTCATGTCAAATTTCACAAATCGGTTAATGCTTTTTTTTTAAACAAACATGACAAAAATAACAAATGGAACAATTTAACCTGGTAATTGGTGACATATGTTTCGGCTATTACCACATACTCATATGTATATACAGTTTTTGGTTAATTTGTAATGCGATTCGAACCCCCGACCTTTAACCGATTTGTGAAATTTCACATGAATATCGGTTACTGTAATTGACTGTAAATTCGATTAAAATTCAATTAATTAATAATATTCAGTCGACTAAAACAAATTAAATATTTCTATCTTGGAAATTTCTTCAAACTGTTATCATAATTACGCTTTGTTGGCATTTTGATAAAAAAGCCCGAAATCTTTCATACAACCATAAACTTTAAAACGCTATACTGTGAACTGTTAACTAAAATGTTTCCATTACAATATGGGTACGTTTGGTACACTATTTACTGTTCTGGAGTGTATCGTATTTCTTTGTTAGCGAAGCAAAAGATAACACTTTTCCTGGCGTGTTATATTTTTAGTTTTTTTTTTATAAATTGTTTCGACTTATAACATTTAGTTTTTTGTTTGAATACAATTTTTTTTTTTTTTTTCAAACAAAAACCTCCCTAATATAATGTCCTTCACATTTTCTTAAAAATCTATAACTGATGATAAAAGTTTAACTACGAAAATAATTTGTTATATATAGTTTGTTATCGCTTGTTGGGAATTAAGTTAAATACGAAAATAATTATCTTGTTGTATTCAGATGTTAATAAGTGGTTAGTTGTTTCAAGATAATCAAGTAATTTGTTTTTTAATTCTGAGTGATTATAAATTAAAAATTATTTCCCTTATTTATTGAGAATTTAAGCAACTCACATTCCATTCAACACTAAATCGTGTGAAGTTTTATCAAATTATAAAGTAAACCAAATTCCTGCCATTAGATCAAATTTAATTATAATATAATTAAATTACTGAAATGCTCATTAATCATAAGACGTCAACTTAAAAACAACGGCTAGTAAGAGTAGTGGGAGTGACATTGAAAAACTTAAGAAACAATTGTAAGCGTGGCTTGGGACGGGGAGTGTAAATAAATATCTTCTGGCAAAGTTTTGTGGAGTAAGCAAAGTCCCCTAAATTTAGATGAAATCAATACCTTTTGTATGAAGTGCTGCCAAACCGCAAGTGTCCGTCAACGCAATGAATGAAATTGGGCAACTTTAAACGTCTTCGTTGAATATTTTGACAATTGTTAGTTTGTGTGAAATAAAGAAGAACAAAAAATGAGAAAGTTTAAATATGAACCAAAAAAGAAACTTATAATATTGAAAAATTTGGAATAAAATTTTTTAAAATATTGAAAATTAAGTGGCAAAATATCATCAAATAGTATAAGGTAGATAACATGAAGAATTTTACTACTGCTAAAAATGCTATAGCAGCAGTAAATGTGACAAAAAACCAAAATATTCATTGAATCTGCCCTAGTCAAATATATAGCCTCTGTTTAGGACCCGGAGTCTAACAACGAAAGTCGATGGTCTACTCAAACGTTAGATATGCAACACCAAGAATATGCAGAGCTAGGCAATGTTTGAGAATGGGAAAATGTATTGATATATGCTACGTAAGCCTCTAGGAGGCTCTTTCAATTACTACCAATCCCTCAGTAAAAAGTGGGATCTACTGGCAATAAAATGTCTTTATAGAAGGATAAGGCACAAGGGCTTTTTGTATTATTTGAAGGTGTATCTATCACAAAAAACTTTTGCAACAGATGTATGGTAGTAATTATACCCTACACCGAGGTTATATTCACTTTGTCTCTTCGTTTGTAACACATAAAAGGGTGCGTGGCAGGTATGGAAAAGTATGTATACTCTTGATCAGCGTCACCACCTGAGTCGATTTAGCGATGTCCGTCTGTCTGTATGTCTGTCTGTCCGTCGGTTGAAATCAGATTTACGGGGAAACCAAGAAAGCTAATTGAATGAAACTTTCATTAACAGGTCACACCTTTTTGCAGGCATCTTGCTATTGAAAATGGGTGAAATCGGTTAACGGACATGCCTACCGCCCATGCTCTATGTAAATGTACCCAGACCAATTTTGAAAAAAGTTTCAGCGATTTTGATGAAACTTAGTGATTTGGTGCACATGTGAACCAAATTAGGATTAGTCTGGGTTTCAAGTTTCCAAAGGATCGTACAGGGGCGTGGCACAGCCCTAAATTTTATCATTTATACTACCATATCTTGTAAGCCGTTCAAGATATTTCGATGAACGGATACATATGAAATATATCTTCAATTAAGATAAAAGTGGGCGGAATCAAAAAAATGGGCGCTTTTCAAATGTTAAAAATTTTGATTCCGTATATCTCAAAATTGGCACAAAATCTTTTGAGATGATGGCGCTGAAAGCAGTCATCAATACAAGATCAGCCACTTTACTGGAAAAACTCGTTGAAGGGCGTGGCACTGCACACAGTATTTATAAGCAATATATTAAGAGAACTAACAACGTAATCGTTATGAAATTCAATGAGGTAGATATACTTCCTATAAGGTCTCTTATAACAAAAATTTCGTTCAATAGTACCTGTGAGCGTGGCACCTCCCATATAAGCAAAAAACGTTTATTGTTATAGATAGTCTGCTATGAGAGTAATCTTCATAAAATTTGGTCTATAGATTTCAGTTAGGAATTTTGGCAGGATTGCATCAGTGGGCGTGGCACCTCCCATATAAACATAAATTTATAAGCGCTGTTTTAAGTGAACTATTGCAGCAATTGCTATGAAATTTAATGTAAGTGGTTCAGTTGCTATAGAGTATATCTGAATCAAAATTGGCTGAAATAGCACCAGTGGGCGTGGCACAAGTAAAATACGGTAAATGGTATATTTATCGAAAGATGTGAGGAATCATACCAAAATTTGGTGTAAGAAGTTTGCTTATGGAAAGCTATTTCTGTATCAAAACCGGGCTGGATTGTACGAGTGGGTGTGTCACCGTCCTAAATTTTAAATTTCAATTTTCAATATAATAATAAACCTGAAACGACTACTTCAAAAAATTTTTTTTCTAGGCGAATTAATCCTTATCTTCAAATTCAAGCCCTATACAAAGAGTACACAATAGACCCACAGAAGTCCAACCCCTGAATAATCTTCAAACCCTTGTAATCCGACATACCAACTGCATATCATAAGCACCGATTTTATCTTACCATTTTCATGATTTATTGGACTACAACCTACTTCTTGTAGTACCTTGTAATTCTGGACTACAAGGTGTCCGTGACAGCACACTTATAGTCTGACAAATTCGATAATCCGAAACCGCCTTGCAAAGCGTTTATTGGATTACCGCGGGTTGAAAGTATTCAAATTGCCATTCCATTTGTGACGCATATAAAGGGGCGTGGCAGTTATATATTTTTAAAGCGTCACCACCTGAGTCGACTTAGCAGCCATGAGCGTCCGTTTGTCTGTAGACATCACGATTACGAAAGAATCAAGAGATACAATTAAATGAAATTCGGCACACGCTTCACACTCAATTAAACTTCTTTGATTAAAAATAGGGACACGCCTAACGCTCATACAAGTGAAACAATTAAAACGCTATATTGGGAGAGTTATTTGATGAAGTGATACTGTAATACTAGGAAAAACTTAGACAGCTCTGGAAAAAGAGTTGACGAATTTCGACCAGAGGGCGTGTCACCTTCCATTTATTTTTTTAAATTAAACTGTTTATATGATAAAATATAATATATACTTAAAATATATAAACTATAACAGAAAACAACATTATTGGCAGCATCGCCGCCATCCAATGATCAAACTCTTTGCAAAAGCTTAAATTTAAATATCCTTAAGGACTTAGAAATGGAAAGGTAAAAGACTAGATTAACTCGATCATTACTTTGGAAACCAAATAAAGTAAATCTGGTTAAAAAATCATGACTTTGTTCATATAATAATAATGATGCGCTGACCGAGACAAAAGTAAAAATATGCGCAAAAAAAATTCTAACACAAATTTTTATTTTTCAAAGACTACAGAGAACAAAGACTAAATAAAAAGGGAATAACATCTATGTTACTTAAGAAACTAAAATATATAAACTAACAATAAAAAAACCATGTAGCAAAAGCACTTAACTTTGTAACAAACTACAATGCAAAATTGTGTATATCCCTTTTGCCTTGTTATACTCCTTTGCTTTGCAACATCAATGTTTTTTTTTTTTTATCTCAAATTATTATTATTTTTATTATAATGCTGGCAACATTTTTTTAAACTCTAAAGAAAATAGCACAAATTTGGTAAAGGCAAAAAAAAAAGAAAAAATACTAAAATGTTGTAGATGAAGACAAAAAGCAGAAGATGAAAAAAAAAATCCCTTAAATGTGTAAACATTTTTTTATTATTCCCATTATAATTCTTCTCGATGGATGGAATACAAAGTTTCGCTTGTTTCTTGGTAATGCAACCATCTTCTCAGTTACAGAGCAACGCAATGTGTAGTCTCTTTCTAACGCTAATGTTAACACGCTAATGTTAACTGCTGCTGCCGCTGCTGCTGTTAGTAGTGATGTTTGCAGCGCATAATGTTCTGCTTGTAAAATATGAAAGATCATAAATTTTCATTCAATTTAATGCTTCAGTAAACAATTTTTATTCAACAATTCTATCTTCTTCTACGGGTTACTGTTGCTGCTATGGCTTTAACTTCTTCAATTTTTTTCTTTGGTTTTTCTTTGTCTAAATACTGCTACTCTCTGTTACTTTATACATATCTGCTGTAATATGTATGTGTTGTTTTTAAGATTTTCACTTAACCCATTTTGTTACACTATTGCTATAATTCAATATGTTAATAGGTACTTCTAGGAATAACGAACAAAAATAAAAATTGCAACAAATGTTTTCCTTTTAAGATTTTATTTCCATTGAAAAAGACAAAAATTTTGAGTGCTCGAATTTCACAAAAAATTGCTGGGAGTAAAAAGTTCTTAAAATGGTTAACAAAACAAAAAATAAATTAATTTTTTTATTTTATTGTATATATGTACATATATATTTTTATTGAAACATTTTTATTTTCATGACGTCATATTTTTTTTTATAAAAATATAACAATAAAATGAAAAAAAAAGCCGAGTGTGTTTTTTGAGCAATTTTAAAAAGATTTTACTTTTGACAATTTTTTATAAAAATTATTTTAAGCGAAAAAAAAAATGTATGACGTCATAGAAAAAAAAATGCTGCAATAAAAAATATAAATTTTTCTGAATATTTTAATCAATTTTAAAAACTTTTTATGTTGTATAATTTTACTGAAAATTGATAGTATAGGAGACAAAAGTGTTAAAAGACTTTTGACCAAAACAGTTTATATCACTAACATCTTAAAGTTTTCAGAAAACTCTCATAATTATAAAATATTTTATATTATTAAAACTACGCATTTAAATAAAAAAAATTTTTGATTTTGTGTTACATTTTTTTCGCACTTTTATTAAAATTATTTAAAAAACTTTTTGTTTTGTCCAAGCAAAATTTTTTTTTTTTTTATTCGGGCTCGAAAAATTTCATAGCATTTTGGTTAGCTTTAAAATTTAATTTGCGCTCTTTAGATATTTTTGATCAAAAAATTCGATTTGAGACCAGTCTAAGCTTAACACTTCATTACGTCATCTACAAAAATTACAAGTTAAGGTGTTATCTTCGGCCAGGCCAAAGCTCACATACCCTACACTGCGTTGAAAGTACCTTTTAAATAAATATTAAAAAGGCGTTGAAGAGGTTGAATGAGTCGAAAAAAATGTGAAATGTTAGAAAGGTTGACAGAGGTTGAAAAATGTTGAAAAAGTCGAAAATATATGCAAAATGTTGAAAAAAGTTGAGAGAGGTTGAAAAACTCTAAAAAAGTTGAAACAACTTGAAACAATTCAAAATGGATGAAAAAATCGAAAAAACAACGAAACTAATGATGAAAGTTGAAAAAGTCGAACAAATACATATGGGATATATTGGAAAAAGTTACAGGGTTGAAAAAGTCGAAAGAATAAAGAAAATGTTGAAAAAATCGAATAGAAATGAAAAATTAGAAATATGCCACGTCCACTTGTCCAATTCCGCCCACTTTTGGCTCAATAAACTATATTCATGATCGGCATCCTCAAATTAAATTTCAGCACAATAGCTTGTATATTTTGCGATATGTGCCGCAGTTAAATTTAAAATTTAAGGCGGTGACACACCCACTGGTACAATCCAGCCCGATTTTGATCCAGAAATAACTTTCCATAAGCAAACCGCTTACACCAAATTTTAGTATGATTGCTCACATATTTCGATAAATATGCCACTTACCGTATTTTACTTGTATGGGAGGTGCCACGCCCACTGGTGCTATTTCAGCCAATTTTGAATCAGATGTACTCTATAGCAACTGAACCACTTACATTAATTTTCATAGCTATTGCTGCAATAGTTCACTTTAAACAGCGTTTGCAAATTTATGTTTATATGGGAGGTGCCACGCCCACTGATGCAATCCTGTCAAAATTAATTTATTTTTAAAGCTTATAGTAACTGACATCTATAGACCAAATCTTATGAAGATTACTCTCATAGCACACTATCTATAACAATAAACGTTTTTTTGCTTATATGGGAGGTGCCACGCCCACAGGTACTATTGAATCAAATTTTTGTTATAAGAGACCTTATGGGAAGTTTATCTACCTCATTGAATTTCATAACGATTACGTTGTTAGTTCTTTTTATATAACGTTTATAAATATTGTGGGCGGCGCCACGCCCTTGAGCGAGTTTTTTCAGTAAAGTAGCTGAGATTGTATTGATGACTGCTTTCAGCGGCATCATCCCCATAATTTTTATGAAAATCGTTTGTACCAATTCTGAGATATACGGAATCAAAATTTTTAACAGTTGAAAGTGCCACGCCCATTTTATCGATTCCGCCCAATTTTATCTCTATTCAAGATATATTTGATATGTATCCGTTTACCAATTTTAATCGCAATATCTTGAGCGGCTTACAAGATATGGTAGTATAAATGATAAAATTGAGGCCTGTGCCACGCCCCTGTACTACCTTATGGAAACTTGAAACCCAGCCTAATCCTAATTTGATGCACATGAGCACCACATCACCAAGTTTCATCAAAATCGCTGCAACTTTTTTCAAAATTGGCCTGGGTAAATTTACATAGAGTATGGGCGGTAGGCGTGTCCGTCGATAGCCGGTGCGTCAGATATTACTATTGCGTAACATAGCTTTTGAAATTCCTTGCATCTGTGATCTGTGAATGCTATGACGTCATCACGATCTTAAGTTGAGTTTTTAAAACAAAGAGTTTCTCTGAAATATTTTTGAAAAATTCAAAAAATTTTAGAAATAGAAAAAAGGTGGAAACTTTGGAAAATGTTGAAAAGTTAGATAAGCTTTGAAAAAGTGGTAATATATGAAAAAATTAGATTTCAATCAAAATTTTATTTGCGAATTATTATCAAATATATATAATGATCTTGCATAATTATTTGAACATGTTTAGCTACTTATTATCAAACTTATAATCAAAAAAAAAAAAAAAATAATTGAATTTAGTGGAATGTGTGTCATTTAAACATAAAGTTATTAAATATTTATTTTGTTTATAACAAATATATTATTTGTTTATTATTATCGAATCTCGATAAATACAAACAAATCGTTATCTTTGTGCAGGACTAAATGTTTTTGCAACAATATTAGATAACTATACTGCACAAATCGGACTATAACTCGGCCAAGCTTGACGAATTTTCGTCTCAAATTGGTCAAAATATAGAGAATTATTAGAGTAAATGTGAAAAGTCTTTCACATAGTCTCAAAAGAAACAGTCAACAAGAGGTTAATTTTAGTACACATTTTTTATGATTTTTATTTTCAAATGTTCTTTCCACAAATAAGACATAATGTGAAGAAATTACAAGAAAAAAAAAAAAATTTTTTTTAACTTCTAAGCAAATACGACGGCATTTGTATTTATTTATGTGCACTTTTCTTCTACTAATGCCATTTCTGTCTCTCTTTTTTATATTTTCAAACTCAAAACTTTGCTACTGTCTCTATCACCCACATACAGCACTTTCTTTCTATTTGACTACTGGCCATAAACAAGGTTTGTGCTCTTTCTTAGCTTAAATTTACTTACAACTGATATCTAGGTAGTACGTTGAATATATAGTGCATTATAAATATTTTAACTTGTTGGGTTCTCTTTACTTTTCTTTTCTTCCAAAAAAGCATTTTTGCTTTCAGTTACCACACATCACAAACTCCGCACAACTCTCGGAGATATTTGTAATGAAATTTTTGGTTCTTGTATGAGTTTATTTATTTTAAACGTACTTAGTAGCCAAATAAATGCTTGTGGCTAAAAGCAAATATCTCTATTTAAAAGCAGAAGGAATGATATAAAGAAATGCTAAAAGCAAAATAGACTTAAGTATCATATATCAAAGAGTTAAAAGCTTCAAGGAAAATTGCTTGTTTTTAAATGCACTTATTGTAAAGTGTAAATTATGTTTAAAATATATTGTTTTCATTAGAGCCACATAGTGCATGCATGAATTGAGTTTGTAAGCTAAGGGATATTTGTGATTTAGATTTAATTAACATTTTAGGTTTTCACAAGAAAACACATTGTACATACATAGTATGTCTGTTTGTTATCGAAGTATGTGGTATACTATCACTAATATCATATTTCTTTAAAGAGATGGAAATATGAAGATTTTTGATAATTCAATTAATAATTTTTGAGCACATTTTATCGATTCAACTTTAAGATGATTTCAAATAATTTTTGGCTACTCTAGCACTGTTTCGTAGTAAATTTTTGTGTACCTCATCAGCTGGAAATAGCTTTAAAATGTAACACGCTATAAGTCTTTAAAATATGGCCAATTTATTCATTTAAGCACTGCACTTTTTAAGTTTTCTCAACTTTTACAATTTGTTCAATCGGACTCAATTCAATGTTATACCAATTTCCAACGTTATTCAACTTTTTAATTTTTTTTTTTTGGAACTCTCCAACTTAGTCAATTTTTTTCTACTTGTACATTTTTTTTTAATTGTTCAACCTGATTCCTTTTATATTACTTTTATAATTTTTTAAATTTTTTTCTGACTTTAACCCTTCGTTGGTCAGAAAGGTCTGGCCAGGCCTTTTTCGATTTTATTTGTAATTTAAGTATATTTCAAATTGAGCTAGCGACTTGAAATCTCGTATATCTTCCTAAAATTCCTAACATTCCTAACATAACATGTCCCAGACGAAGATGAGGCATTCGATATCAAAAACGAATTGATAATCGAACCAAATGAAATGATTGATAGTGATGAAGAGAGGCGTTTATGGAATCTCAACAACAAAGTGCTACTTGTTTTTATTGTAAAGACGGCACCAAATGGAATACGATGGAGCCAACTGCTAATGTTCGCGTGCGCCAACACAATGCTACGCATTTTCGAGCTGGACCCAAAGAACGAAATTCCATTCCAATTGAAGTGTTCAAAAAATTTTTCACTCCAAATATTTCATTCATAATCATCTCTCAAACGAATCGCTACCCAGCGGCAAATCGATGAAGTTCTCTGAATTTTCATATATGAAAAGTTATACCCTTTGTGTTGTATGTTTCACAAATGAAATTGTTACTGTGATATTTTGTTTATTTGTTTGCTGGCTGCCTGCTTTGTATATGGAGCTGTAGGCAGTCCGCTTGCTGGCTGCCTCCTTTGTATATAGAGTTGTAGGCAGTATGTCTGTTTGCTGTCTGATTTGTATATGGAGATGTAAAGGGTCTTGCATGTTGGCTGCATACTTTGCATGTGGAGATGTAGGCATCTCGGTAAACTATACAGGCACTTGGTAAGCGATGTTTTAAGGCAATCTGCCTTTCCTTTGCTACACATTGTTTATAGAGATATAGGCAAGCTGCCTACGAAGCGGCCATCCCTTTGTAAAAAGCATTTACAGTTGTCGCTGGGGTTGTGAGCATTACTGCCTACAATGAGTATAGCTATTCATCGATATGTTGTATGTAACATATTTGCCGCTGGGTATGGAAGATGATAATTTTTATCATATTTGATATTAAAACTCATTCATAAGATTGACATATTCAAAAATAAAATGAAAAAGTGCACAGAAAAACAAAAAGTTTTTTTTTTTTTTTTGATTTCATAATTATTTTTTTCAGTATTTTTACCAGTACAGATAAGAAAATATATTCCAGAACCCGTGCCAAAATATGGAATCCGAAAAAATGTACCTGGCTGGTGAGTATATATGTACGTTCAAGCGCATGACCAAAAACGTGATTACATGAAAACATATAGGGGTCCAGCCAGACCCATTGGGTACGAATGTGACGATCCAAATGTTTGCCCAACGGAGGGTTAATTTTTTCCGTTTTCTCCGTTTTATTGATCATTTTCTACCATTCGACTTTTTTGACTCAGTCAACTTTTTTCAACTTTTTTTTTTAGTCTTTTTTCGTTTTTTTCCGGTTTTCAATTTTTTTGTAATTTATGTAATTTTATTATTTTTTTTTTCAACTGATTTCGCCTACCTGAACTTTATCAGCCCTTCCTGCCTTTTTAAAACATTTCAAGTTTTTCGAAATATTCAACCTTTTTCAACTAATATACTTATGTAGTCAACGACTTTTCAACTTTTTTCAATCTTTTCCAACTATTTCGAGATTTAGAAAACATTTTTTTTTGTTGATTTATTCAACCTTATTTACCTCTTCCGACATATTCAACTTTTCAATGTAATCAACCGTATTCAATTTTTCTTGTTTTCTTGAAACTTTGATAATTTTTTCAACTTATTTATTGCAAATTTTTGACACATTTTAACTATTTCCGACTTTTTACGACTTCTCCAAATTTTTTAAAGTATTTTTTTTTCAACTTTTCTACATAATTTGACTTTATTCAAATTTTATCAACTGGTGTGTCTGTCATGACCCCTTACGAAACCGGATGACCAGTTACCAGATTCAATATGTTTAAACTTCCTTAGCCTCTTTCAAATTTTCAACTAAGCTTCATCCATTGTTTCAACTTTATCCGGCGTTTTCAAACTTGTTATTTTTTTTTTAGTTTTATTTATTTATCCTTCTTCGATTCAGCTTTTCTTGACTTTTTCAATTTTTATTTTTCTCCGATTCGCTTAAAACTTTTCCACTCTCTTCCATACTTATCGACTTTTCAATCTCCTCTCAATTTTTAAGCATACGTACATTTTTTTATGAAGGTCATATCCATTTTTCGATTTTTTTTCATAATTTTACAACTTAATTTGAGTTTTTAGAGCTTCTTCAAAATTTTCAATCATTTTTGTTTGAATTGTATATCCCTTATTGTCTCTTTTAAGTCTTCTCCTTTTTTTTTCAAGCTATTCAACTTCTTAAAATGTTTTCAAGTTCTTAAACACTTATAGATTTTTCAATATTTTTCATTCATATAACGAATTTTTTCATCTATATAACGAATTCTGTATTGAGTTCATAATATCACGTTACGATTGCTTGCACTCGTTTGGATTTTTATTTTTTTCTTACAATATTTCTATGAATAGTACGTTAAAATAGATATTTTTTTATTACTTTCAGTGAATTTAAAGTAAATTTTTAATATAAGGACTGTCCCAGAAAAAACTTGCACTTTGTTTTTTAGTTATAAAAAAATACCCTGCAATTTTTTTGGTTTTTTTTATTTTTTTATTAATAATGGCTAGTGTTCAGAATATAAATATCTAAAAACTATTTAACAATTTTGTTTTTTCTATAAAAATTTCTTACTTATTTTTTAAGGCCCTTCATTAAATTGTGCACAGTTGTTTCATCGACAGTACGGTACGATCTTTTCCACTTAAGTCTGAAGTCTTGAAAATTTTTTGCAGTCCTGCCACTCTTTCGAAGATCTCTTTTCATTAGAGCCCAATATCTTTCAATTGGGCGAAGCTCTGGGCAGTTAGGCGGATTTGCTATTTTTGGTACAAAATTGATCTTTTTACTTGCATACCATTCCATCGTAGCTTTAGAGTAATGAGAGGTTGCTAAATCTGGCCAGAATATCACGGTACCCTCATGTGCACGAATAAATGGTAGAAGACGTTTTTCGAGGCACTCGTCTATATAAACTTTGTAATTGATTGGGCCTTGCGTAACAAAGAAGCTGCTTCTGAGGCCACAGGTGCATAAGGCCTGCCAAACCATATATTGCTTCGGAAATTTCGAAATTTTTTTTTCTTTGAATTTACTAGGCACATTCCTCTTCTTCGGTGATGTATAATATTCGTGCCCAGGTAGCTGCTTAAAATCTGCTTTAACGTAAGTTTCGTCGTCCATAACACAGCAGTCAAATTTAGTCAGGTACCTTTCATACAATTTTCGGGCTCGCATCTGAGCAACCAACTGCTTTTCATCAGAACGGTCTGGTACTTTTTGAACTCTATATGTCTTTAGCTTACTTTTCTTCTTTATCCTTTGCACAGTAGATTTTGATGTACCTGCTCTAGCCGCCATATCTCGCACTGACGTGTTGGGATTCTGCCTAATAAGGCGCTTCACCTTCGCCACTACCTTTGGGTTAGAAAATTCTGGTTTTGTGCCTGAAGCCTTTTTTCGTGAAACAGGTAGACCCTTCTTATAATTAGAAATAACCGTTTTGACAGTTCTTTCTGATGCACCAACTATTTTTGCTATAGCTGAATATTTTAACCCTGGATTTTGCAGGTATGTGGACAAAATCAGTTCGCGGACTTTTTTTTGCTTGCCAGACATCTTTGTCGTTTATATGGAATAAATATTTTGTCTTTTTAGACCTATAAGATTATCAGGTAGAGTATAATCTTAAAAAATAAAAGTGCAAGTTTTTTCTGGGACAGTCCTTATTTACATATTTTTTTTTGTAAAATTTGTTTTCATATGCAAACAAGGTCACATTGATAATTGCAAAAAATTATTTAGATTGATAAAAGTAAATTTTGTAATAACATATTTAATATATTTGTTTTGATTAACCTTTTTTTATTTTTCTTTTTATTTACCACGTCTACAGCATCTTTATCGCATCTTTATTACTTTCAAATGGAATACTGCAGCCATCTTGAATTTTTATTCTCTGGTAAGTTTTCTGTTTCAAATTATAAAAAAAGTCACAAGTGGTTTAGTTAAGAAGCTCGAATGGATCGATCATTTCTAGAATATCTATATCACTCACGAAGAGCTCCGTGAATCGCGGTGTTTGAAAGCATGCGTTGTTCTGCTAAGTATTCTTTTAAACTTTCTATTTATGATGTAAAGTTTTGCCAGCACATTCTTTGCTCATCAGCTTAGAAATTTGAAGTTCATTTTTTTTTTGTGTTAAAATGAAATGAATTTAATATACATAGTAAATATAAAAAAAGAGACTTTATAATGTTAAAAAACGCCTGTAAAATATTGAGATTTTTAAAGAATAGTCCAAGATTCTCCATGTTATGAAATAAGCTTTAGCTCGTGGCCCGGTCCGTGTGAGTTTTGGCATTTCTTATATAATTTTTTTTAGTACTTCTTATCACCTAGCGTCCTGAGCGGTATTCATCGTCATTGCTGAAATAAACGCGGTCACATTTCACAAAAAGTTGAATGCGACATTTCCTCTTCTTTATAAAATTCTTTTGAGTGTCTCACAATGGTATTTTTCGATAAGACTGTTCCTGACACATTCTCTTAGTGTATTCGACAATAATTGAACTTTTTTTCTGAAAGGAAATGAGAGTTAATATGAAATTGCATATGCAAACGAAATTAAAAAAAAAAAAAATCATAGCCCAGTCAAAACTTAGCAAATCTAAAATTAACTGGCAGTAATGTCAACAATAATTGAAAAGTGTCAGTATTTGACAAAAGGACATGCGAAAATAACGTAATTAGATAAAACCTTATCAAAAAGAAGTCTATAATTAAATACACGTCACGGTGTAGGCAATCTATATATTGTAGAAATCTTTAAGCAAGTTTTCTTAATAACATTTCTGTGTCAAGCATTTTTTTCAAATGCTACTGACCCACTAAAAAATTTATAAAAGTTCTTTCATTTGTTTTGGACAGTTTAAAAATGTCTTTAATTAATAAGAACTGGCAGGACACGAACTGCAAAACATTAGCAACATCAAATGTTGCTGTAATTTATTTTTTTTTAATTACAAGTTCACACGTTTTTAGTGAAATTTTTTTCTTTTTTTGTTTCAATATTCTTTTTGTACATTTATTCTGTAAATTTCCCTCGAGTATCTTTGTAGAAAAGTGCTTTAATTATTGGCTAAGAAATTTTAAAAGTTTTTCTTCTGTCGTTATCGTGAAGCAAAGCAATGTAAAGTAAAGCTGCAGTAAAAAGTGAGGACCTGTGGTGCTTAAAAATACGCACATAATTAACGCTTATTATTAAGAATAGCAGATATTGTTACAATCATTAGACTTAGTCTTAGTGCAAAGGAAAAGTACGATTGCTGTTACTCATTAGAAGTAGCCTTTTTTGCGATTTTCTTTTGTATTGCTTGAGCAAGAAAGTTAAAAAACCGTGACAGCAAAATAAAGGTGCACTTTAGTATCATATGGCATACATTGATTGAAGCAACAAAGTGCGAAGAAATTTCTCTTATTCTTTAAATATTGAACTAATGCTGCCTTTCATGCAGCATATGAAAGAGCCCTTGCTAATGTATATATTTCTCATTTAATATTAGCAATTAGTTGTCTAATTGATCTTATTAATAAAATGCCTGCATTCAATTTGTCTTGCACATTTTGTTAGATTAAGTTCAACCTAAAGTGGAACTACCGGGCGTATGAGTAACAATTAATTGCATACAAATAAAACTAACAAACGCACACAGGAATTCGCTTTGCTGTTGTTGTTGTTGTTCTATACAGAGTTTCCACAAATTAATTATAAGAAATAATTAATTTGCACGCACGTACATTACTATGCAACTAATATCATTGCGTAACAGCAGCAGCAGCAATGGTACTTATTGTTGATTTCCTCTGACCACTTAGAAACAGTACGAGTATTGCATTACTTTGGCAGCACCTTCAATTTATTGATTTCCTATCAAATTGCCAATACAATGATGAGGATATGAAGGATAAGAAAAGTGACGACATCGCAGGCGCATAATGATGCTGAAGTCGAATTGGAGCAAATCGAAAAACCAAGCAACTGTGAACACCAAAAAACTTCAGAAGGAAATAATAAAACTAAACTTAAGAAAAAAAAAGGATCCTTTTTTCATCTCGATTCCTTAAATATTTCGTTCAACAATTTTACTACACTTTTCAATATAAAATTTTATTTTCAACACTTAATTTTTCTCACTGGAAATTATAAATTAATATTTTCTTTTTTTTCCCTCAAACAATTTTTCATAAATTTTAAGTAAGCTGATTGTACAAGGTAAATTTTTTTAAAGTGTATTATCTTGCACCTAAATTTCCTGCAAACACACACATTGTATATGAGAGTCACATACACACACACACTAACATTTTCACACTGAAGTTGTTGCAATAAATACAATTAGGTCAAGGATGTGGTTTGAAGGATATACGATAGCAAGCTGCGATCTGCCATACAAATCGTTTGCTGCCAGCCAGCCAGCAGCTCAGTTCGTTAGTTTAACAAGCGGACATGTTTTTCTTAAACTTTGTTTTTGTTTTTAACCAAATAGTGTGTTTCGTGCCTGTTATTACCAAACAGTGGAGAAAGGAGTTAATATTTTATTTCACAAAGCTTAGAAATTTTAGATATTAAAGAATTGTTAGTTATTTCCAAAATAATTTGCTAAGAGTTACATTTAGTTCTCATCAAAAGTATGCTTTGACGAAGACTAGTTTGGTTTTCTATTGAAAAAAACACTTATGATACATCCGTACTGCGAAAAGTATAAACATCGCGAGAGCACACCAACAACTAAGATCTCACGAAATGAGAACGTGATTAGCCCCAGCGGCAAATATGTTATACACAACATCGATGAATAGTTATACTCATTGTAGGTAGCAATGCTCAGAACTCCAGCCACAATTGTAAATTCTTTTTACAAAGGTATGGCCGCTTTGTAGGCAGCTTGCCTACATCTCCATATACAATGTGTAACAAACAAAAGACAGATTGCCTTAAAACATCGCATACTAAGTGTCTGTATAGTTTAGCGAGTTGCCTGGAAAACATTTCATTGGCTGTCGAATAGCTGACGATTAACAATGTGGGGACTATTTTATTTGGAGCTTATTTTTTTGGGGTTATTTCGTAGCGTCCACATAAAGTGTGATTACATAATTTTTTTTATATTAAAAGAGGCTGAATTTTTCAAGAGTTTCTCGATTTTTTAGTATAAAAATTTAAAATAAAGAAATCTTTCCACACTAATAAAGGTGGTTCAAAATATTAAAGTTGTTCCAAACTTTGCTCCTCGGTTCCCAAAATTTTTTTATTGATGCCAATAATAAGCACGTAAGACTTGGTCCATTTCCGAAAACATTTGATGGAACCGCCACCATTTTGAAAACTAGAAAATGATCCTTAACCCAATCTAGACTGGTACCAGAAAGGCCCGTACAATTTTGATAAAACTGGTGTTGGAGGTTAGGGGATCAGTAGAAGTTGCTGATGAAAAACTGACATTTTTCCCTATTGGCACACCGGAGATATTGCATGGGTAAATTTTTACCCAATAGCCCTCTATGAGACAAAAAACAAAAAAAAAAAAAAAAATTACCGTTTAACTTTTCATTCATTGTTTCCCTACAAAAACGAAATTCTTGCGTAATTATGAAACTGACTCCCACCACTTCTCAGATGCCTCTAGAGGGGTAAAATGTAAGACCAATTCCAATTATTTTTACTCTCCCTCCTCTATCTGCCACGCTTTTTGGGGTCGCCCCACAAAAAATGCAAAAATTTTCGAAAATTAATTCATAGCTTCCCCGGAGTGAACCGTAGAGGATTCATATGGTATCACCAGATCCTATTATATTTTCGTTTTCAATATTTTTCCGGAACATACTTATCCTCTATCTACCACCCTTTAGAGGTCCCCTACAAAAAACACAAAAATGAAGAAAATTGAGTAGAATAAATTAGAACAAAAATCCTATAAATGCTACTTTTATCAAAATCTTACAAAGCGTCATAGCAGAGATAATTATAAGGAGTTTCTAGAGCTTTCACTGATGTTTCTTAGTTCAAAAAAGAAACGCCCCTAAAATTATATGTCGTTTAAAACGTCAGACCATGTTCTATCGAACACATCTAGTCTGTAATGTGAACAATCAAAAATAATGGTCAGTGACCAGATGACCTTGTTACGTTTTCACAATAATAATTAGAAGTTTCACATAACCAAATTACTTATGTACTAAAAGATAGAAACTGCTCCAACATTTTTTATTGTTGGAAACAGAGTTTTATTTTCTCCAAGATTGGACAATTTTAAATTGACCCTATCTGAATCTCTTTCAGCGTCAAGTTAACATTTCACTGTTAAAGCTCTGTTAAGTCAGTTGGTCTGTGTCTTTGCTAGTTAAATATGAAATTTAACTTCACGCTCTTTCCAAAATTAATAACTCGAAATTTAATTTTGTTATATTGGCGATCAACTTTTTCCCAAAACAAAAATACTCTCCTCATCGCCGCCGGTCTTGAACAATTCAGCAGGTAGGCCATCGGCACCAGCCGCTTTGTTGTTCCTAAGTCGCTGGATCACAACTCGTACCGCGTCATGGCTAGGTGGTAGTACGTCCACACCATCATCGTTGATTGGTGGCATCGGGTTAATATCTCCAAAGGCGGGATTGGTGGAGTCATCGCCAGCAAGCAGCTTGGGAAAGTGTTCCCTCCATAATCTCAGTGTACCCTGCGTATCCGTAACCAGATTTCCATGTTCATCTTTCCAGGTAGATGCTCCGGGCTTGAAACCTTGGGTCAGACGCTTGACTTGTTGGTAAAATTTTCGAGCATCATTCTTACCGCGTAACAGTTCGAGTTTTTCACGCTCGTGTCTTTCCTGCTCTCATTTCTTGCGTCTGAAAAGGTGCCTCTCTTCCTTTCTCTTTTCCCGGTAGTTTTCATGCACGGCCCGCGTTGCGGCTGACTGCAGGGCTCTTTCGTAGGCGGCGTTTTTCACTGCAGTAGCTTCGCGACACTCCTGGTCATACCATTGATTTCACGGAAGTAGGCGTCGGAAACCAATGACTTCCTCAGCGGTAGAGCGCATGGAGCGGGATATATGCGCCCAAAGTTCACCGGCATCATCGGGTAGAGAGTCAGGTTGAAGGAGCAGTTCTGAGAGGCAAGCGGAATAGGCTTCGGCCGTCCGATGTGATTGCTCCAGCTTTCGTTGCGTACCAGAGCATACATCCTTTGCATTGCACAGCCGCATGCGTATCTTGGCTGCAACAAGATAATGATCGGAGTCAATATTGACTCCCCGGAACGTACGAACATCTAGCACGCTGGAGGCATGCCTTCCGTCGATCACAACATGATCGATTTGGTTGCATGTTTTCCGATCAGGTGGCCTTTTGGATATCGAGGTGTTGAAATCTGGTGCTACTTACTACCATGTTTCGCGCCGCGGCAAAGTCGATCAGCCGTAGACCGTTGTTTGAGGTGGTCTCGTGAAGGCTGAACTGACTGACAGTGGGGCCAAATATACCTTCTCTTCCGACCTTTCCGTTGAAATCCCCGAGTACAATTTTAACGTCATGGGCCAGGCAGCGGTCGTATACTTCCTCGAGTCTCGCATAGAAAACAGCTTTGACAGCATCGTCCTTTTCCTCCGTCGGGGCGTACGCGCAAATCAAGCTGATGTTAAAAAATCGAGCCTTGACGCGGATCGTAGCCAACCTTTCGCTCACAGTTGTGAACCGGGAGATATGTTGGCGAAATCTCTTGCTTATTACGAATCCGCATCCCAATTCGCGCCTCTCCGCATGGTATCTGTAGTAGATATCGCAACTTGCTTGGTTAGAGCAACCATGTCCTATCCATCTTATTTCCTGAATGGCGGTGATGTCAGTATTAATTTTCCCGAGGGCATCCGCCAATTCGATAGAGGCACCTTCCGTATTGAGGGTCCGGATATTCTAGGTGCATATCCTTAAATCATAGTCCTTTTTTCGTTTGCAGTGGTCGTCAACGTTGAGGGGTTCTGTCTTCATTGGAATGTTTTTTTTTTACGTGGCGGGTACCAAACCCGTTGAATTGAAATTGAATTGAATTTGAAAATTTTCATCTGATTTTTAAGAAACCAACCAATTACTTTATCCACTGTACAGCTTTGCAGGGAGTCGCCACAACCATACAATTTACTCTTCAAATTGTATGGTGTACGACGAAAGGCAGAGGCTTGAGTTACGTGTTTTTTTAGAAGTTGGCGTAACTAGAAAAAGAATTGGCCATATGGTTAAAGAAAAAAATCGTTTATTTCAAAATCTACTCAAATTCACAACTTGGTTCGGCCTTCTTATTTTTTTTTGTTTTAAATCCAACACGGTGTTTTCTTTCTTCTCAGAGAAAGAATTGTTTTTTGTGCTGTACCGCATTTTAACTCAACTCATTCATTTTGTTTGCTCGAAAATTGCAGCAAAACTGGTCGCCATTTGCTATCTCAGTTATCTTTCTTTTTTTGTATTGATGTTCATGTGTTTATACGTATGTATGTCTGTATATGTGAGCGTCACTTATGCACACTTGGGATCAATTTGCTGTGTAAACAATTTATTTAGCTTGCGTTAGTGTGGGTTTACTGTACATTTGGGATGTTTAACTTGTATGGTTGCTTGCTTTATTTATTTTCTTTTTCTCTTCCCAGTTTCTATCTTTGTTGGTTTTTTTTTTTTTTTTGCAATTTTCCCATTTGTTTGCTTTATAGCTTTTTGATTTGGTCTTGAACTTTTTGAGAATTTATTATTACTATTTATGAATATGAGTGTGTATGTATGTATGCGTATTTTTATTATCATTGTCGTTCTTGGTCTTTGTGGGTGTGTAATAATTCTATTTGTAATATGGGGTTCATAATTAATATTGCAAATTAATTTGAATTTCAATGTTATTACAATGAATTGTCAACCATTGATAAATGCAATGAGGAGCTTTTATGAAACTTCCAATTTACTTACTTCAGCCAGCTTCTTTCAGGAGGAAGTTCTTACCATTCTCGAAGCCAGCAGGTCAATTAAGAATATTAAGTCATAAGCTGGGATAAACAAAATCTTCTCATACAGTCACGCTGCTGTCAAAATGCTGAAATCAGTAGAAATGAGATCCAATTCAGAAAAACATGTCTAGGGAGGTATAGTGAGGCTTGGCCGTCAGCACGATCATATCCTCATTTGTTGATGCAAAAAAAAAACGTTTATTTAAAACGCGACCTTACCTCGGTTGACCTGGTCATTAAATAAAATTTTTCTCATTTTCAATCCGTATGAAATGAAAATTGGAAAAATTTCATTGCCCTTTTTTTTTTTTTTGATCAGAAAAAACATCGTAGTACCATTCATTTTTCTTTATAAGCGGCATTAACCCCCTAATGCATACTACCGCCTTTGGACGGGCTATAGCTAAATCGTTAAAGCTATCTTATACAATTTTTTTTAGTGGAATCAGCGTACGATCACCAGTCAAAGTTTCAATTTATGTGTGGGTGCACATCCTGCGACTTCGCATGCTTTGTTTGGCAGTTACGTCAGTTCAAAGTGAAAATTCGTCGAAAAAAAAAAACGAAATTAATTATTTTCGCAATACGACATTTTTCGATTATTAAAAAATAACATTATTTCGTGTTTGATTGATTCCATAATTTTACTGGTGAGTAACTAAATGTATTATCTATTCAATAGTGTTTGAATTTAAAAGAAAAAATAATTATTATATTCGAATTACATCAATTTTCTGGAAACCGTCTATAGGCGGGCTTATGCAGTGGGCGATATTTTTTCATAGCACCTTATAAGTATTTTATATGATTTTATCCAAGAACATTCAAGATAACGTCAGCCACATTATTTACTTCGAAAATTTTTCATACCTCGCTGGGTCTGCTGGACCCGTGGAATCTACAGCTTGGGATTAGTGCGTGCAATTGTGGGCCGATGCAGATGTGGACAGAATGACGGTTAAGCGAGTTTATTCTAAAGAATTTGTTGGAAGCTCAAATGGAGTAGAAATGAGTAGCGTTTTATGGCATGACACCAAAATTGTTCGTTTTTTATCAACCTACGTGGGAATCAAACCGTTTTTGTGTGATATGAACCAACAACCTCGAAAAGATAAGCGATGGGACCGCAAAAGTTTGCAGCATGTCGAAATCGACTGTCCTTACATCGTCAAGGAATACAACAAACACATGGGAAGTGTCGAGTTGATCGATGGACTACTTGGGCGATACTACATTCGCATGAAAACTAGAGAGTGTACAAATCGAATCTTCTACCACTTGCTGGATGTCGCGACCGTCAACGCATATATTTTATACCATCGTTTGAATACAGGAGGCGATAAAAAAGAGATATCTAATTTTCGTACTGAATTAGCAGAATTGGGCATGTTATTTGCATCTTTCTCTACGGAGAAACGGTCAGTGGTAAGACCATCCATGCCGTCGGCATCAGGAACTTAACCAAAAAAGACCACTCTTCCAACTGTCGATGTTCGATACGTTGGAGTGGAGCATTGGTGCGCATTTCACGATAAATCGGACAAAAGAACATCCAAGTTACCTGGATGCAAGTCAGTTACACAATCGTATTGCACAAAGTGCAATCTGAAATTATGCGATTCGGCAATCAAGAATTGTTTTTTCATATTCCATCAACGCAAATGACTATAAAAATGTATTTTTTTATTTAAGTCTCTTGAATAATAATATTTTTTCACGAATTTAAAAATAAAATTACTTAAAAAGTAAATAATTTTGCAGTTACAGTACTGAGCAGGAGGCTTAGTAAAAAAAATAATAATTTTTGTATCCAAAGTTGCATATGCCCGCCTTTAGGCGGTCTGCAGGTTTTTAACTATAGAAAGTGCTACCTTCACCGAAATGAAAATTCGACTTCATATTCATGTTTTATACACTCGAATTACCTTCCACACAAATTATGAGCAAAAACAAAAATCTATGCATTAGAGAGTTAAGTCGTGGGCTTTTCTTCAGTTAAATTTTCTTTAAGTGTTTAGCACTTGACGTCGTAAAACAAGTAACAGGTCGATATCCTCTGCAATCAGCCTGTTTTATAGTAAAGGATATGAAAATATCTAAAACTTCCAAGCAGCTTCTCATCAGGAATGATCTACGACTCAAGGCCTATAAAAACTAAAGACTTTATGGGATAACAAATAAGTAATAGCAATTACCTGTTACAAAAAGGAAAGGAGCTACTTTACTGAGATGGTGGAGATGAGGTTATCTTTTCGGATGAAAAACTGTTGAGGGATATCAAAACGTGACCAAAATCATGGTGTGGGGAGTAGTATCACAAAAAAGGAAAGTGCCGAAAAAATTTGCCTGATTTCATCTCTGCAGAAGAATGGCCAGCATCTTCTCCGGATCTCAATACTATGGATTTCAGCGTATGGGACCGTATGCTAGGTAAAGTAAGGTTCAAGGTGCGTTTGACATTGATTTGGAACGAAACGAAGCAGAAAATAGTGCGTGACGCTTGTGAATCGTCTTTAAACGATTACGTCTTGTAAGCAAAGAAAAGGGTGATAGTTTTGAACTTCATCATTAATTTAAAAAATTATGAAATGTTGTTAAACGTTTGAAATAAATAAAATAAATTATTGTAGAAGACTTTTAGTTTTTACACGCTAGTTTGAAGTTTAATTAGAAAGGAAGCGCTCTGTTTTTATACTATTTTGCTTAACTACCATCTCATAAGTAGGAAAAAAATTATACTAAGCAATCTTAGATACAAAATCAAAAAACCTACAGCTTTTGCCTTATACAAATTAATAGCCAACTAATTGGAGGGAAGATAGCAACAACAAAAAAAAAAAACTAAAAAAACCCTTGACCTTGAATATCATGAAAACAATTGAACTTACGTCAAAAATGCGCTGAAATTACGCCACTAAAAATTAAATAACTTACAGCTCACGTTCAGATTGAATTTCATTTCGGTCAATGGGAGGCGTGTGATAAAAGTGAAAACTGTTTTTCGTGACCTTTAACCTCAAATATCATGCTATGTCATGCAACCCACGTTAGTTAATTTTGATGTAGGTAATATAAATTTCACACTGAAAACTGTTGCAAGCCACTTTTCTACACATAACCACCTCAGCATCTATTGGTAACCTTCATGTAATAAAATACGCTTCTTTTTTGCTGCCGTTTTCTGAAGTAGCAACAAAAACGGTGATGGCACTACCTTAGAGCACACAATAAATGTTTTTTTTTTCTCATAACCAACAACACAAAAAGCAGCTTCAATCGCATAGTCGTAGATTTTTTCTGCTCTTACTATTTGTTTTTTGAGTAACACACCAGGACATTCAGCATCCTAATAAGATGCTTTGCGATGAATTTATATTCTAGCATAAATGCTTTTTCTTGTACGTAAAGTGTTAGTTAGATTTCATGTTTGGTTCAGAGAATTTCTTTTCAGCGCCACTTTGTGTGCTATCTACGCAATCCACTGACGTTATGCAAAACGAAAAACTTCTGTTGCTGTCAAAATGTGTGCATTTGATTTGGTTAAAGTGTAAAAGTTATCGCAAGCCGACACTGAAAGAAATTTGGAAAATTACCTAAGTAAGATTACGTTTTTACATTGTTTTTATTCATGAAAAACTAACCACAACATATTAGAAGCCTTTGTACCAGTTTCTTTATTTGGAATTTTATTTATTGAATTGTATGAAAAGCTTATAGTTTACTTTATATAAAGTTTACTGAATGAACTTATGAAAAAAAAAAAAAAAAAAATATGTGACACCCCAAGCGAACAAATAACTCAAAACTCTATAATATATGGATCACTTTAGATCACCAGTGGGCATAGAAATCTAACAAAAGAGCAAAACAACAACATCAAGCAACAACAAACGAAATTTTAAAGTTTTTTTTTACTGTCATTTCCAAATTTGCCATTAGCACAAAAAAAAACCAAATTGCACTACAAACAAAAACCTTTGCTACATTCGCCAAGACACAATGCGGCGCCGTCGTTTATGCCTTTGTGTTTTGTTTTTGTATTCATTTGAATTCAAGTCAACGCTGTGCCTCGATAGCGTTGAAGCTCTGCGATTTTTTCTTCTCTTGCTTGTGCGTCAAATAACGGTAAGAGCAATGAGAGCAAATAGAGCCACTATGTGCCCCTCACTGCTTTAGATAATCCAACCAAACTGATTTAAGATACTAGAAGTTTTTGGTGAAGTACTCAAGAAATTCGGGATGGCTTTTTGACCAGGAAAACTTTGAAGTGTTATGATGATAGAGCTATAAAAAACTTGGTGTGCAACATTGAGGAAACTTTTGAAGTAGATATAAGAAAACTCTTTATTTAACGAAAAATTCTTAGAACATATTTTCTTGCGGAAAAATCGATGAAAAATCACTACTGAAATTGTGTGATTTTACATTTCAGGGGTTCATTCTTTGGTATTATCTGCAAAGTAATGGCTACACCAATAAGCCTGCAATAATTCGAGATCTAAAGGACTCGTTAATATAGCATATTACTAGAATATATTGGCAACTATGCCAGGATGTCATTCTTAATCCGGACAAAGTTATTGATATAACTGTGTTGTCAAAGCTGTGGTGTACATTTGGCCAATATTATCTTTTACGCATAATTTTACCACCAAATAATCACTATTTAATAAAAATATCAAAATCACTCTAATGCAATAATTTTTAAATAACTATTCTCTTCGTAAAACCTTAATTGGCCTACCCTGTGTATTGTGCTTAGAGCAAAACAAATCTCTGCAGAACAAGCAAAAAACCGATTTTGCCGATAACGTTTTCCTATGTAGTTCTCAAGCTAGAAGTAATTTTAAAAATGAATTTTTGAAACGTTTTTTTTGGGGTATCGGTACAGGAAATAAGGGCACGTTCAAGTATTTCATAACGCAAATTTTGAAAATTTTTGAACCTCCCTCCCCCCAGTAATGCACCGTTATTTATTTATAAAATAAATATAATATTAATTGCTAATCCAGAAATCTTTTCATTACACACACCTAATTTCAAATCACCTTCCGTTAAAGAAGTTTCACTTCAAAAACACTGTTACGTAAAGCATTTTCGATACCTTCCCCCCAGCACTGTAACGCATTGTTACGTTTTGGAAGAAAAAATTGCGTTACGTAACACTTGAACGACCCCCAAAGTACAGTGTGTGATAACACCAAAAAATTACAAAAAAAAACAAAGCAGCAAACAAAACCGCCTAAGCCCACCATACCAGTTTCGTCCCTTGCTAAATGGAATCATCAGTGACCTTTGAGCCGATGAGTGACAAGAAAGACACAATAGAAAAATAATTTTGGCTTTATTTCTTTTCACTTTTTGCTATGGTTTTTAACAAATCTATGCAAAAAGTAAAACATATCAGGTTTAGAAATTCTCACTCATCGGCTCACAGGTCACTGATGATTCCATTTGTGAATGGATGGAAATTGGTATAACTATTTTGAGCAGGGCTGTTTTTTTTTTAGTGTTGATTTTGTACTGGTAATTTTGTTGGTGTTATCAAAGTAAGCTCAGTCAAATAATGAAAGTTAGAGACTTCTTAGTACACATTTTTTAATTCTAAATGCAGTATAAAGTTTTTGAAGAGATAATTTTCTAAACCCCACCAATAAAAAATTGGTTCCATGTTCTTGAAATTGTACAAATTTTTTTACTAAATATAAAAAAGGTCCTCACTTTTGATCCTCGGAAACTCTAGAAAAATGAGATATATTTCACATTGAATTACAACAGCAAAATCAGCTACACATTTTTTCGATTTAAGTATTTCCGAGAAAATAAAAGGTAAAATTTTAAATTCATATTACGAGAACCATTTTGCTTCTCGCTCACCCTAGGTACGCTACTGCCAATAATTTAATCATTCTTTACAAATACAATAAAATAATATCAAGAAATGCCGAAAATCTAATTAATTTTCTTTTAATTAAACCCACTCAATTTAAGATAATATTTACTTGAATTAAGAAAATGAGCTTTCAGAATTTGTATTTCATCTTCAATGTTCTAAAGCAATATTTTCTAAACGTTTAAGAAATGTTTGAGAAAAAGCAGCTATTTCTAATTTTAGTTAGTTTTTTTTTCTGTGTTTACACAAAAAAACTTTTTAAGTAAAATCACTTTCAATTCCAAAGACTAATGTTTTTAACTATTTATGTAGTATTTTAGGCATTTTTAAAATACAAAACCATTCGTATTGTATGCGTGCTCAAGTTTATTTATTTACAATTTCCATTTATAGATAGCATGAGTTCAATTTTTATCTCAATCGCATACTTAAAATATCATGCTGTTTTTGTTTTCAGCCTTACAAGTAGCATCCTCTGATGCACTATGGCGCGCAGTGCATTTTTTCTAATATGTCTACTTGTTATTTCTTTTTGCTTTTATGCTTGCATTTCAGTTGCAATTTCCTTCTATTGCCACATCCTCATTCGCATGCAGTGAAATTCACTTATTGTTAGGGATACGTTGCGAGTATGTTGTAGTTTATCAAGAGAAAAACAAAAAAAAAAAAACAATTTTAAGTGCATGTTAAGTGTATGAATACGGAAGGAGGGAAATGAAAACACACTTACAATGATGCGTCCTATGTAGTCTTGGGCGTGTCAGAGTTATGCAGTGATTTATATGCGTCCGTGTGCGTGAGCAGCAACTTCAATTGTAATGGAAATTTTTAACATTGAGTAATTTTGGGCAATAAGAAATGAAAGGATTTTTTCCATTGTTTGCACTATTTGGCTGTTTAGTAGTTTCATACAATTTAGGATTTTAGTATAAGAATGTTAAAAATTATATATGTAGCTTTTTTGCAGTTATGAATGCAAAAACTGCTACGGTTTGTCTTCATAAACAGTATGGACATGTAGTCGATAAACAATTAATTTTGAAAGAAATTTTGTTTTGGCCTTACAAGACCATACTTAGTAAAATAATGTTGCCGATGATATTCAACACTCTATCATTAAAGTTTAACATTTTCAATATTTTCATTTAATTAACGAACCATTTTCCATTGAACTGGAACATTTCTAATGATAACCACCAAAATGAAACAAATTCATTTTGAAAACGTTATTGTTTTTATAATAATTTTTAGAAACTGTTGCTACAAAAACAAAGTTATTTTTGGTAAGCTTAAAAAATTTAATTAAGCTAAGGATTTCTAGAAATTTTCTTATTTAAAAATTTCGAAATTAATTTCCCAAGCATTTATCAAGTTTTTACATTCTCTAATTTATTAAAAATCTTGAAAAAAAATTTTAAAAACTATATATCATGAAAATAAAAATATAGGCACAAAGCGTCGTATGAGTAACTTTAGTTGCATTTGCATTGCGATATTAATAGGCGGAGAGCCCGCTGTAGAAAAGTCGAATGTATAAGATTACAATATGGGGTATACAGGAAAGGTACTGAACAGTTCAGATCATGAACAATCAACAAAAGTTTCAAGACTATTTGGATGCGTAGATCGTTATTTTCTGCTGTGTCAGTGCTTTCCGATTTTTATCGTAACATTTTCTGTCATTCGTTGTCACGATGTTCTAACTTTCTTTTTACATTGTCATCTTGGAAATTCCACTACAGTGCTGATCGATAAGTCTACTTTGCATCTCTCCTGATGAAATCTAAGTTTAGATAGAAGTGTGGTTGGTAATCAAATGAAGTAATAGTTGATGGGAAATCGAAATTCGTAATTCTAAAATTCGTCTCAAACATAAGTTTCCAATGATTTGAGTTCGTTGCGTCAGTGTATTTGTGAGAAATCACGATTTGTTAATATAAAACTACACATATCAATGAACATTCTCATAAGATATTCTAGGTTGGTATATTATAAATGCAATAACTTCTAGTGTGCCGCCTTCAGTGGTGAGTATTTTGTCAAATAAGCAGATGTTTTGCTTGATACTTACAGTGAGGCCAATAATAACTGTCTGTAAAACAAAGTTTTAAGGATTTTCAGCAGCTCGATTTCTTATAAACTTTTGATATATTAAGTATAAAATTTTGTGGACATTATCTCATGCAAATATAATTTTTAACATAAGACCTTGAATATCTTGAATTTAAGTACGTAATTAATACTTTCATCTTATTTAAATGGAAAATTTCTGTATCAAAAAAGTCCATTTTCCATTTTCAATTTTATGCAGTTAACTTTAATTAAATGTTAATGTAAAGTGTGATTTCTTAAGAGTTTGGTTTTTGAAAATTATAATAAGTACAAATAGTTTGTAAAAGTGAATAAAATAATTATTTCGAGAGATACATGAATTCCTGCCATTTATTTTTTAAAGATCATTTCATGTAAATGTGTCTCGCGATCATGGCTGAAGTGGTCCATTCGTAGGCTTCAATTTTGGCATACTTTTTCCAGCATTTCTGCCAATATCTCGCCAATGGCAGCTGTTATTTTGTCTTCCAGGTATGCAATTGTTACTGGCTCTTGCCTGTTTTCGAGAAATTTTGCGTAGCCTTACAAAAAATAGTCTAGTGGAGTCAATCGCATGATCTTGGCGACCTTGGCTTCAAAACGTGAGATTAATTGCTCACCAAAATCACCTCTCAATAGGTCCATGGTATCGCATGCCGTGTGGCATGTGGCACCGTCTTTTTGAAACCACATGTCAACCATGAACAATTGTTCCATTTTGTGCAAACAAAAAAGTTGCTAATCATCGCACGGTACCACATGCTCCATTGCCTGTAATGTTGAGATTTTCATTATTTTTGAAAAAGTACAGTACAATGATGCTGCCGGCCGACAAACAGTGCATTTTTCAGGGTGCATTGGCAGCTTTTAAACTGCCTCTGGCTGCTGTTTGTTTGTTGACGTGCTCATTGAGCCAAAAGAAGCTTCGTCGCTCAAAAAAACTTTATAAATTTTGAAGAAAAAAAACACATTTCTCACAGAGCACAAATTTTGATAGTTAAACTCAATGATCGGAAAACGTTTTTCGTCTTTTAGTCTACATATTATAAATTGGCAAACCTTACTTAGCATTTTTGGCGTTAATACACCTTACGAATCACACGTGCAGTGTCAAAAAATTTACACTGAAAAAACAAATGGCAAAAAAAAAAAAACGGCGGGTTGCACTCCAGGAGTGCCGACAGAAGTGAAAACAAATCGGTTAATGGCAAGTTAGTGTGTTAGTTGGTATGTGTGCGTTTTCTTTTTATATGGCAATGCAATGGAAGACAAAAACGGAATATGTATTCAAATTTTACTCTCGCTCTCATTCTCAATTTGTCAACGCAACAACGCGGAATTTGAAAGAAACAACATGTAAGCATAACAATCGTTGAATGAAAATGGAATGTGTCAGTTAGTGTGTCTGCTTTGCTTTTTGTCTTCCACTTGGAATATTTATTTAAAAGAAACTATAGAACATTCAAATTTTACTATCGCATTCATGACGGGGAATCCCGATGACGGTCGGTGTCGCGAGTTTATACTTTTTTCCTCAGCCGCACAACGTGCCATAAGAAGTTTTCACTTCAAAAATTGCTGGAAGAAGTATATTCGGCTCATTAGCCTCAACTGTAAATAATTAAATTTGAGCTAAGTATTCCTAATGTTTGAGAACAAAAATTTATTCTGATTGCAGTAAGAAACATCATTGCGAATTATTTAAGTATAAGAAAAAATCAGGTAAAGAAAGTACCTGGACCTGTGACTAAATAGCTTAAACATAGTTTTTCTAAAACTTAAAAATCTGCTTCTTCCTACAGACACTATGACACCACATTTATCAAAATCGGCTTATTCGTTGTCGAGTTATGGCTGTTAGAATATTCAAACTGCTTGAAACGCCATCTAGTGACAGTTTATCAAAACACAAATGACTTCAAAAAAATCTGCTTGTTCTTAAAAAAACTATTACACCTCATTTGTCAAAATCGGTTTAGTAATAGCCGAGATATAACGTTTTAAAGTTTTTCAAAAAACCAAATTTGCTTGCTGCTGGTTCATGGTGGCCTGGTATTTCAGATTTTTCTCTGCTTTGGGCTGCTGGCTGCGCTTGCAGAGAAAAATTTGCTGACTGAGCAACAGCTAACCGGAAGTCAACATATGTATGCTACAAATTTAAAAATTTTTTCCAAAAAATTGCATACTTTCATGTGCAAATTTTTTCAAAAAACGTTGCCTACTTTTAGGCGCTTTTGATAATCTACCCCTAAAAGTATGCAACACTTTCCGACAAATTGCAAAAAATAGCACCTAAAAGTAGGCAACATTATCTGAAATTTTTAAAATCGTTGCCTAATTTTAGGCGCTATTTTGAAATTTGTCAGAAAGTGTTTCATACTTTTAGAGGCAAATTATTAAAAGCGCCTAAAAATAGGCAACGTTTTTTAAATTTTTTGAAATCGAGTTCATTTTCCAGGTTTTCAAAATTCTAAAATCGAGTTCGTTTCCCAAGTCTTCAAAATTCCAAAATCAAGTTCGTTTCCCAAGTCTTCAAAATTCCAAAATCGAGTTCGTTTCCCAAGTCTTCAAAGAACATTCAAATCTTACTATTGCATTCATGACCGGGAATCCCGATGACGGTCGGTGTCGCTAGTTTATTCTTTTTTCCTCAGCCGCACAACGTGCCACTTTTTTCACTTCAAAAATCAGCCGTTTTATACATAAGTGGTTTGACCCTTTCTTGAAGCTTCCTACTGAAATTTTACCAATAGTCACATCGCCTCTTGAACTACAACAGGTATTTGCTAACGTTTCATAACGCTGTGTTGTCTTTAAGAAATATGATATGAGCAGACAGTTAAAGCTGCAGTTAAGCGCAAATTTATATGGCAGTTTCTGAACATTTTCAATCATAAGTCCAAAGTGAATATGAGAGTACCTTACAATGGTAGAAGTGTTCATGAAATACGTTTTGAATAAGGTGCTGCAGGTCATAAATTGGATACCTCAAAATTTCTCTACAAGCGATTTGAACATCCGACAAAAACGGTAGCAAACCCTCATGCGTTTCAATGTGAAAGCTGTGCGTTGCAGCAATAAAGCATCTATGAAATGTGCAGCACGCTGTTTACCCTTGGGGAAAGCTTTTGTTTTTATTTCTGTTGCTTTTACTTTTTGTTTGAATTCTTTTCTAGCCTTCTACTTTCTTTGTTTTATATGTTTGATTACCATGCACTATTTCACAATGTAACTTTGAGGTGCAGCGCAAATTAAATTATGCCTTATGGTATGTGCTTGTATGTAAATGCTTATAAGCCTTCTTGTTTTCCCGACAAATGTGAGCATTTTTTATTTTGTTGAAAATCGATTTTACTGAAATTAAAATTTTTAACTTTCCTTTCTCTTCTAAAAAAATATCATAAGATTTTGAATAAAATCAGACAGAGTTCTTAATAATTGCTGAAAAACCCGCTGGAAAACTACATATGTTTGGCACATTTTGCAGACCAGACCATTTGTCGAAAAATATATAAATATGGGCATTTCAGCCAAAAGGCCAACCGTGACACAAAAATTAAAAGTTATTACAAAAGCGTTATTATCTGATATTATCTAAGAAAAATATTCAAATTTTATTAATTTAAACAATTTACACCAGAATTCATTTATCACATTGAGCAAACCACCTGCAAACTTGCATAAATGCAGTTTCTCTTATTTTGTAATATTGAAAAGTATTTTACCTTAAATATTTAAGTGTGTAAGAGAGGTGATACATGATAATAGTCTTTCCGAAAAATCTCTCTACCAACGTCAATTAGCTAAAAACAATGCAAAAACATCAAACCAATCTTTATTAACTGTAAAATTTTAATTTGCTTAAGTTCATGTTCTAAAGTCACAAATATCATAGAAAAACATTATATGTTCTCATTTCGAAATTGATAACAGCAGCAAGTGTGTCAAAAGTTTTGCACAAACAGAGTTTCATGTGCATAGTTAAAAAAAAAAAGCGAGTGCAACAAAAATTAAATTTAAAATTTTTGGAGCTGTTTGAAGTTGGTCATGTTCGCAAACATAAGTGTAATAAATAGGTAGTTGAAAACGGTTGAAGCAGTTATTAACTGACATAACATAACATTTTTTTAGTTGGAAAGGTTGTCAAAAGAAGGAGGGACATGCATACTTTTTTTTCAATAGTAGGCGGTGCCACGCCCCTAACGGGAAAAAACGTTTCCACGGCTAAGCTGATGAATCGGTGTTGATGAAATTTTGTTTAAAAATAGACTGAATCCTAAAAAAGATTATTAGAAACTCTGATTCTTTAAAAAGGGCGTGGCATCGCTCCAAATGGGAAGAAACGGTATCACGGCTGTGTCACTACACCGATTTTGATGAAATTTGGTATGTAGATAGATTGAAACTTGAGTAAAAATAAATTTTTTTAGTGGGCGATGCCACGCCTCTTACAGGATAAACGTTTTAACAGCAAAAATACAAGTTTTATATTCTTTTAAGAAAAATATCTACTCCTTCCTCTGTTCGTTTTTAAAATCGATCTCACTAATTAATTTGATAAATATAAACATTAAATTTGTTTTTTAATTACTGTATATATCTAAAATATTATTATTTATATAAATATTAAAGTCGTTTTGAAAAATTGCCCAAGTGAACTAAAATGGAAAAATATATCCCGTTCGAATATCCCGTTCGAAAGGATTATTATGCCTTGTAAGAAAAAAAGTAAATAAGATTTTTCAATCAAACGAAATCTATTAAAAAGTTATATTATTCCATAAAATTTTAAAATTAGTCGCATTAAAAAATGTTGGCAGGTTTTGCTGACTTCTGCTTTTCTATAGATGGCCATGAAAAACACTGCCGTTTTTTGTCTCGTTCGAATGGCTTTTTTATTGCCTCTATCTTGGAACCAGTATTACGCCTGGCATCAACTTTACCACTCAATATAGTTCTACCAAATGGCTAATTCTTAAAGTAACAAAAGAAAATAAAAGTGCTTTACTTTGACTTTTATTTCACTTTAAAAGTGTACTTCCGTCCCGTTCAACATAAGAGAAATGCCCATATAGGATGTGGTAGAGTTTTATCGCAAGTTATGGAACTCGATAAAATTTTACAGTTCACTTGATTTTTGCTTAAAAATTTTTTAGGATAATTTATTGCAGACATTATGAGCTCAAGTTTATTTTAGAATTTTCAAACTGACCCAAAAAGCAATAATCCACACATACATTTCATATGAAAAAAGCGACTTATAAACAAAATTATATAGAAAAATTTGCTATTTGTTGATTTCAATAACAAGCTCATATTGTGTACCATCGAACTTAAAAAAATATTGCATCAATTCAATATTAAATATATAATGTTTGTCCATGCATTACCATCAATATAATCACAAAATTCATTTCATCTTAAGATAAAGTCTATTGAAAAGCTTCGGCTGACAACTTAAAGTATCAGTTGTCATGATCACGCCAAGCTGAAAACAACCTTTGACATCGCTCGTCTTATGATTGAATTCTCACATCATCCTTCTTAAAATTTTCCGCAGTCACACCACACCAAGTATGCGATATTAATGTGCTCAATCATTAATGAAACATTTAATATCTTTTTTTGCAGCAATTTATATTCCCGCTTAACTGTCAAATCATTGCAGCTCAAATACTTTTACCTTCAACTGTCGCACCATTAGCAAGTCATTGCTTTGCCATGAACAATGTGGGTAAATTCATTTCTTTCATTTTCACAATTTACTGTCATGTTTGTTGCCAAAATGGCACTACTGACAGCAATTCGACATTGCTGTACGTTGTGCTCAAGCAAATTTTGTGAAACAATTGTCTCTCATTTGTTTTGGTAACAAAAACAAAAGCGAACGAACGAACGCATGAAAGGAGTAAGGGAAAAAGCAAAAAAAAAAAAAAGAAAAAAAAAACATAAAATAAATTGAAAGCAAAGCTTGAGCAACCTTGAACTGAATTAGCAAAGGCAGCAGCAATGGCAGCTAACAGAGTAGCCAAGTTAATGAATTCATTTGTAACACAAAGCATGTCCTCTCTTGGCTGCAACAGCAGCAATAGAGAACGCATTTGCCAGTCATGAAGGATACACTAGATGAAAGTAAAATACAAAATATATAAACGATTTCTTTGTTTCGTTTTTCCTAATTAAGTTGAAGGTAAACAAATGTTTTAATTAATAAATTTGCCATTGACAAAGTAAAATAGATGCAAAAACTTCGGCAAAATGGAATTACTAGGCGTATGATGAACATTTATTTTGATCACAAAAATCACAACATTAATGCAATTGACTTTTGTTTACTTAATTAGTTTGCTTACGTACATTATATATTGGTGTGTGACGTATAGCTAAGGGATACGAAATACCCGATGATGTGCAATTAAACATTATACTCCTCAAGGTCTTGGAATAATTGTGTTGACATTTTTTGCAAAATAATTTTCCTAAAATTTGAACTTTTTTTCTGAAGATCTTCTAACTCCTAGACCCCAACCAAAGATCCAATTCGTTGTCTGGCTTATTATCAGCTTGTTCAAGAGCTGGCAGACCCAGTATTTGTCGTTGGGCAGGTTAACTCTTTGACGGCCATAGGACAAATGTGTCCCAAATACAAAAATATTTTTCAAAAAAAGGTTTAACACGAAATCATTTTAATCATGTTACAAAAGCAAGCAGAAATGTCTACTTTTGAATAGATTTAACTTAAATTCCACATAAAAGTGAATTATAATGGTTTATTTGTAGTTTGAAATAAGATATTAATTATTCATGTAACAATAGAAAATAATTTTCAAATATGTTCAAACAAATTGGACTCCCGAAACGTTAATTCAAAATAAAAGTGTGGACTTGAATGGCTTATTTGTAGTTTATATAAGATACTAATTACTCATGCAACATAAGAAAATAATTTTCAAATTAATTGGACCCTGCAGGTACATAGGGCAAAAAAAAAAAAATTTAAGGTGGATCAAAATTATATTTTTAGGGTGGATCAAAATAAATTTTTTTTTTCCTCCAATCGATAAGGAAGTTTCGAAAATCGCCATTTTTGGAATTTATTTTTGGAATTTATCTATCCATTGGTGCAAGAAATAATATTTTTTTAACAAGCCTAAAAATTTTTTTTTCTCCAATTCATAATGAAAGGTAGCAAATGGCTTTTGGGCATCACTTAGAATGGCTCCGGACCTTGAAAAGACCCGAAAGAGTCTCCGGAACTGCCCTACGTGATGTCCGAAATCCATTTTCTAACTTTTCCTATCGATGGGAGCAAAACATTTTTTTCGAAATGGAGCCACCCTAAGTGATGATCAAAATCCATTTTTGACCTCTTTCCATCGATTGGTGCAGAATAAATTTCGAAAATGTACCAAAATCGGGCACTTTGTGTTACTCGGGACCACTTTTGGATATAACCCAAATCAATTTTCGACCTCTTTCCATCGATTGGTGCAAGAAAATTTTATTTCAAAATGGTCCAAAATCAGCCACTTTTGTTAGTCGGAACCACCTCTGGTGATGACCAAAACCCTCAAAACTCAAAAATAGTGTTTTATAGTGATATCAGGGTGCAACCCCGAAATTTATCGAAAATTTATATTAACACTCTTAAATTATCATAATGATTTTCGTTTTACTAAAACGAATAAATTTTAAATAAAAGAAATATTAATAAAAATCTGACAAACTAATCATGATGATAATACAAAGGGATAACATTTTATAGATAATTAAAACATTCTCCAATAAGCCTTTTCCATTTTTAAATACTTCAATCATGTGATTAGATGTAAGTAGGTATTTGTATTACAGAAATTCAACCAAAGAGAATATATAAACATTGCTACAATTTTCGTTGTAGGTCTTTTAAATAATTAATAAAGAAAGACATCACTTACAATAAGCTCTCAATTTTGAAATAAAAACAAAATTTTTAATTAAAAGCCGGTCACAAAAAAAAAACCTACTCTTTATTTAGAAGGTTTTTAATACCGCACTAATTGCATACGTAGAAAAAAAGGGAGCAAATTATGTTGTCGTTTTATTTTTTGTTGGCATCAAACAAAATCATTATTTCTAATTAAATGCAAATTAAAATGTCACGAGCATTTCGGCGACAGCATTAGAAATAACAAAAACAACAACAAATAATAACAGCAACAACAAATAATAACAACGAAACAATTTAAAATATTAGAAAGAAGCCAAAGTATGAAAAGCCTTTAATTAAATTATTGTAGAACTTTTTCAATTTTAAATGAAGACTTTTAGGCTCCCATAGGGTAAAGTATACAAAGTTCATAATTTCAACAGTCAAAGTTTAGTTATCATACAATTTTTTTTTTAGAATAAAATGTTCGGCATATTTTATCAATTTTTTGATACTATAAGTATTTTACTTTTTCGTCATGGGTGATGAAAAGCTACTTAAAATGCCGAAAATTGAAACAAAATTTGGAATTTTTTTCTATATATATATATAAAAAAAGGCCAGCAAACCACTACGGCTGGTTTGTATGAATATTTCGAATATTTCAGCTGAATTTACTGAAAATACGCCGAATTTACTGAACATGGGCCAAATTTACCGAATGTACTGAAAACTTGTCAAAGTACTGATGACGATTTTCCACAATGAAAATGTACCGAAAAAAAGTAGATGTGTACCGAAAATGCCATCACATTTTCGAGTTCGTGTGCGTTAAGCACGACCTCGAAAACCATATCTTTTTAATATCTCCCGAAAAGAGCTCTTCTCGTCAAAATTGTTGATAATCTTCTATGTATTTAAAATTAATTTAATTCTCCACAGCTTTTGTCGAAATTTTTCTTGAAAGTTTCATAGTCTTTGAGCCGCAGCGTTCTAAAATTTGATATTTTTATATATTTTTTGGCATTCTGGATTCTTCAACTTTTTTCAGTTTTTTAAAATTATTCGATTTTCTTAAATTTTCTATTTTTTGAAATTTCTCAACTTTTGAATATTTTGGAAATTTAAATAATTTTTGGAATTTTTTATATAATTTTGAAATTTGAATTTCTACAGCTTTTTTCAATTTTTTAAAGTTTTTCAATTTCGACAACTTTTGGAAAATTTGAAAATTTTAAAAATTTTTGGAAATTTTAGCAAATTTTTATATATTTTTTGGTACTTTGGATTCTTCAACTTTTTTCAGTTTCTTAAAATTATTCGATTTTTTTCAAATTTTCTATTTTTTGAAAATTTTTGGAATTTTTTATTTGAAATTTTTCAATTTTGAAAACCTTGAAAATTTTAGAACTTTAAAAAATTTTTGAAATTTTTTTATATAATATTGACATTTAAAATTCTAGAGGTTTTTTCAATTTTTTAAAGTTTTTCGATTTCTTCAGCTTTTGGAAAATTTGAAAATTTTGTAAATTTTTGGAAATTTTTGCAATTTTTGAAATTTTTATATATTTTTTGGTATTTTGGATTCTTCAGCTTTTTTCAATTTTTTTAAAGTTTTTCAATTTTTTAAAATTTTCTATTTTTTGAAAATTATTGGAATTTTTTATTTGAAATTTTTAATTTTTTGAAAATTTTGAAAATTTTCGAATTTTTTATATAATTTTGAAATTTGAATTTCTACAGCTTTTTTCAGTTTTTTAAAGTTTTTAAATTTTTTAACTTTTGGAAAATTGGAAAATTTTTAAATTTTTGAAAATGTGTACATGTGACATAAACAGAACAATTCAAAATTTGTTCGGGTTTGATAAGATTCTGATATGATCTTTATATTATTTCTTCAGTCTATCAGTTATCAGCACCTAATCAAAGACATTTCATAGAACTCCTAGTATATCGCAATTTTGAGATATTCTGTTCCCATATTTCCATATTTCTATAGTAAATATCTCACAAAATCAAGGAGATCCTTTAATTTTGAAAAAAAAGATAAAGGATTTTTAAGGGGACATGGGCAGTCAAGCGCAAGAAAATAAAGGATTTTCAATAATTTATTTTATTTAATAAAAGTGACTTGACTTGAAGAAAGTTTAAAAAAAAAATTAAAAAAAAAAAATTTATAGCTTTCTCTGTTGAACCCTGTCCCATACAGAGTACCTTGCGGTGACCATCACAATTCCTTGGAAAACATCTAAAATCCATCGAATAAGAAAAATTAGTTATTCAAATAAATAATCTAGTACCTGATCGATGTTCTTTTTTTTTTTTTAAATCAACAAAATGTCGGGCTCAGAAAATGTAGCTCCAGATTTTCCGGAAAATACCAACAATTAATTGTTGATATTTAGAGAAAAAAAATCCTTCGATCAGGCACCAGCTTTTTATGTTTTTCAAAATCTGTGTAAATTTCATTGAAATCTATCGAGCGGTTTTCGAGTGACAGTAGTCACCAATTCCGAAAACATAGTATTGGGAAAAACGCATTTAAAGTTCAACTACCGCACACAGAGTGACGAGAAACACTTGAATGAGAGAGAGAGCCTTTTGGTTATTGCAGAATAACACAAAGTAGTTGTAAAATTGAATTCAAAATTTTCGGGATGTATTTTTAAGATATCATACTTTGAGAAATATATCGATTTCTTGAAAATTTTGACTGCCCCGGCCTCCTTGAAACATAGCATATTTATAGTGGTTTGAAAAGTAGTTTTGCATGAAACTGTGATAGGCAGACTGTTTTTTTTTTTTGCATCCAAACGAGAAAAAATAAAAATTTAAAAAAATAGTAATATTTTTGACAAAATTTAAGTAATTTTAACTTCATTCTGGAATAACATAAAATTGTTAAAGAAAATTTGGTTAAGTCTTACAAACTTAGCACTTGATTTCTGGTTAGCTTTACCCTATAAGCATTTGAAATATTTCCTATAAATGCTGTCAAAATCTTCAAAGAAAAAAAAATCTATGAAGAAAATAAAGAATTATAACCTTTAGAAAACCTAATATGTACAGGCAATGATAGAAAAAAACCATAAATTGAATACCAAGACATTTTTTCTGGTCAAAGAGCATTTTTAAGCAGTTCCCTAGCATATAAAATAAAGATTTTCTATTTCCAGCAAATTTGACCTTTCCATAGTTCAGTGCATTTGCTACATCGTGCGTAAATCATGAATTTTAAAGCCAACAGAGAAATAAAAAAAAACGAAACATGAAGGAGCTAATTAGTAAAGAGGCCAACTAAATAAGAAAATGAAAGAGAGAAAAAAAAACGAAATTTTTATTACGTCAAATGTTTGAAAGTTTTGTCATGTCCTGGAGTTTGATATTTTTTTTTGTTCCTATTGAAAATTTGGCTTTTTTTTTGTGTTAAATTTTTTCCATGTCTTTGCTAAAAGATTTTTTTGTTTTTTTTTTTAATTAGCGCGCATTAACTTCGCGAACAACATCCTTCGGTGGCAACATTTTCAAACTGTTGCTGTTGCTGCTGCTGCAGCTTTCGTCACTGTACTTCATCACATTTACTTTGTGCTACAAGTTAACCAAAATATTTTTACAGCAATTAAACAATTTTACCGAAATTCCTTGTAAGAATTTGGCTTTTAAATTGTTTTTGTTTTGCACAGTAATGAATATTAAAAGCAAATAAAAACAGCAAACACGAAGAGAGTAATAAATTTTAATTATTTTTTTTTTCGAGTTTTTAAAGCATGATTTTTTGGCAAATGTATTGTATGTACATGCAGAGAAACGTCATTATAAACGTAAAATTTATTATACAACAAAACGTCAACTAATTTGACCATTAGTTTCTATTAATGCGCAGAATGTATGCTGACAATTGTCATCTCTCCCGTTCTTAACCTAGAAAACTGTCTGGAAAAAAGTTTAAAAGATGTACATTTTAAAATACAATTTGACATTAAAAAAGTTTTCAAATAATTCAAGTTGACTTTCAAGTATAAACCTAAAATTGGTGTCAATTCGAAATTAACTTTTCTTGCCAAAAATTTTTTGAGAAGCACCACCGCCACTTTATGCAAATAGCAAATTACAAAATACACTGTGTTGGGATAAAGTGAAAATAACGATGCATTTGAGGACACATGCACACGTTTCGTTTGCTAAGGTAATTTATTTTCACCTAACCACCCCCACCCACTACCCAGGTGCACCAGAAATGTGACCGCCGCCATTCGCTTTTTGGCATCCATTTGACTATACGATAGCGAAGCATTAAAAGCAGCGCGAGTAACAGCAATGAGCTCAATGACGCTGATGCGCATAATTATGTCAGCTGGGTGGGTTATTTGGTCGACGGTCGTTGATCGTTATTTCTTGTTGTTGGTTGGTTCGTCTGTGCGTTGGTCTTTTTGACGCTTTGTCGCTTTTCAAACCGGCAGCTTGATGGTCGTCAAGCCGTTGTATAGCAGATTGCTTTTGTAGTTGAGTTTTATTGCAGTGCATGTGCATGTGGGCGCGTACGCTTGCTTTCCAATACATTGAGAAAAGTTTGGGGAAACTTTTGTGTGGGGAAAATCATAAAAATAGTCTTATTAGTAAAGGTGCCGCAACTTTACAGTTTTCTTCGTTATGAATACAATTTTCTATAATACCTCAGTATTCACCAATTAATCCCATGGAAGAATCATTGAACTTTCAGCTCTTTTGTCAGATAAACTCATTTGATTAATATATCAAATCTTAAGTTCACTAATTTATAAAATCATCAATCTTTTTGTTTCACATAAGACTTTAGTATCAGGATATCGACCATAGTTCGGTTTTTCGTTTTGAGGTTGAAAAAGTCGGAAAAAATCGAAAGAGATTGAAAATCTCCAAACAGTTGAATGAGGTTGATGAAGTTGTAAAAGTTCAAAAAAAATATGTGGATTGTGGAATAGAATTGAAAGAGGTTAAACAAGGTGAATAAAGCTGATAAAGTTGATAATATATTGGCAGTCTTAAGTTAAGAAGTGGAAAAAGTCCAAAAAACATGGAAAATGTTAAAAATATTTTAAGGAGTTTGAAAACCTCGAAAATAGTTGAAAATCTCAAAAAATGTTTAGTGTGTTTGAAAAATGTTAAAAAGTTGAATTAGGTTGAAAATATATGGAAAGTGTTGAAAAAAGTTGAAAGAGTTTGAAAAATGTTGAAACAGATGAAAGAGGTTGAAAAACTCGAAAAACGTTGAATAAGGTTGAAAAATTCGTAAAAATATGGAAAATGTTGAGAAAACATGAATAAGGTTGAAAAACACGAAGAAAGTTGAATGAGGTTGAAAAACTCAAAAAAAGTTAAATGTGGTTGAAAAAGTCGAAAAAATATGGAAAATGTTGAGGAAAGTTGAAAGAGATTGAAAAACTCGAAAAAAGTGGAATGAGGTTGAAAAAGTCGAAAAAATATGGAAAATGTTGAGAAAAGTTGAAAGAGGTTGAAAAACTCGAAAAAAGTTGAATGAGGTTGAAAAACTCAAAAAAAGTTGAATGAGGTTGAAAAATTCAAAGAAATATTGAAAACGTTAAAAATATTTGAAAAAGATAAAAAATCGCAAAAAAACTGAATGAAGTTAAAAAGGCGAAAAAATATGGAAAATGTTGAGAAAAGTAGAAAGAGGTTGAAAATTAATGAAGCAGTTGAAAGGGGTTGAAAAACTTGAACTAAGTTACATGAATATATTGAAACCAAACTTTATAAGGATCACTCATATATGTAGTATACTAAATATAACATAAAATGTTTAAAGCTTGTATGGAAGGTGCCACGCTTACTAATGAAATCCCGTCAAAATTCATATAATTTCAAATCTTATAGTAACCAACTCCTCTGCATCAAATTTAAAAAATATTTCTGCAATAGCACACTTAATATAACTTTTAAAATATTTTGCAAATATGGGATGTGCCACTCCCACTGATGCAATCCCATCGAAATCCATTCAAAGCTTATAGTAACCGACATCTCTACATCAAACTTAAAAAATATTACTCTCATAGCACACTAAATATAGCATTTTACTTTTTTCGCATGTATGGAATGTGCCACGCCCAATTTTTCACATTTTATGTATGAAAAAATCCGAATTTTGGGACTAAACGTTATCTAAAATAGAAAAAAAAAAATTAAAACTTTTTAGCGTCAAATTTTTTTGCAAGAACGCAGTCTTTATTTTTCAAGCAAATTCGTCTTGTGAAACGTTACGATGCGTTACAGGGGAGGGGGGGGGGGGGTTCGAACAACGCGTTACGTAACATTGTTTTAGAAGTGAAACTACTTTAGCGGGTGGTGATTTCAAATGAGGTGTGTATAATGAAACGCTTTCTTTATGTGTATGCTTATTGAATAGCTACAGCCAAAAAATTTTATTATAATGATAAAAGTTGATGGGATCTAGATAATTTACAGCAATAAATGATATTGTAAATTAAAGCACTTATCAAGCAGAATGTTCTAAAACTATCATCTTCGAGATTGGTTAACCAAAACCAGAGATGTAAGCGTGGAAAGATTTCCTATTTTTCTCATTTATTGCTGTAGCTGTTCTAGATCCCATCAACTTTTATCATTTTAATAAAATATGTTCGTCTCATTTTTCGCCATTTTAACATATTTTAAGCTTAAGCAAATGTTTATTACATTATGTGTGATTTTTATTAAATAACAATATGAACAAGTTAAGGTGTTATCTTCAGTCAGGCCGAAACTCACATACCCTACACTGCACTCAAAGTAGATACATATATTTCAGTAAAAAAAGACGTTGAAGAGGTTAAATAATTCGAAAAAAGTGTGAAATGTTTAAGAGGTTGAAAACTGTTGAAAAAGTCGTAAATATATGCAAAATGTTAATGTTGAGAGAGGTTGAAAAAGTCTAAACAATTTAAAATCGATGAAAAAGTCGAAAAAATAAAGAAATTTCATCACAATATCTTGCACGGCTTACGAGATATGGTGGTATAGAGGTTAAAATTTAGCACCGTGCCACGCGAATCTTTGGAAACTTGAAACCTAGCCTAATCTTAATTTAGTTCAAATGTACACCTAATCACCAAGTTTCATCAAATCGCTGCATTTTTTTCAAAATGGGATTGGGCAAATATACATAGAGTATGGGCGGTAGGCGTGTCCATGAACCGATTACGTCCGTTTTGAATAGCAAGATGCCTGCAAGAAGGTCTGACCTGAGTGTGCTAATTTCATTCAATTAGCTTTCTTGGTTTTTCCGTAAACCTGATTTGAACAGACAGACAGACGGACATAGCTAAATCAACTCAGGTGGTGACGCTGATCAAGAATATATCTATATACTTTTTCATACCTACCACCGCCCTCTTCTATGCGTTACAAACAAAATGACAAAGTGAATATACCCTCGGTGTAGGGTATAATAAAGAAAATAAACAACATACGCATGTATTTCCGGTACTTTTCGCAACATAATTGTGACTTTTAGGTAAATATGGTCACTTGGGTGTTACGTAACGTTTAAGGGGGGGGGGGGTAGAGGAAAACGTTACGGCGCGTTACATAGGGGGGAGGGGGGGTCAAAAATCTTCGAAAATTGCGTTACGTAATACTTGAACGGCCCCTAATGATGAAAACTTAATGAGGTTGAAAAAGTCGATAAATATGAAAAAAAGTTGAAAGAGATTGAACAAGTCAAAAAAATATGGGAAATATTGGAAAAGTCGGAAAGTTCTGAAATAAATACATCGAGAATGGTTAAAAATGCCGAAAAAGTAAGTAAGTTAAGTTGAAAAGTATTATTAATATTATATAGTATAAAATATTGAAAACAGTTGAAAAAGATTGAGAGAGGTAAAAAAAATGTTGAAACAGTTTAAAATGGACCAAAAGTTGTCTATGAATTACTTGAGATTTCTACGGATCCTGATCCACATGTCGTCTACCTTGACGACATTAGTCAGTTAGTAAGCGTGCACTTACTAATTGATTTGAAAGTTAAGGAATGCTATGCCATTGGGACTGTACGTGAATATAAGACAAAAAAAGGTCCCATAATGACGAAACAGGAGATTAAGAAGAAAGTCCGTGAATTTTGCTATCAGTCAAATCTTATTCATAATTATATCAAAAACACGGGAGACGTCGATAGGCATGATAGGCTGCTTGCAAAATATTCAATTCGTTTTAGAGGAAAGAAATGGTATTAGCCATTAGTCTTCAGAATGCTTGACACGAAAATGGCGATTGCATGGATAATTTATAATTTTGCAAACGCTGGTGAAAAAATCCTCTGCTAGATTTTTGGAGAAGTATATGTTTTTCCTGAATAAAAAATTTCAAAGAAAATCGACTTAATCTACATCTGGCACTACTACAACTATATGATATTTGGGGACACTATATGACAAAAAGAGAAAAGCAGAGGAGATGTCAAAGAAGAGGACTGTAGAAAAAAAAAACGGCGGGTTGCACTTCGGGAGTGCCGACAGAAGTGAAAACAAATCATTTAATGGCAAGTTAGTGTGTTAGTTGGTATGTGTGCGTTTTCTTTTTATATGGCAATGCAATGGAAGCCAAAAACGGAATATGTATTCAAATTTTACTCTCGCTCTCATTCTCAATTTGTCAACGCAACAACACGGAATTTGAAAGAAACAAAGATGTAAGCATAACAATCGTTGAATGAGAATGGAATGTGTCAGTTAGTGTGTCTGTTTTGCTTTTTGTCTTCCACTTGGAATATTTATTTAAAAGAAACAAAAGAACATTCAAATTTTCCTATCGCATTCATGACGGGGAATACCAATGACGGTCGGTGTCGCGAGTTTATACTTTTTTCCTCAGCCGCACAACGTGCCATAAGAAGTTTTCACTTCAAAAACAATTCACTTTTTATGGCACTGAATGTCTTTGCAATGAACGTTTCATGCCTTACCATAAAAAATAAGCTTGACTTTGTCATTATTTTGTTTTCTTTAGCAATAACAATTAAATAAAATAGTTTTTGTAAAAAATAGTTCTTACTTCTCTTCTGACTTTATCTTCCCGATGTAAAATTTCTAGGACAGGCTGATGTATAAGCCAGGGATGAAAAAAAAAATATTTTTTTATCTTTTCATATTCTTCATATTTGTCGTAAACCTAGACTTGGTGATAAGAACGAAAAAATCACAGGACTTACCTGCTTTGGCAGTTATAGGTTAAGAACTCCAAAAAATTAAAAGATGTTGAAAAAATTTTAAAAAAGTTGAAACAGTTGGTAAAATATGGAAATTGTTGATAAAATATTAAATAAATTGAAATTGAAATTGAAAAGTTGAAAGGGTGTTAAAAAAATTGAGATGAAATGTTGAAAAATCTTTAACAAATTCGATAAAGTTAAAAAATGTTGAAAAATTAAAATAGATAGTCGGAAAATGAAGAAACAAGTTGAAATGATCAAGAAATGGTGAAATTTGTTGACAAACGTTGAAAAGTCCAAAAATTAGAAGACCATGATAAATAGGATAATGTTGAAAAAGTCACAAAAATATAAAAGAGAATATAAATTCTAAAAACTCGAAAAATGCCACGCCCACTTTTTCAATTCATCCAAGATTTGGTTCAATCAACTACTTTTGTGATCGGCATCCGCATAATAAATTGTATTACAATAGCTTATATCAGTGGTGGGCACGTGGTGTACCTATCCGCGCTCATTGCCCGCACCGTTATACGCCGCACAAGCAAGCGAAAAATAATTCGCATCGCAACGCTATCGAGGCACAGCGTTGACTTGAATTCAAATGAAAACAAAAACAAAACACAAAGGCATAAGAGCGACGGCGCCGCATTTTGTCTTAACGAATGTAGCTATTGTTTTTGTTTGTAGTACAGTTTGGGTTTTTTTTTTTGTGCTCTCGGTGAATTTGGTAATGACAGCAAAAAAAACTTTAAAATTTTGTTTGTTGTTGCTTGATGTTGGTGCTTAGCCCTTTTGTTAGATTTCCATGCCCACCACTGGCTTATATAATTTGAGAAATATACCGTAATAAATCTGAAAATTTGAGAAATGACACACGCACTGATACAATTTAGCCCGGTTTTGATCCAGAAATAACTTTTTATGAACAATATTTTTAAACAAAAATTTAGTATGATTATGATGATTCAATTTTATAATGTCCAAAGGTCTACTTTTAAACAAAATTTTGATGTCTTCTAAAACCTCTTTGACAGCAAATATTTTCGAATATTCCTCAGATAAGCAAAATTAATTTGACAGTTAAACAACTTTACAAAAATAAATTTTTCCGTGTATCCAATCTACACACACTTGCATACACATACATACATAAGTGTTTAAGAGCGTAACACAATGTGATGCTGCAACTGCTGATATGTTCGCCTCTAACAACCGTAACCATTTGCTGGCTAATAGGCGTATGTTCGCCGTTCGTTACTGCCATTGCCACAGCACACACTGTGAGCTTCTCGGGGACAGCAGCACATTTCAAATGCAGCAGCGTTCAACGTTTGATTGCAAAATTAGTTTGTTGCAAAATGTTTTCTGTGGCAGCGTACAATTCATGGTGCAATGCCATAGCGCAAATTGTTACGTTCTGGCTGACAACAACATTAATTAGCCAGAAACATTTTGAATGTTGAACGAATGCACCGACTTGCTATGCGAAAATCAAATAAAATTAAAACCCAAAATGGTAAGTAATCAATTGAAATATCAAATACGTCGTGTATTTGTAGCATGAAAAAACTCATCATTTAAATTGCAAGAATTATTTTTTTTTTTATTTTTCTTGCTCTCTCTCTCTCTCCCACTGCAATAAATCAAGTAGGTATGATACATTTATTTTCAAGGATTTTTTTTTATGCTCAAGGACTCTTCTTGCTAAGGCTTAACTTTGTTTACTTTTTGTCATATTGTCTTTTTAAAAGTGTGCGAGTACAGTGTGGCGCTAAATTGTGCATCGGTGATAAATTTTGATGTAATTTAAGGAAACTGCATTGATTTATCATAAATTTAATAAAATTTTAATAAAATTATTTGCTGCCTTAACTAATTTAATGGTTTTTATAAGAAACTGTCTTGAAATTTACATATGTTGCACACTTTTGATTTTCTTTACTGTCAACGTATGTGACTTGAATAAATTTTGTTTCAATCTGTTTTGCTTTCACATTTTTGTTTTTTTTTTTTTCTTTTTGTTTATTTTTATTTAAATTTTTTTTTTCTTCTTTTGCTGCTTGATATCCTTTGGTATCCTTTCGTGCTTTTTTAATTGTTCTTAACGGCTTTACGGCCAAGCATTGTTTTAAATATTGCACACGTACTTGGGCGGAACCACTTAGAAGGATTTGCTTAATTGAAATGAATGCAGACAATCGCATCCTTTTTTTTTATGTGTATTTAACTGTTCTATCTTCATTCTATTGCATATGTCCTTTTTGGCAAAGGCTTTGGCGTGAGCAAGCGACAATAGCGACAACAAACAAATGTTATTTTAAAAAGCTTAAATGGAAATAAAGCATATTGTCAACTGTTGAAAAATAAGTGGGGATTTTTTTTTTTAATTTAAATTTCTTTTAAAGGAGATGTATATGTGTGCTGTTTGAAACGAAACGCTCAGCATTGTTTTATTATTTCTTTCAACAAAGTGTCAAAGTCTAGCATGATAAGATATTTGTTTAAAATTACTTCAATCAGTATTAAAAAATAATCGTCATTGACATCCACATACCAAATCTTAGCCCAATAGGTTGTATAGTTTACGATATATGCCGTAATTAGTCTTAAAATTTAGGGCGGTAACACACCCACTGGTGTAATATGGTCCGATTTTTATCCAGAAATAGCTTTTTATAAACAACACTCTATCACCAAATTTTAGTATAATTAATCACATATTTCGATTGATATGCCACTTAAGGTGTTTTACTTGTACGGGGAGTGCCACGCCCACTCAGGCTATTTCGCCCACTCTTGATTTAGGCATACCCTATTGCAAGTAAACCACCTAAATTAAATTTCATACCAATTGTTGCAATTAATCAAACAATATAGCGATTGCAACTTTATGGTCATATACGAGGTGCCACGCCCACTGCTGCAATCTCGTCAATTCTGATTTAATTTCAAAGCCCTTAGCACCCGACACCTCTAAGCAAAATTTTATGAAGATTATTCTCATAGCACACTATCTATAACAGTAAATGTTTTTTACTTGTATGGGACGTGCCATATTAAATTTCATAACGATTACGTTGTTAGTTCTCTTAATATAACGTTTATAAATATTGTAGGCTGTGCCACGCCCTTCAACGAGTTTTCTCAGTAAAGTGGCAGAGCTTGTGAGGATGACTGCTTTCAGTGGCATCATCTCTTAAATTTTTATGAAAATCGTTTGAGTCACTTTTGACATATATGGAATCAAAATTTTTAACTGTTGAAAAGAGCCACGCCTACTTTTACGATTTCACCCACTTTTATCACAATTCAAGATATATTTAAAATGTACCCGTTTGCTAAATTTCATCACAATATCTTGCATGGATTACGAGATATGGTGGAATAAAGGTAAAACTTTAGGGCTGTACCACACCCTTGTAGGAAGCTTTGAAAATTTTAAACCTAGCCTAATCCTAATCTTGTTCATATGTATGTGCATCAAATCATTAATTTTCATCAAAATCGCTACAATTTTTTTCAAAATTGGTCTGGGTATATAGGCGTAGGGTATGGGCGGTAGGCGTGTTCGTGAACCGATTTCGCCCATTTTCAATAGCAGATGCCTGCAAGAAGATGTGAGCTGTGTGTGCAAGTTTCATTCAATTAGCTTTGTTGGTTTTCCCGTAAACCTATTTCAACAAACAGACATACAAATGGACAGACAGACAGACAGACGGACAGACAGACGGACATCGCTAAATCAACTCAGGTGGTGACGCTGATCATGAATATACTTATATACTCTTATATACCTTCTACGCCTCCTTCTATGTGTTAGAAACGGAAGGACAAAGTGAATATACCCTCGGTGTAGGGTATAAGAACATGCTTTTATAAGTTGTCTGTACAGAAGAGGGTGCTAACGCGTTCGTTACGATCCTTAGTTTCGTTGTAGAACAAACAAGGGCATCGAGAAATTGACGCACCAATGATCAAGCGGGAAAAAATGCTGGTTATTTTATTGAAGAAAAATTAACTGCTCGTTGTTTAAAATTGAACAGTGGTTATGACAATTCAAACTTAACTTTTGGAAATAAATTCCTGGATTCAAATATAAGACGATGTAAAAATATCGAGTTTCGCTCATTTGGTAGGCGTGTCACCCTTTTCTTTACTAAAACTAATTTTTGACATAACCTTGTGCATATGTATGTACCAAGTCTTATTCATTCATTCATGATGAATTCTATTATTTGGATAAGGCGTGGTATCGCCCATTCTTTTCCAAACAAATCTATGCTCAGAATCTTCCGTAAACCATAAGAGCACATCTACAATATCTTGTACATCTGCGTCAAATAGTTGCTAAAATATAAACAAATTTTGTTTTTTCTCGTATGGAAGGCGTAGCACCGCCCATTTTATTTTTTTTTTACTAAAACTTACTTTTGCTCGTATCTTTTGTTTATGAACCTAGTCTCATTCACCTGCATCAATTTTATTTTTTTGTAACATGAGAGGGCGTGGCATTGCCTATTTTTTTGCAAACTAAACTATGCTCAGAACTTTCCACAAACTATAAGAAACATATGTACAATTTTTTATCTATCTGCATCAAATTATTTGCGAGACATAAATATTTGGGTTTTTATCATATGGGAGGCGTGACACCGCCCATTTTTTTTTTTATTGAAACTTACTTTTTTGCTCATATCTTTTATACATGCACCTAGTCTCATTCAACTGCATTAATAATTTTTGTTCTTAAATGAGGAGGTGTGGCATCGCCCATTTTTTACAAACCAAATTATGCAAAAAACCTTCCACAAACCATTAGAGACATGGATGCTTAGGAAATTTTTCGCCGAACACTTGAATGGTTAAGGAGTTCATAACGAACGCACAGACGCACACACACATACATATACATATACACACATTTCCCAGTGTGCCAAACGAATCCGTTTCAAATTCGAAACAAACTCGTTTCTTCGTACTATTTATCCGAAACGGATTCCGTTTCGAACTCATTTTCGTATGAAATCCCTCTATCCGTTTTGAATTTGTTTTTTGTTCATAAAACGGATCCGTTTCGAATTCCTTGTTTGTTCATAAAACGGAGTTCGAGATGCATTTTTTCATAACTCTTCGCAAATCTAAGGATCCAGTTTTTTCCTTATAAACATGAAGCAGCGTTGTATGGGTAAGAGGTTTTTGGATCATTTGTAAAAAAAGATAAGTCTTTAACCGTTGCAAAGCGCTAAGTGACCTTTCACAAGAAGCTGCTGAACCTGGCACTGTCATTAAATGTGCCACTCGACAAACTTGATCTAGAAGGTATTTCGTTGTGTCAGATGATTTCCAAAGTTGGTCAGCGATTTCAGGACAGCACGTTGGTTTGTTGCCAGGCAAAAATGATTTTCAACATTTGGAGTTGAGGACGGAAGTTGGTCAGTTCAAAATCATCTGAGAAAATGCACAGTTTTGACTCCCAAATTTCTTCTGTGGGTACAAATCCGTTGTATGTATCAAGTAGTATATTTTGTAACGACTCTGAAGCATCAAGGTCCAAAAATAAATTACAAAAAAAATTATCAAAGTTATCAGTGCAACAGTATATAAAAAATTATATACAGATCTTTTGCTAATCTCTTGCGTTATCGCGAATATTTTTGACTTTTTCATATGTGAGTTTGGAATTCGTTAATGAAAGTTTTCACAAAATTTCAAAAAGCTCAAAGTCCCTCTTTTATTTCTAAGATTTATTGAGTCTGCAGCCCCAAATTGACATAATTGACAACCCGTTAAAATTCCAAGTTGAGAATACTCGAGAATACTAAAAATATTTTCAATACTTTGGCTGTGTTTCGTAAATGATCAATCAATATTTTCAGGTTTTGACGTGAATATTTTCTGTTGCTCTTACCATTACTATTATGATTCAAAATGTTTGATATTCATTTCATTATCATTAATTTTGATTATTATTTATCATTTTCATCATTATCATTTATTATACGAATCATTTTTATTATTGTGCAATTTTTTATCAAATCAAAAAATATAACATTGTAACATGAAGAGTAGTACCTTTTTGATCGAATCTTCTTTCCAATTCATTTGAGAGAAGATCCAACACTTAAAAATAGTCTTTCCGAAATCGATCTATTGATGATAATCTAACATCAGGAGTGAAACAATCGGTTTGCTCTAAGCGGCGAGAAATTTTTCTGAATCTGGGCTCAGAAGAATATTCAAGTTCAAACTTATCAGCTTCATTCATCGCCTCTTTAGCAATTCGTTCAAATTCTGTATCGGAATGGCGTCTTTGAATTGCTTAGACTAAAAGTCTCGCTGCCTGTTTCGCACCTGTGGCTATTAACCTTGGATTTTGAAGAGCTCGAGCAAGTTGTTTGCAAGGACCAACAATTTCAATACTCAGATGTAAGACTATTGATGTGACTATATCTAACACTCACAAGCTAATGGAAAGTTTGCTTGAAGCTCAGTTCATACACTCTTTTTGAAGGGGACATGACACCTTCAATTTTTCAAGAGCTAAAATAATTTTTTTTGACTGTTTCTTGTTTAAAAAATATTGGAAAAAACCTTTTTAATAAAATCAACCTCAAACTCGGCTTATAAAATATAAAGCGAGCATTTTAGTTACATCGTTTCAAAGTTATAGCACTTGAAAAGCTATAGTTAAAATACTTTAAACGCGTTCTTCTCGAAACCACGTTTTTCGAGATGGTGGGCATGATAACAAAAAAAAAAACTACTTGACCGATCTTTCTAAAATTTCAGAAATAGCCCTCCATGCTATTACGCCACTTTCTTGATGTGATGTCTACCCAAAAAAACTTCCAAACATGGCCCTGATGGTTACAACCATTATTTTTACGACTTAAGAAAAGAAGAAGTCTTTTTGGGTAGAGATCACAGCAAGAAAGTGGCGTAATAGCATGGAGGGCTATTTCATATTATGCAACAATAGATAGAATAGAACTCAAAAAATGACAGCAAACTGCGACAAATCCATTCTGGAAAGAGCATTCCCACAATTTCAAAGAATATTTGAACAAATTTCATTGACTTATTAGCAAGAAAATGCTCCGATACATACAGCAAAAATCGTTAAAGCCTGGATTCAACACCAAAATATTCAAGTTTTGGCGTGGCCGCCGTATTTGCGTGATGTGAACATCATGGAAAATGTCTGGGGATGGTTGGTTAGAATAGTTTATGAAAACGGAAGGCAGTTTGAAGACAAAAAATCAGTAATTCAAGCCATGGGCAACAATTTTTTGGAATTATTTAGAGTCACTCTACGATGCAATTAATAATCGTATTTGTGAACAGATTTTGAAAAACAGAGGCTCCACACACTACTGATAGTTTAAATTTCTTAAATATAAAGAAATTTTCAAAAAAAAACATCACATAACATTTTTTTTCTATATTTTCTTAAGTGGCCCTATTCAAGTGGCGCAAATAAAAACATATTTTTTTGAACCTCATAACAACAAAGTAAAAAAAACAGCTGACGGTACTCTACGAGATACACTTTTTTTTCTATGAATTCGTAAACGATATACATATTTACGAAATTAGAATAAAAAATATGTTCAAAACATCTACAAGAATAAATCAAAAGAAATCCAATAAAAAATATGTGGCCCTATTGAAGTGGCGCGCAGTGTATGTTACGTCCTTTGACAATAAGACGATTTTTTTAATAAAACATAATAAACAGCGTACAGACAAAACTAATGATGCAACAACAGAGCATACAAGTAATGTCAAATCAACTATCAAAATTTTGACAGATGATGTACTCAATTGCCGCGTATAGTAAAACAAGTTAGAATAATTTTTGTTTGTTGCATCCAACTGCTGATAAGTACTTGCAACAACAAACAACATGTAGACAGACCATCATGTTTACCACAAAAATGTTCATTTAAGCGCGCATTGCGGTTCAACCGCGTGCAACGCTGAACAAACGTCAGACGCATAGCAGTGGTCACGCAGTTTTAAATGTATGCCAACCTTTGTGCGTCTGCATGTGCACCTGATACGTTCGTAATGAAAATGTGAAATTGGTGTAGCAGGGAATTAAAAATAGTGGAAAATTTGCAGCAGAATATTTGCTTTATACCTTGGAATGCAAACTATCACACAGAGATAAACATTTTGAAACGTTGACCCATGCAAAGTCGAGGGCGATAAGAGAAACTATGGAGTTATTTTTGCATTAAGCGCGGATATTTAAATACTGCAGCACTGCTCTGCAAAAAAAAAAGTTGTGGAGCTCTAAACTAACTTCCATGGCTGCTTTTTTTCCCATTGACTACGGAAATGTCCAATATTGCTGGACATATTTAACTTGGTGCTTGACATTGAAATGCAGTTCGATTATTCTGTTGCTTGACTGCTTCACACAAACACAACGTTAATCAGCACACAATTAACCTTTTGCTTCCATTGAGTTCTTGCCTGAAAGAACCTTTTAATTTCATTGTGTTCCTGCCTGAAGGACCTTTCTTTTTTGTCAGCTAATGCTGGCTTCTACAAAAGCTTTGAATATTCTCGTGTAATCCTTATATCTAGCGAATTTGCTCTTTGGCAATACTGACCTAAATGTTCATTAACTCTATGTGTGATGCACGAAATTATTTTTTTATTTATTTAAGAAATATAAAGTTTTGAAAACTAACGCTTTTTATAGTTTTTCTCTTTAGTTTTTATTTATTGAAACGCTTACAACTCCGCGAATAAAACTAGTTTACAAATAATTAAAAAAGTACTGAACTTAAGGTGCCACTATACATTTCATATGTTAAAGCGGCTGCTGCTTTCAAAAATCACATTATTTTATTCCTTTTTCACGTCGTTTTCGAGACATTGGTCATTTTCGGTTTTTGGACCAAAAAAAAAAAAAATATGGTTTCTCTTGATTACAAATATCTCAAGAACTAATATTTACGTTTAAACAAACTAAAAACCAAATTTAAAGTAAACAAATTTACAATAAATGATGTTCACATAACTATTTTGTTGGATTGTAGTTTCGGCGAAGTCAATTGATCTCAAAAAAAAATATTTTTTTTTTTTCGAAAAAATTCAAAAAAATTCAATATCAACTGCAAATTCATACAAAAAAACGTAAATTTTAAAAATCATTTTGCTTTTTTATATCTTAGTCTATATATTTATGAAGAAATAAAGACAATACCTAAGAAAATCGATAAGGAAATGGAAAAGTAATATAAAATTGATGGAAGAATAGTCGAATTGCATTTTTGCCTGTTTTTCTGTGTTTTTTTTTTTTTAATCTAATTTGTCATAATATGTATATCATATATAATAATTTACATAACATATGTATATTGACACAACGGGCAATAAAATACACAATTATCCATTTATTTAGTTATTTTATTTAGATTTCTTACATTTTATTTGTTATAATACTTTTATATATATGTATGTATGTATATATTTGATGTAAAGCACCATATAAAGTTGTTTACTTAAGAGCACGATTCTATCGTTAAATATAAAAAATGTATTCAACTTAAGAAAACCCGAACTGATATTTTTAAAAAAATGTGTTATCATGAAACTTATTATCATAAAATTTCTTTATAAAAATAATTTTTCAAATATTAATTAACTAGAAGCTTTTTATAAAATTATTTATTTAAGAGCACGATTCTATCGTTAAATATAAATACTTTATTTAACTAAAGAATCAAAAAATCAAAATTCTTAAAAAAATGTATTATAATGAAATTTATAATCATAAAATTTCTTTAAAAAATAATTTTTCAAATATTAATTTACTGAAAGCACTTTATAAAGTTATTTATTTAAGAGCACGATTCTATCGTAAAATATAAAAAATTTAATCAACTAAAAATTAATATTTGTAAAAAAATGTATTATCATGAAATTTATTATCATAAAATTTCTTTAAAAAATTCTTTCGAAAATGTCTGTATAAAACGTTGATCCAGCAAGTGTTACAGCTCAATCGCTTTCGATCAGTCAGGTGAGTTAAGATTTCGCTGATGTTTCTTCAAATTTTAAATTTTTCTTTTGTCGTAAAATACTAGCAGTGATATTAACTTAAAAACTAACATAATAATTAATTCATTTTAGCAATTATGTTCGCCCCAAAAATTTGGATTTTTATATGTTTGTTTTGTGTAAACGCTCTGATGGCATCCACTGCAATTGTCAATTTGGCCAATGTAAGTAACAGAAAGGTTTGAATGGAGATTTTAATTCATAGGAAAAAATTAGAAATTGAAATGTAAAAAAAATAAGAAATGAAAGTTTTTAAAAAATTTCAGTAGTAAAACTTTTAGTGACCGATGCTCAAAATATTGAAATCATTGCCAGACTTTATTCAAATATAAAAATTACTATCAAATTTTTCCATATACAATCGCGTAATTTACTTATTTTTCTGACGGAAATTGTGACTGTCCATGATGGTCCGCTATCCGAAGAAAAAAAGAAATTCCTGACAAATTTTTTCACAAGAGCCAATAATCAAGAAAAGGTTTTCGTATCTCGCATTTACTTTCAAAGCACAGCATACGATCATAACCTCCTACACACTGCTAAATGTTATACGCACATTACAGTATAGTCATTACAGTGTTCGAATAGCTCATTCTACAACTCGTGCTGAAATATGCGGTAAAGGCGACCTGAGCAGCGCCCTCTTAGGATAAATTGCAATAGTGAATCCTATTTAAATCTTCGTTTTGTTTCTTAAGGTTAACTAAGTCTGCATAGTTCATGCCAAACATGACTAGGTTCATCGAAAAACTTGGGTTAACTAACATTTTTCTATTTTTGTATCTTTACTTCAAGTTTGTTAATCCATTAATTGAATTGATTTTAAAAAAATGTGAATTATTAAATTAAAAAGTTAAAACATATTTTTTCCACAAAAGATCAATATGCGAAAACGTCACATTGACTGACATAAATCAAACTGAAATGTGTCTTCATCGCAGAAAATTAAGTTTTTACAGAAACAAACACTTCTTACAAAATTATATCAATTTACAGAAGGGGCAATTTCAACCACGTAAAATCGACTATATCCCGGGACATCCAGTACCTCCACATCGAAAGAATAAAGTAAAATAAGAAGAAGAAAATATATAAAATATTGTAAAAAAAAGTAATATGTATATTATATGACCCAGATAGCGCCACTGTGCTTTTAAAAGAACACCAAAAACACCATCTTGAATGAGACAAATGTGCTGTTGTTCACATGCATTTCTTTCAAGATTAGATCATATTGGATTTGGAAGACTATAGCATATACGAATAAAAGCTACTTAATTAAAAAATGTTTAGAAAGCAATCTTTACCTAAGCTTTGTAAAAAAATTCAACTTTTAAAAAAAAAAATTGTAGCGCTATCTGGGTTAATACGAGTATAGCATTGAAAGCATAATAAAATGTTAAAAAAAATAAAATTGATTTCTCTGAATGAATTAGTAAGCGAATTTTAAATCTTTTCGATATCGGCTTAACAACTCAGGTCAAAGCTTTGTATGGTAAACTTATCGTTAGCATTATCGTACATTAAAATTGTGATATGAAAAAAACACATTCTATTGGAAAAAAAAAACTCCTAAAAAGAAATTTATTAAGAAAAAGTTTTCTTTTTACCACGGTTAGTATTATTGGTAGTACTTAAAAAAAAATTTTATTTAGTCACCTCATGAAAGTCTTTCATTTCATTAATTTAGTTCTATTGCTTAGAAAGTTATGAGAAAATTTTGGCTTGTAAGTGCTACTCTGCAAATCTGCTAATTTAGGTCTTTCTGTTTCTAAAGTTTAATTTTTTTTGCAAAATATTTTTTAGTTCCCGATGGGCCTGCAGAGTTCGAAATATGAATCAAAATAAATTCAAAAAATGTAATATTACTGTCAAAAAAAATTTATTTTTTCTATTTAAAAACATAGTTGAAAGATAAAGCATGGTCTAGATCAGGGGTCGGCAAGGATTTTATTTCAAGAGTGCAACAGCAATCACAACAAAAAACCTACAACAACAACAAATCGTTGGATACGGTACAATAAGGAATAATTAACATAAAAGCAGGGACCGTAACGATTATGAATTTTGTGATAGAAATCACTGCGTAGTCGTTATAAATGGATTTATATTTTTTTCGATCCGAAGTAAGTGTTATTTTGAATTTATATTCTTTTCAATCAAAAGTAATCGTTACATTAGATTTTTTTCGATCATATAGAATCGTTGTATTGGATTTCTATTCTTTTGGATCAAAAATAATCGCCATTTTTGATTTCTATTGTGATCGATCAAAAATAATCGTTATTTTGGATTACTATTCTTTTCAATAAGAAATAATCGTTATTTTGGGTTTTTATTGTTTTGATCAAAAGAAATCGTTATCTCAGATTTCTATTTTTTTCGATCACAAATAGTCGCTTTATTATATTTATATTTTTTTCGATAAGAAATAATCGCTTTATTGGATTTATATTTATTTCGATAAGAAATAATCGTTATTTTGGATTTTTATTTTTTTCGATTCAAAGTAATTGTTATTATGAATTTTTATATTTTTAGATCCAAATTTTGAATTTTAATTTTTTCTGGCACAGGTTAATACTTTTTGATGATTTTTTGATATATTTGCTTTTGCATATCTTTGATTTTTTTGAATAGTTTGGGAACATTGGGATTTTTCGATTTTCAGTATATCAATATTTTTGGAATTATTTAAAACATTTAAAAAAGTGCACTGGTTTTCGTGTGGCATGCTAGTTATACCGCGTAAAAATATAAAATTGTCTTATGTTAAAAAAAAAAGTAAAGAAATATGGAAAATAACGAACAGTTAATATAAATAGAAGAAAATATCAGCAAAAGTATATTAGCAAAACAATCGACGAAAACCCCGTTACACTAAATACATATAGCGTGAGTTAAAAGTTTTTTCAATTTGCATTTTTGAAGTTTTAGTTTTGGTCGAAAAAAATAGAAATCTAAAATAACGATTATTTTTGATCGAAAAAAATATAAATTCAATATAACGATTATTTTGGTTAGAAAAAAAATAGAAATCCAATATAACGATTTATTTTGATCGAAAAAACATAAATCCAATATAATGATGACTTTTGATCGAAAAAAATATAAATCCAAAATAACGATTACTTTTGATAGAAAAAAATAAAAATTCAAAATAACGATTACTTTTGATCGGAAAGTATAGAAATCTAAAATTACGATTATTTTTGATTTTAAAAATAAAAATCACAAAATTAAAAATTATGTCATATATATATGTATATATAAATATTCTCGTCTAAAGAAACTCTTCTGTATACCCAAACTTGCATTTCATTGTGATTTTTTTGACTTTAAATATAGTAAATAACGATTATTTACGGTCCCTGCATAAAAGCAACAACGCGCATGCCGCTAGCGCACACCGCAGCGCACTAGTTCGAAAATTACCAACAACAAACAAAAATTTCCAACAACAAACAAAGCATAGCAAGATCTGTGCGTAGTCGCAAGCTTTACGTATTTACCAACAATGACAAGCAAAGCAACAACACGTAAGGGATGAATTGTTTTGGTGCAGTTGCGCCTGTCAATGATTCGGCGAATTACAACAATACGAAGTTGTTGTAAAAGAGTGCAAAGAGTGGAAAGAGTTAAGCGCTGTCGACCCCTGGTCTATATTTTGATATATGAGAATACCTTAAAATTTTAATCTTATTGGACTTGGCCGGTTTTGCAACTGTACGCCTCATATGAGGCTGAAACTTTTTTTTGTGATCATTTTAAACCAATTACAAAGAAAGAAATTTGTTCATAACCACGCGAGAGTGAAAGCTTATTGAGACCGAATGTACTTTTTTGGAATTTTTTTTGTCAGATTTTAATAAAATGTGTAAAAATTTAGATATTTCATTAAAAAAAGATCATCTCTTTCTGGGTGAATATACAACTGTGTAATAATTTCTATATTTTACTAAGAAAAAACCAAAAGTCATAAGTTTTGGGTATGTAAACATAACATGAGCATTATCTCATACCTTAACTAAATTACAAAAAAAAAAAAAACAAAAAATGTAACATGTAAATGTTCTGATTCAATCGACCAATAAATCTTCAGTATCACAATGAAACTTCACTCTTACAATGAGCCTCCATCCGTAATATCTACTACATACATTATTACCAACATGTTCAAATTTAATTTGGAAATGTTCCAATATTTATTTCAAATTATTCCGAAGTGTTGCCTGCCACTGAAATGTTGAGGTTTCATTCAATTGACTAAAAAAAAAAATGCAAAACCTACTAAGACATAGGTTATTATTATAAATTGTCTAAATGTACCGAAAATGTACTGAAAACGTATTGAAAATTCTCCAAATGTACTGAAAATGTACCGAATGTACTGAAAACTTGTCGAATGTACTGAAGACGATTTTTCAGGACGCAAATGTACCGAAAAAAGTACAAATGTACCGAAAATGCCATCACTGACTGAAATTCCATATTTGTAGAAATTTACACACAAGGGGAAACATCGTAAGTTTTTTTGAGGAGCAGATGCAATTTAAAGCTATGAAATGCTTTAAGTGAAGAAAACAAAATTTGTCTATATTGGAGTTCAATCTCAATTTCAAACAAAATCATTCGGTTTCCTTATTTAATTGATTATGCACTTGTTATTATTGATAAGTGCGAAAGAGACCATCAAAGCAACTCACTGTTATAATGACACATAAGACAGAAAGGGATATAAAGTCACACGTACAGAAGAGTATGAGTTCGTTTTGTCCTAACGCTCTATACAAAATAATTGAATGTTTTTAGATTTCGTATGCCACATATGTACATATGATGACTAATCGCAAACATTTGCGTTCCCGAAAAAAAAAAAATTGGAAATTGGTTCATAAAGCATTTAAACAACGCTATTCCTAAGTACAGTGTGCCCCAAATAAGAAGCATTTTAATTTTTCGTAACTTTTTTGTGATTTTTTATATAGGGTGGTCCGATTATGAGCTGCCACACGCTAAGCTTCAATTTCCTTTCCTAGTGCATTGGTAAAATACTTTATTCGAGGAGGGGGGCGGTCTATCTTGAACACCCCCCGATGTACTGGGTTTTAAAAAAGTTCCTTTAAGGCAGAGATGCTTACAAAAATATGCTTTGGGATCTGGTTACGATACCATCAGTTGGAGTAAAAAAGTAAAAAATATTTTGCGAAAAAAATTTAACTTTAGAAACAGAAAGGCCTGAATGAGCAAGTGCTTTGAAGGCAAAATAATACAAACAAAAAGCATATGGTTATTGCAAACCGGAATGATTTAGCTCGAAAAGAGTTGGATGTTTTTTGGTATTGTTGCAAGAGCTGAACGAGCTTCGAACTGTGCATCCATGCTTTAGAGTAGCACTTACAAGCCAAAATTTTCTGATTACTTTCTAAGTAATAAAACTAAGGCAATGAAATGAGTGAGTTTCATTTAATAATTAAATTACATTTTTTACAGTAGTACCAATATAACTAAACGTGGCAAAAAGAGAAATTTGTTTTAACCACTTTCTTTTTAGTAGTTTTTTTCCCAACAGAATGTGATTTTTTTTTCTCCAAATTTAAATGTACCATAATGCTAACCATAAGTTTACCATACAAACTTTTGACCTGAGTCGTTAAGGCGATATCAAAAAGATTTAAAGTTCGCTTACTATTTCATTCAGAGAAACCATTTTTATTTTTTTTAACATTTTATTATGCTTTCAATGCTATACTCGTATTAAGCCAGATAGCGCCACAAATTTGTTTGTTATAAAGTTGAATTTTATTACAAAGCTTAGTTCAAGATCGCTTTCTAAACATTTTTTTATTAAGAAGCTTCTATTCGTATATGCTATAGTCTTCCAAATCCAATATGATCTACTCGTGGAAGAAATGCATGTGAACAACGGCACATTTGTCTCATTCATGATGATGTTTTTGGTGTTCTTTTTAAAGGACAGTGGCGCTATCTGGGTCATATAATATACATATTACTTTTCTTACAATATTTTTTATATATTTCTTAATTTACTTTATTTCTATTATGTAGAGGTACAGTATGTCGCGGGATATTGTCGACGTAACGTGGCTCAAATTTTCCCAGCTGTAAATTGATATAATTTTGTAAGAAGTGTTTGTTTCTGTAAAAACTTAATTTTCTGCGAAGAAGACACATTTCAATTTGATTTATGTCAGTGAATGTGACGTTTTCGCATATGTATTGATCTTTTGTAGAAAAAATATGTTTTGACTTTTTAATTTAATAATTCACATTTTTTTAAAATCAATTCAATTAATGGATTAACAAACGTGGAGTAAAGATACAAAAATACTCTTTTTTTTCTATGAATTAAATTCTTCATGCAAACCTTTCTGTTACTTACATTGGCGAAATTGACTTCAGGTTCAGCGGATGCCATTAGAGCACTTGCACAAAACAAACATATGAAAATCCAAATTTTTGGGGCAAACATTATTGCTGGATGGATTGGCTTTTGGTTGATCAGAGTAAAGTTTGTGATTGCTTTCCACCTGGGGATTGCCAGAGCGATCTCTGAGCCAACCATTAGCAAGTTGACACACAGCCTCCCCGCGGCTCCATCTGGGTAGCTATCTCCGCATCCGCTGAGAAAGTGAGCGAATGTGTGCAGCGTGTCCTCCGGAGGACAAGGACGATGCTGTCAAAGATGCCTTCTATGCGAGACTCGAGGAAGTATACGACCGCTGCCCGGCCCATGACGTTAAAATTGTACTCGGGGATGTCAACAGAAAGGTCGGAAGAGAAGGTATATTTGGCCCCACTGTCGGTCAGTTCAGCCTTCACGAGACCACCTCAAACAACGGTCTACGGCTGATCGACTTCGCCGCGGCGCAAAACATGGTAGTAAGTAGGACCAGATTTCAACACCTCGATATCCACAAGGCCACCTGGCTGTCCCCTGATCAGAAAACACGCAACCAAATCGATCATGTTGTGATCGACGGAAGGCATGCTTCGAGCGTGCTAGATGTTCGTACGTTCCGGGGAGTCAATATTGACTCCGATCATTATCTTGTTACAGCCAAGATACGCATGCGGCTGTGCAATGCAAAGGATGTACGCTCTGGTACGCAACGAAAGCTGGACGTCGCTAAGCTGCAATCACATCGGACGGCCGAAGCCTATTCCGCTCGCCTCTCAGAACTGCTCCTTCAACCTGACTCTCTACCCGATGATGCCGGTGGACTTTGGGCGCATATATCCCGCTCCATGCGCTCTGCCGCTGAGGTAGTCATTGGTTTCCGACGCCCACTTCCGCGAAATCAATGGTATGACCAGGAGTGTCGCGAAGCTACTGCAGTGAAAAACGCTGCCTACAAAAGAACCCTGCAGTCAGCAGCAACGCGAGCCGTGCACGAAAACTACCGGAAAAAGAGAAAGGATGAGAGGCGCCTTTTCAAACGCAAGAAACGAGAGCAGGAAAGGCACGAGCGTGAGAAACTCGAAGTGTTACGGGGCAGGAATGATGCTCGAAAATTTTACCAACAAGTCAAGCGTCTGACCCAAGGTTTCAAGCCCGGAGCATCTACCTGTAAAGATGAACATGGAAATCTGGTTACGGATACGCAGGGTACACTGAGATTATGGAGGGAACACTTTTCCAAGCTGCTTGCTGGCGATGACTCCACCAATCCCGCCTTTGGAGAAATTAATCCGATACCACCAATCAACGACGATGGTGTGGACGTACCACCACCTAGCCATGACGCGGTACGAGTTGTGATCCAACGACTTAAGAACAACAAAGCGGCTGGTGCCGATGGCCTGCCAGCTGAATTGTTCGAGACCGGCGGCGATGAGCTGATAGGGTGTATGCATCAACTCATCTGCAAAATATGGCTAGTTGAAAGCATGCCCGACGATTGGAATCTCAGTGTCCTTTGTCCTGTACTGAAGAAATGTGACCCGACAATCTGCGCTAACTACCGGGGAATCAGTCTTCTTGCCATCTCTTACAAGGTCCTGTCGACTGTACTGTGTGAAAGACTTAAGCCGTTTGCCAACACACTGATTGGGCCTTATCAGTGCGGCTTTAGACCTGGTAAGTTTACCATAGACCAGATCTTCACACTACGTCAAATCCTGGAAAAAACCCACGAAAAACAGATCGATACCCATCATCTCTTTATCGATTTTAAAGCAGCTTTCGATAGCCCGATACGGGATTGCCTGTATGCCACCATGTCTGAGTTCGGTATACCTGCGAAGCTGGTGCGGCTTTGCAGAATGACGTTGAGCAACACAGCCAGCTCCGTTAGAGTAGGAAGGGACCCGAACCATTTGATACCGAACGAGGTTTCAGACAGGGCGATCCATTATCCTGCAACCACTTCAACTTTGTGATGGAAGGGGTGTTGCGAAGAGCCAGTGTACATCGTAATGGCACTATTTTCTACAAAAGTGTCCAGCTCCTTGCATATGCCAATGATATTGATATCATTGGACATTGTAAGCGAGATGTTACTGCTGCGTTCTCTGCTATCGAAAAAGAGTCAGCGAAAGTGGGTTTGACGGTGAACGAGGGCAAAACAAAGTATATGCTGTCCACAAACAGGGAGACGCGGCGTATTGGATCCTTTGTTACTGCGAGCAACTATACTTTCGAAGTTGTCAAGGAATTCACCTATCTTGGCACCGCCGTGAACACCCAAAACAATGTCAGCCTGGAGATAAAGCGAAGACTAACTCTTGCTAATAGGTGTTACTATGGTCTCAGTAAGCAATTGAGTAGTAGAGACCTCTCTCGCCCGACAAAACTGACACTCTACAAGACGCTCATCTTACCCGTGCTACTTTACGGCGCAGAAGCATGGGTTGTGTCGCAGACTGATGCAGCCACGCTTGGAGTGTTTGAGAGAAAATTCTTCGCAAAATCTTCGGTCCTGTTCACGTCGGCGACGACTACCGTATTCGAATGAACCACGAACTGTACGAGCTCTACGCTGACATTGACATAGTCAAGCGCATCACTATTCAACGTCTGCGCTGGCTGGGACATGTTGTGCGTATGGACGAAGAAGCTCCAGCGAAAAAGGTGTTTGATGCGGAAGCCGCTGGGCGACGACGAAGAGGAAGACCATGCCTCCGATGGAAAGACCAAGCCGAGGAAACCCTATCCACGCTTGGTGTGAATTATTGGAGAAGGCGCGCGCAAAGTAGAGGCGCCTGGAGAGAGCTTTTTAGGTCGGCCGTAACCCGGTAACGGGTTTTTATGGCCACCCAAGTAAGTAAGTAAGCATTATTGCTGGAATGAATTAATTATTATGTTTTATTTTAGTATCTAAATTAGTATCACTACTAGTGTTTTACGACACAAGAAAAATTTAAAATTTGAAGAGAAAAAAACCAGCCAAATCTTAACTCACATGACTGATCGAAAACGATTGAGTTGTAACACTTGCTGGCCCAACGTTTCATACAGAAATTTTTGCAAGAATTTGCGTCATAACTTCTAACAACTGACACCCAGCAGCACCCTTCTGTTAACCATAAACTCAAAATCAAAACAGTCATCAATAGTCAGACAATAGAACGTTGTATGTTCAATTTTGTAATTCCTAATTTTGTTCCTCCATCACTTATTACTTAACGCGTTCCTTTACTGGAAATTGGATGTGCTGCTGTTTTTAAGATTGTATGGAACATTGTAATGTAGATAATTTCTAAATGACAAATAAAAATGAGTTATAAATGTGACAATATAAAAAAACAATAAAATATAAAATAGAATAAAATTTGCATTATAAAGTACTGATACAATATTTTCAAATAGCGACGTAAAATTACTGAAACATTTAAGAATACAATTCATATGGGATACCGAAAAACAAAGGAACGATAGAATCGTGCTCTAAAATAAATAATTCTAAAAGGTACTTAACATTAATTAATATTTGAAAAATCATTCTTAAAAAAACATTTTAAGATGATAAATTTCATGATAATACATTTTTTTACAAATAATAATTTTTTTAATTATTTATTCTTCACTTAATTATTTCAAGTAATCTATTCCTGCCTAACTTAACCAACCCAATATTTAAAATGTGTTTTCACCTTTCTATGAGCAAGAAATGCCAACTTCTAAAAATCATTTCCGATATTCTCACCATCATGAATTATACTTTTTTCTCGGCTTCTATGTTGGCGATCTGGAAAATTACCAAATTCACCCTCCAAGCTACACTACAGTTCTCTGTGTTCTCTACTATTGTTCTAACAATGACCTTCTGTGATCTATTTTGACCAAAGATTTTGGATGATAACTGTGAAAATCATTTGGCTACAAGACAACTTTGTTCGAATACCAAAAAATACTCAAGATTTTTCTAAGTGTACAATGAACGATCTTAAAATGTGGATGTTGCGAGTGTGATATAAACAAAAGATTTTATTGTTAAAATTTATTCAATAGTTATATATAGCATGTTTAAAAGTCAAATCTTTAAATTTTATTAAGTTGAAAATATCTGAGGCAAATAACGAAACAAGTTCCACACAGTGGCGTTCTGGAAATGGCAGAACCGATCAAAATCTACAGAAAAAAGAGAAATACCACGGGAACTAGCGGATGTTTGTAAAGACATAAATAAAGTTTCAATTTCAACATACAAAAATATGTGGCAAATAATGACGAGAGTTTCAAGGATAATGTGGAGGCAAAGCGCAATATTTCAACTGACTTAGTGGACGGAAATTCATCCAAATAAAGTAATTTCATTATTTTTTATTTAACAGAAAAGCCCGATTTTAGAAAATCATGCCAAATACCATTTTATATCCCCTTGCATAACTTACCTACTATTTTGCGAAGACATGAGCCGTGATAGAAAATTGAGTAAACAAAATAAAAAGTTTTTTTTAATAACCAATACGCCTTCAAAAGGATTTCAAGGGATGCCAATGATAGTAGAAATACTGTCTTCCGGGTAATAAACAATTGTAAGGCAGACGATAGCATAAATCGAAAGCAGGGAACGGCTGGAAAAAAGTTAATGGTGGCTGTAATTAGGTAAAGAATGTCGTGATCATACTGAGGAAAACCCCAACCTTTCAGGAAAAAAAAAAACCGCTCAGTTAGGCAGATTGTTCCGAGTGGTTGATTATGGATAGAGTGAAAGGAGAGACTGGGCTGGAGACCTACAAAGTTCAAAAATTGCCGGATCGGAATGTTGAAAAGAATTGCGAAGCATAAATACGCACTTGACAACTGAGTAAATGATTTGTTTCCAAATTTGAATGTTGTATTATGAATACCGAAAATACGTACGTTTCCGGCGTTTTTCAGCTTCCTGGTCAAGAATTTTATGTTGCCAACGCTAGGAAAAATGTCTCGGAAAAATTTTTAAAAAAATACATAAAAAACTTTTCCAAAAACTTTCTTGTTTGGCAGGCAATTTGCAGTTGCGGTAAAAGAAGCGGAAATTTCCTGACCATAGGTACACTCAACAGCAAAATCTGCGCCAAGAAATACTTGCAGAAGAGGTTTCGACCAATTGTAAGAGATCATGAGGTATTTTCCGTTCTTTGGCCTTAATTTTGCTACGTCTCACTACGGTATATCGGCACTTGAGTGGTACCAGCAAAATAACATTATTTTCGATACTAGAGTAGCAAACTCAACTCATGTAGTTGCACTGAACTCCAGCCAATCGAGAGATATTGGGATCATATTGGGATCTGGTGAGGCGGCAATTAAAGGCAACAAATGAGAAAATGCAAGAAAATAACAGACTTAAGACGCAACGGGTGTGCTGCAAGCCAAAAGATCAAGGGAGATACCATCAAAGCACTAATGAGAGGTGTTCCGGAGAAAGTAAAAAAAGATTATATTGAACAATAATAATTTAAAAATGAATAATAAAATAAAAATGAGTTAAATAAATGTAACACAATAAAATAGCAACGATCATATAAAATTTACATTATATCTATATTATGCTATACTATTATATAAAAAGTTAAGGTTTGTTTGTTTGTTTGTATGTTCAGGGTAACTTCTGGAACTACAGAACCGATTCCAAAAATTCTTCTACTAATAGAAAGCTACACTATTCGTGAGTAACATGGGATATATTTTATTTTGATAAAAGCAAGGGGCGTGGCACTTTACGTGCAATTAAAACCTTTAACTCGCTATATCTTGGTTCATATGATTGCAAGAGTCTTAGAATTCGGTGTCAGGATGCACATAGCCTATGTTAAGCACTTCACAAATTATGAACGGGATTAGACACAAGTCGCGTGGGGGCTATAGGACTTTAAATTAGGGTAGCCCTCATTCGCAAATATTTTTCAAAAAATAGCATTTTTACAAAGACCACTTAATCGATTCACATGGAATTTACACCAGGTATTTCTTATGTTAAGAAGCATAGCTTAGGCTACAAAACTTCAATTTAGGGTGGCCCTCACACTAAAATATTTTTTAAATTTCATTTTCTCGAAGACCGCTAAATCGATTCTTATGTAATTTACACCACACGTTTTTTATATTAAAAAGCACAGATAAGATAGTAAAAATTTTACTTACGGTTCATACTTAGGGGGGTCCTGATACAAAAATATTTATAAATATCATTTTCTCGAAGACCGCTCAATCGAATCTCATGGAATTTACCCCACATGGCTTTTATATTAAGAGGCGCAGATAAGATAGTAAACCTTTTATTTAGGGTGCATACTTAGGGTGACCCTCATACAAAAATATTTTTAAAAATAATTTTCACGAAGACAAGTTAGACGATTCACACCGAATTTACGCCACGTATCTCTTATGTTAAGAAGCATAGCTTAGGCTACACAACTTTTATTTAGGGTGGCCGTTATACAAAAATATTTTTAAATATCATTTTCTCAAAGACCGTTTAATCGACTCTCATGGTCTTAAGATTAAGATTCATCAAATCTTATCAACTATTTGATGCAGATAAATGAAACTTGGTACATATATAAAGAGTAGAGAAAGAATTAATATTCCATGCAAAAATGGGCGGTACCGCGCTTCCATATGAGAAAAACTCAACTTTTTATGTATCAACAACTATTTGACACATATTTTTATTGTTATTACATATGTTTATTATTTGGTGCATATGTTTCTTATAGTTTGTAAAAATTTCTTAACATATTTTGGTTTGGAAAAAATGAGCCAAAAAGAAAGAAAGAAAGATTCAATGAAAAAATAGGTAGTGCCATGCCTCCAAAATAAGAAAAGACTATGACTATGAGACTCGGTATATATACATATATAGAAGACAAGGACTATAACCAAATTAAACTCATTCAAAGGTGCTGATTCTACGCATTCCAATCATTCCCGCCAGTTCAATTGTTCATTTATGAGCCAAATAGAAAAACCAACAACGTTGTTTATCCACTCGCAATAAGATAAATATCAATAAAAATAATTTTTACTTATTTAATCCAACTAAAATAAAAACACATTATGTTTTATTTGTTGAGGCGTAGCAATGCGCGCCGGATTTTGCTTGTTTTCAATATAAAGTACTTATACAAATATTTCAAATAGCGAAGTAAAATTACTCAAACATTTAAAAATACAATTCATATGGAATACCAAGCAACAAAGGAGCACAATTATTTATTACAGTCTTTTACATGTACATACCATATATTTTAAGACAGAATCGTGCTCTAAATTAAATAATTTTATTTAATTTTTATTTTAATATTTGAAAAATAATTTTTATAAAAAAATTTTATGATTATAAATTTCATGATATTGCATTTTTTTACAAATATTAAGTCTTCTTTTCCGAAGACAGCAGCACATCCGATTTCCATTAAAGGGACGCGATAAGTAATAAGTGATAGAGGAACAATTAGGAATTACAAAATTGACAATAAAACGTTCTATTGTCTGACTATTGATGACTATTTTCATTTTGAGTTTATGGTTAACAGAAGGGTGGTGCTGGGTGTCAGTTGTTAGAAGTTATGACGCAAATTCTTGCAAAAATTTCTGTATAAAACTTTGGTCCAACAAGTGTTACAGCTCAATCGTTTTCCATCAGTCAGGTGAGCTAAGATTTGAATGGTTTTTTTTTCTTCAAATTTTAAATTTTTCTTGTGTCGTAAAATACTAGTAGTGATATTAATTTAGATACTAAAATAAAACATAATAATTAATTCATTTCAGCAATTATGTTTGCCTCAAAAATTTGGATTTGCATATGTTTGTTTTGTGCAAGTGCTCTAATGGCATCCACTGAACCTGAAGTCAATTTGGCCAATGTAAGTAACAGAAAGGTTTGCATGAAGATTTTAATTCATAGAAAAAAAAAAAGAGTATTTTTTTTAGTAATTTAAATGCAAAAAAAAAAAAAAATTCTGTGGTAAAACTTTTAGTGACCGATGCTCAAAATATAGAATGTTCGATAGTTGTGTTAATAATAATATTTAGGTGCAATAACTTATATAGAGCCACGACCTAGCTTTTTTTTCAGTGTCATTCTATTTCCTAAGTTCTTTTCGATTTAACACATTGGCAGAGATCTACAGCTCCGGCTCCGAATTGCGATAGTTGAGTTAAATCATTGCCAGACTTTATTCAAATATTAAAATTACTATCAAATTTTTCCATAAAAAAATGCGTAATTTACTTGTTTTTTTTTGACGTGAATTATGACAGTCCATGATGGTCCGCTATCCGAAGAAAAAAAGAAATTATCTTTCCAGACAAATTTTTTCAGGAGAGCCAATAATCAAGAAAAGGTTTTCGGATCTTCCATTCAGTTGGAAAGCACAGCATATAATCATAACCGGCTTCAGACTGCTAAATGCTAAGCACAAATTACAGTACAGTCATTAAAGTGATTCAAAGATTCGAGCAGCTCAGGCTACAACTACAGCTGAAATATGCGGTAAAAGCGACCTGAGGAGCGCCCTCTTAGTGATTCCTATCCAAATCTTCTTTTTATCTCTAAACGACTTTATTCTCAATGTTTAGAAATTGCTAATAAAATTTGTTTATAATTTAAAGTTAACCAAGTCTACATAGCTCATACCAAACATGATAAGGTCCATCGAACAATTTGGTTTAACTTGCATTTTTCTATTTTTGTATCTTTCCTTTACGTTTGTTAATTTCCATTAATTGAACTAATTTTAAAATTATGTGAATAATTAAATTAAAAAGTTAAAACACATTTTTTCCACAAAAGATCAATACATATGCGAATAAGTCATATTCACTGACATAAATCAAATTGAAATGTGTCTTCATCGCTGAAACAAAGAGTTCTTACAAAATTATATCAATTTACAGCCCAAAGCAAGCGGAGGAAAACTACCTGAAGATCTATCTGTTTATTGTACAAAAGAATTAATAATTAAATTTTTCGAATTATGCAAAATTCATAGGAAACGTCAAAAAAATAAGCAATAAAATATTGTAAAGTAAACTAGATATGTTTATTTTATAATTAATTAATATATCGTTGTAAGCTTATCTAATAAAATGTTAAAAAAAAAATTAAATTGGTTTCTTTGAATCAAATAGTGAGCGAATCTTAAATCTTTTTTATATCGCCTTTATGACTCAGATCAAAACTTTGTATGGTTAAATTATGGTTAGTAATATGGTAGATTAAAATTTGAATAACAAAACCACATTCTATTGGGAAAAAAACTCAAAAAAAAGAAATTAATTAAAAAAAGTTTTCTTTTGACTACGGCTAGTAATAGTTAACTTAAAATTTTCTTTAATTTTTCACTGATTTATTGAAATGCTCTCGTACTCTCGTCATTATTTACCACATACTTTGGTATGTTAAAATTGAAACTTTAATTTATGTCTTTGCAAACAAGCGCTGGTTCCCGTGGTATTTCTTGTTCTTCATTGGATTTTAATCTTTCTCTGCCATTTTCAGAACGCCTCTGTGTGGAGATTGTTTCGTTATTAGTCTCTGACATCTTAGACTAAAAAAAAGTTGAAGGACTTGGCTTTGAATAAATTTTTACAATAAAATCTTTTGTTTATATCACACTCGTAACCTACATATTTTAAGAATTTTAAGATCTTTCATTGTTTACCTAGAAAAACCTTAACCCTTTTTCTACTGTTGTTCGGTTAATCGAACGTCAAATTTGTCTATTTTCAAAAATTTTTTTTTACACCTTGAAGATAAATGATATCCACAAAACAGTTAACTTCAGATTTTAACTTGATCTTTTAGCTATTTAAGAATAATATTTGCCAACCCCCATCCCCATTCATAGTTCTTGAGCGGGGTAGTTGAAAAATACCTTGACGATAGAACTTTCTTGTAAATTATATTAATAAAAGTTATTATATTAAATAATAAAATATTAAAAAAAAAAAGATATGATGAGATCTTCTACCCAAAAAAGCAATCTATCTTTTGCAATCAAAAAATCAATACATTTGCAACACTTGGTGTTGTTCGATTAATCGAACGTTGGAGCTTATCGCATACCATAAAATTCCATACAAATGAAACATATCGTAACAGAAGAAGAATAGACACAATTTATTCAGTAAAAAACAATTATTTAATGCATTTTTGTGATTTTAGATTGTTTAGAGAATAGTAATGAGATTGTAAAAAATAATAAGTGGGAAAATAAAAAAAAAATTGTTTTCATGGAAAACTTTGAAACAAAGGTTGCTCGCAATTGGAATCGACGTAAATTGCGTGGTCTCTAAGACTCCAGGTCAGCATCTACTTCCATTACTTCCTCATCATCGGCCAACATAGAAAGACATCTTGGATTGTTTCTGGCTCATTGGCTTCTCTTTTTTCTCTTTCAACGGATGTTGACTCAATAATTTTGAATGGCGTAGTCGTACAGATCAACGCCGCCCATCCCCTTGTTATAGTTGCGAAGCATAGCAGGCTGATCCACGTGAACAAATGGGCCCTTTCGTGGAAGATTTAGTTACTTTTTTCCAACGCCGAATAGAGTGTGTTTGATAGAAAACACAAGAGATGATAAAATGTGAAGAAGTGGTCGAAAAATTCTACGTGACGCATGGGGACCTCGGTGTTGTTGAGGAAACGGAGAACTACATCAGCTCCAAGATCGACTTCTGTGTTGAAAGGGATGAACAAGAACAAATAGCCGATTGACGAATGATGAATGGAGGCACTAATGCTTATATCGGCTTTCCCTGAATAAATATTTTGCACTATGATGGCCGAAATAAGTCACCATTTCTTTTCGTTCACAGCGATGCAATACAAAAGTTATTTTTCCAGCGAAAATGAAAACAAAAAAAAAAAAACATATAGAATATACGTACATATGTGTAGGAATCTCTACACACAAAGGTCAGCAACACAATTTTTTGAAGAAATTCCCCAAAAAAAAAAAACTATTACTCTACGGAAAATTCATTTTTGTTTGCGAAATAATATTGAGGTCATAACTGAAACAAAAGCATACTTTCAAAAGAAATTATTCTTTCCGACTGAAACCAAAAATTAGAAAAAATGTATCGACCATCATGAAGACTATTACTACATTTATGCGACAGCTAAGTTCGCCCTGAAATCACTATATAAAATCATTTATTTTAGAGCACAAATATATCGTAAAATATATCTACGTATGTTCTTGGAAAAATTTATCATAAATAATTTTTCTCCATTGTTGCTTGGTATCCCACATGAATTGTATTTTTAAATATTTGAGTAAATTTACGTCGCTATTTGAAATTATTGTATTAATACTTTATATTGAAAATATAATGTAAATTTTATATGATCATTGTTTTTTACATTGTTACATTTATTACTCATTTAATTTATATTTTTTTCAATAGTTTTGTCATTTACTTAGACGTCTTTCGGAATTAATTTTTTGTTACACTTTTAAGAGTAACATAATCTTAAAATTGATGTTATATATTTTGGAAACGAGTGATGCAATGTGATATAGAAACTTTTTGAAAATGCTATTTTTTCTCAGGAAAGATTGGGAAAAAGCTTATGAACTTTTCCTAATGGGACAAGAAATGTTTTTCAATTAATATGAAATAAAGTTTTTATAAAAATTTTATATATTATGTATAAAAATCAAGTTTTTAATAAACAAATAGAACATAAACCAACTTCTCATATGTTCGGAAACAAGATTTTTCCACAGAATTACTCTGTAAAGTCTTGAAAAAAAAAAATTTTAGTGCGTTTTATAAATAAAAAAGTTACGAATGTTTAAGTGACGCCACCTAGGCAATTTTACTCCTACAAACCATCCGATAAGAAAAATTTGAATTGTTTTTTTTTTTTTTTTTTTGAAATGCATTTGAATTTTAAAATTCAAATTTTTCTTATCGGATGGTTTGTAGGAGTAAAATTGCCTAGGTGGCGACAGTTTAACACGGAAGAACGGAACGAAGTTCCACACAGAGGCGTTCTGAAAATGGCAGAACTGATAAAAGTCTACTGAAGAAAAATAAATAAAACCAGCAGTTTTTTTGTAAAGACAGAAATGAAAGTTTCAATTTTAACATTCCAAAATATGTGGTCTATAATGACGAAAGTACGAGAGCAATTCAATAAATCAGTAAGAAATTAAAGAAATGGTATTTCAGGCAAATTTCAACATATATATTTTTGTAAGAGTTGAACGAACTTCGAGCTGTGCATCCTTGATTTAGAGTAGCACTTACAAGCTAAAATTTTCTCATAACTTTCTAAGTACTTGATAGAACTAAGGTAATGAAATGAATGAGTTTCATAAGTTAATTGAATGAAATTTTTTTAATCAATTTCTTTTTAGTGGTTTTTTTCCCAATCGAATGTGGTTTTTTTATATCCAAATTTTAATGTACCATAAGTTTACTACACAAAGTTTTGATCTTTTCGTAAAGGCGATATAAAAAAAGATTTAAGATTCGCTCGCTATTTGATTCAAAGAAACCAATTTTATTTTTTTTTTTAACATTTTATTAATGCTCTCAATGCTATATTAATTAAGTATATAATATACATGTTTAGTTTTTTTTACAATATCTTATATACATTCGTCTTCTTCGACCTTTTGTTGTTGCTGCAGCAATTGATTTCTGCAATTATATATATAAGATCACTCAAAGCTTTCATGTACACAAGTGATTCCTGTCAACGACAGCGTTCATCCACAATTGTGTTCTCCAATGTTATGTCGCTCAACAAATGCCGGCACGATCCGATTTTCGTTCATCCCAAACAGCTCAATGAAAATCGATTGCACAGATGTTGCGAAAATCAAAAACTAAAGTTAATTGGCAAGATTTAAAGCAAAATCCTCAGGTCGCTTTTACCGCATGTTTCAGCACGAATTGTAGTCCAAGCTGCTCGAACCTTTGGATCACTGTAATGACTATACCATAATTTGCTTATAGCATTTAGCAGTGTGATTATATGCTATGCTTTGCAACTGATGTTCCTCTATCACTTACTACCTGACGCCTCCCTTTACTGGACATTGGATATGCTGCTGTTTTCTGAAAAGTGATTGTTTGGTTAAGATTGCATTGAACACTGTAAAGTAAATAATTTTTGTACATTGATACTAAACACTTCAATGTCGTTTTCAACGAAACCATGGAATTTTTATAAAAGAATTGAAATTAAAATTTTGTAGCTCAAATTCAATTTTAATGTTAAGATAATAACACATTTCTTATTTTTTTTCTTATTTTATTTTTTTTAAATCAATGGAACATAAAGTAATTTCCTTACTGACTAGATACAATGGTAAGTAAAGTTTAAAGATATATTTCATAGATATATTTCAATCAATTTACATAAATCACAATTACGTTGAGAATATCAATAGCCTTGTTCGACAATTATTACAAAAGACTATAGTTTTCTAAAAAAAATTTCGGCGTTTCTGCAATTTCGTTGTGAAGTGGTCAACACAGTCTATTCTTACGGCCAGTTCTGACGCGTTTGAAAATGTTTTACCATGTCCACCACGAGCCTTAGCCATTGGGATGATGATGTCTTCAATAATTGCAAGTCGATATTCGAATTGGTTGGGAGTTTTTCGTTTATATTTTGCTTACAGTCAGTAAGATTACTACGCATTTATCATGGTGCTATCCAATGCATTTGTAAGAACTGGAACTGGCCAGTACCATTTTTTTCCACGATACGATACGAATGCGAAAGGTTTTCATCGCATTATCAAAACAGTCAACTCAAATCATTTTTTGGTTGCATTTGTTGTTCACGTGCGGTTGCGGGAACTAAACATAATTCTTCATCTGATGATCGAACCGCTAGTCAGAGAAAAATGGTTCGACATCATCGTGACGACAAGCTAAAAAATTTGAATGTTGGAAATGTATCATTTGTTTCCTGCCAAACACGCTTCGGTGCTGCTCATTGTCATCGACAGAATATTGAACATTTCCATCGTTATAGTAGTATTCCACCCCAAATATACCTGCGACTTCACCAGGCAATGCAAAGACATTGTTACCATTGAGATGAATGAAATTTAAATCGAAATTTTCTTCGACCCTAACTTCAATGACCGAAAGTGGATTTCCAATCACATCAATTAAATCGGCGTTTCGCTAACATTCTCCTTCTACGTTACTCCATGTGTCAATACCACCTCCAGTTCTGCTTGCGTTAAACAATTACGACGATGAATTTACTCCGCACCGCACAATTGAAAATGTAAAAATTATTGTCAAATCAATCCGCTAAAATCAATCAAAGCAATTATTGCATGACAGGATGAATTCTCCTGATTAAAATACAAAAAATAAAAAAAAAAAGTATCAACGACGTCCCATTGAATAGAAAAATACCCAGTGCCCTGAGATATATATATATAAGGAATTCCAAGAACCATCGAGCAAACAGAATTTTTTATTTAAATTTTCCCAAGAGCATATCCATTTTGGACGAAAATGGTGTCAATCGATGGGTTTTAGGAACGACCAATCAAATAAGTGACCTCGGGCTTGGATGAAAATGCTCTCGTACGTCAATATTTATCACATATTTTGTAATGTTAAAATTGAAACTTTCATTTATGTCTTTACAAACAAACAACCGCTGGTTCCCGTGGTATATCCTTTTCTTCAGTAGATTGGTCTCTGCCATTTTCAGAACCTTGAGAATTTTTTGGTATTTGAACAACGTTGTCTTGTAGCCAAATGATTTTGACAGTTAACATCGAAAATGTTTGTTCGTAATAGATCACTCAAGGTCATTATAAAAACAGTAGAGAACACAGAGATCAGTAGTATTGATAGTAAGGCGAATGTGGTAGTTGCCTCGATCGCCAACATAGAAGTGGAGAAAAAAGTATAATACATGATGCTGAGAAAATGGAGGACGAATTTTAGCAGTAGGCATTTCTCGCTCATCATAAGGTGAAAACGCATTTTAAATATTTGTTTGGTTAATTTAGGCTAGAATAGACTTTATTACTTGTAAGATTGTTTGAAATACTTAAGTAAAGAATTTAGAATTATCAAAATTAATATTTGTAAGAAATTTATTATCATGAAATTTATTATCACAAAATTTTTTTCAAAAAAAAAAAATTGTTTTTTCAAATATTAGTTAATATTTAGCACTTTAAAAAATTATTTATTTTAGAGCACGATTCTATCGTAAAATATAAAAAAATTATTCAACTTCTAATTAATGTTTGGAAAAAAATGTATTATCATGAAATTTATTTAAAAATTTATTTATAAAAACTATTTTTCAAATATTAATTAATTAAAGTACCTTATAATATTACTTATTTTAGAGCACGATTCTATCGTAAAATATATAGTACATACTTGGAAAAGTTTATCAAAAATAATTGTGCTCTTTTGTTGCTTGGTATCCCAATATATTGGGAAGATAATGCTTATTTTATTTTATATTTAATAGTTTTTTTTTATATTGTTACATTTATTACTCATTTAAGTAATAAGTGATAGAATAACAAAATTAGGAATTACAAAAATGACCATAGAACGTTCTATTGTCTGATTATTGTTGACATGTTTTGATTTTGAGTTTATGGTTTACAAAAGGGTGCTGCAGGGTGTCAGTTGTTAGAAGTTATGAGGCAAATTCTTGCAAAAATTTCTGTTTAAAACGATGGTCAATCAAGTGTTACAGCTCAATCACTTTCGATCAGTCGGCTGTTGTTTCTTCAAATTTTAAATTTTTCTTGTGTCGTGAAATACTTACTGGTAGCAATATTAATTAGAAAATAAAAAACTAAAAATATAACATAATAATTAATTAATTTCAGCAATTATGTTTGCCTCAAAAATTTGGATTTTCATATGTTTGTTTTGTGCAAGTGCTCTAATGGCATCCTCGGCACCACTGGCCAATGTAAGTAACAGAAAGGATGGCATGATAATTTTAGTTCATAGAAAAAAAGAATGATAAGCGAAAGTTTTTAAAAAACTTCGGTAGTAAAACTTTGCTCAAAATATCGAATGTTCGACGGTTGTGTTAATAATAATATTTAGGCGCAAAGGAGCCATGACCTAGCTGATTTCTCAGCGCCATTCTATTTTCTAAGTTTTTTCGACTTCACAATTGGCGGGGATCTACAGTACTGGCTCCGAATTGCGATAGTTGAGTAAAAGATTTCGCGTTAAATCATTGCAAGACTTTATTCAATTGAAAATCTTAAAATTTGTCTTTATCATCAAAAAATTATTATAGAACTTTTCCATAGAAAATCGCGTAATCTACTCATTTTTTCTGTCCATGATGGTCCGCTATCCGAAGAAAAATAGAAATTATCTTTCCTGAAAAATTTTTTCAAGAGAGCCATTAATCAAGAAAATGTTTTCGGATCTCGCATTTACTTTCATAGAAAAGCATATAATCATAACCGCCTTCAGACTGCTAAATGCTAAGCACAAATTATAGTATAGTCATTACGCTGATTCAAAGGTTCGAACAGCTCGGGCTACAACTCGTGCTGAAATATGCGGTAAAAGCGACCTGAGGAGCGCCTTCTTAGGATAACTTGCAATAGTGAATCCTGTTTAAGTCTTCTTTGTATCTCTAAACGACTTTATGCTCAAAAATTAGAAAGTGCTAATAAAATCTATTTATGGTTCAAAGTTAACGAAGTCTACATAGTTCATGCCTAACATGACTAGGTCCATCGAAAAACTTGGCTTAACTAACATTTTTCTATTTTTGTATCTTTACTTCACGTTTGTTAATCCATTAATTGAATTATTTTTAAAAAAATGTGAATTATTATTAAATTAAAAAGTTAAATCATATTTTTTCCACAAAAGATTAATATGCGAAAACGTCACATTCACCAACATAAATCAAATTGAAATTTGTCTTTCTCGCAGAAAATTTATTTTACAGAAACACACAATTCTTACCAAATTATATCAATTTACAGCCCAAAGCAGGCGCCAATATGCGGGGACATGATGTTGACTGCTTGAAGTTGGGTGTGTGTACAGTCAGTGGTGAAAGAGGCTAAGCAGAGGCTCGTAGAAACCGAAAATAAGTATATAAAATATTGTAAAAAAAGAAAAACTAAATATGTATATTATATACTTAAGTCATATAGCATTGCGAGCATAATAAAATGTTAAAAAAAAAATTAAAATTGATTGCTTTGAATCAAATAGTGAGCGAATCTTAAATCTTTTTTGTATCACCTTTACGACTTAGGTCAAAACTTTGTATGGTAAACAAAGTTTCTTGAAAACGTTTTATTTTCATGCTAAAATAATTTCACGTTGACAAAAAAAAAATAAGAGCTGAATTTTACTTCAGAAATGCAAAAATGCAAAAAGGGAAAAAGATATGGTCAATATTTTTTGTCTTTTTTAGCCGTTATAAGATATGTAAACTATGTCAATATTTTGTTTTAATAACTCAGTAAGCACTGATTCAATTTTCAAAAGGTAGGTATATATTTTACTAACTTTAAATGAAGAAAATTATCGTAAAAAAAATATTAATTTTGAAGCATAAATTTTTTTGAAGTACGAGTATATAAGTACTTCTAAACGCGAATAACTTATGCACACTTGGTATGCTATTAAAAGAAAACAACTTTATTCTACTTGGTCAACTCAATTTAAAATTAAGAATACAAAGTATTTATAGCTAATAACAATTGAATTGACCTAAAAGATAAATGCATAATCAATAAATTAATATTAAAATAAATATATGTAATATCAATTTAACAGAAAACAAGTTAAGGTGTTATCTTCGGCCAGGCCGAAACTCACATTCCTTACTCTGCACTGAAAATATCTTTTCAATAAATGTTAAAAAGACGTTGAAGAGGTTGAATAAGTCGAAAAAAATGTGAAATGTTAGAAAGGTTGACAGAGGTTGAAAAATGTTGAAAAAGTCGTAAATATATGCAAAATGTTCAAAAAAGTTGAGAGAGGTTGAAAAACTCTAAAAACGTTGAAAGAGGTTGAAAAAATTTGACACAATTCAAAATTGATGAAAAAGTCGAAAAAATAAAGAAACTTATGAAGATAGTTGAAAGAGGTTGAAAAAGTCGAACAAAAACAAATAGGATATATTGAAAAAGGTTGAAGGGGTGAAAAAGTCAAAAGAATATGGAAAATGTTGAAAAAATCAAATAGAAATTAAAAAATTGAAATATGCCACGCCCACTTCCCCAATTCCGCCCATTTTTGGTACAATAAATTATACTCGTGATCGACATCCTCACATTAAATTTAAGCACAATAGCTTGTGTGTTTTGCGATATATGCCGCAGTTAAATTTCCAATTTAGGGTGGTGACACACCCACTGGTACAATCCAGCCCGGTTTTGATCCAGAAATAGCTCTCCATAAGCAAACACCTTACACCAAATTTTAGTGTGATTGCTCACTTATTTCGATAAATATGCCACTTACCGTAATTAATTTGTATGGGAGGTGCCACGCCCAACGGTGCGATTTCAGCCACTTTTGACTCAGATATGCTCAATAGCAATTGAACCACTTGCATTAAATTTCATAGCAATTGCTGCAATAGTTCACATAACACAGCGCTTACAAATTAATGTTTATATGGGAGGTGCCACGCCCACTGCTGCAATTGCGTCAAAATTCATTTAGTTTTAAAGCTTATGGTAACTGACATCTATACACCAAATCTTATGAATATTACTCTCATAGCACACTATCTATAACAATAAACGTTTTTTGCTTATATGGGAGGTGCCACGCCCACAGGTACTATTGGACCAAATTTTTGTAATAAGAGACCTTGTAACAGGTTTATCGACCTCACAAAATTTCATAGCGATTACGTTGTTAGTTCTCTAAATATAATGTTTATTAATACTGTGGGTGGTGCCACGCCCTTTAACGACTTTTTTCAGTAAGATGGCTGGTCTTGTATTGATGACTGCTTTGAGCGGCATCACCTCCAAAGTTTTTATAAAAATCGTTTATGCCAATTTTAAGATAAACGGAATCAAAATTGTTAACAGTTGAAAAGTGTCACGCCCACTTTTTCGATTCCGCCCACTTTTATCACAATTCAAGTTTCATTCCATTAGCTTTCTTGGTTTTCCCGTAAACCTGATGTGAAGAGACGGACAGACAGACAGATGGCCATCGCTTAATCGACTCAGGTGGTGACTCTGATCAAGAATATATGTACTTTTCCGTACCTGCCACGCCCCCTTCTATGTGTTACATACGGAGAGGAAGCCCTAACCACGCTTGGAATTAATGATTGGAGAAGGCGCGCGCAAAACAGAGGCGCCTGGCGAGAGCTAATGAGATCGGCCGTAACCTGACAACGGGTTGTTATGGCCATCTAAGTAAGTAATTAAGTAGGGTATAAAAATGGCAGTAGATTCACACATAAGGGCGAAACCCATTTATGCTATTTACACACACCGAATTTGAGCGTTGACGTGTGACTTCGGAGTAGTTTTTTGTTGTGTAAGTGCGACATACGTCGGAGTGGTGAGTCGATGCACAAGTTCACTGCTGTGTTAATGGAGATTCGTCGACGTTCGAATATCAAAAATGCTTAAAGTAATGTGTAAGTAAAATAAATATTTAAGACAGCATTAAGCTAAAATAAATCTTAAAAGAAAATACGAAAACAAAAGAAAAATAAGAGAAAACATCTATAATTATTAGACTTACCAGATACCCTGCCTACAAAAGTAGTGCATGTGAAAAAATTTAGCAAAAAAAAAAAAAAGGTGCTCGTTTTCTACGAAAAACAGTAGCAAAATGAAAACAATATTTGAAATACACTTTATTTTACAATGCAAACATCGAAAGAAGTGAAAAGTAGTGAATTTCACCCAAAAGTAGTCAATTTCAAGTGAAAAGTAGTAAAGTAGTTTTACCTTGCAAAAGTAGTACATTTACTACTAAAGTATTTCATCTGGTAACCCTAATTATTATTAATTTTTCTTCTTAATCTTAGACTACGTCGTAGCAAACTATTTTGTTGTTGTTCGTTTTGTCATCAAAGAATGACATTTGAACGTCGACGTATCTGTGTGTAAATGCCTGAATAAGATCGAACTTGTGAGTCGGTGTTAAAAGTCGACGCTGCGTGTAAAGAGCTTAACAGAACTGGGACATCCGTGACACTGAAGATCAAATCGCTCCAAAAAATTAAATTTTTTCGATTTCTCTGCGATAAATTTTTCTTGTGTCAATTTTTGTACTCACTACAAACGTATAGGAAAAACAGAAGAAACATCGCACATCTCAATTCATGCATCATGCATCACTCACTTGAAATGTTAAATGCTTTGAATGTCTAAACAGAATTGGGATGTTTGTGGTGAGTACAAAATTGACACTAGAAAATTGTTTTATTTCGCTTGGTTGCCTCGAAAGAAAAAAATCATTTCATTAAAAATTATGAAAAAATTGTAAATTATTACAAATTATGGCAGGAAGTGACACAGACTCTGAAAATGAAAGCGGTGATCCAGGAGCATCAACTAAAAAGAAATTATGTACGGAAATTGTGCATAAAAAGTCTGTGACTTTTTTTACTTTCTCCGGAACACCTCTCATTAGTGCTTTGATGGTATCTCCCTTGATCTTTTGGCTTGCAGCACACCCGTTGCGTCTTAAGTCTGTTATTTTCTTGCATTTTCTCATTTGTTGCCTTTAATTGCCGCCTCACCAGATCCCAATATCTCTTGACTGGCTGGAGTTCAGCGCAATTAGATGAGTTGAGTTTGCTACTCTAGGAACGAAAATAATGTTATTTTGCTGGTACCACTCAAGTGCCGATATACTGTAGTGAGACGAAGCAAAATTAAGGCCAAACAATGGAAAATACCTCATGATATCTTACAATTTGTCGAAACCTCTTTTGCAAGTATTCCTTGGTGCAGATTTCGCTGTTGAGTGTACCTATGGTCAGGAAATTTCCGCTTCTTTTACCGCAACTGCAAATTGCCTGCCAAACAAGAAAGTTTTTGGAAAAGTTTTTTATGTATTTTTTTTAAAAATTTTTCCGAGACATTTTTCCTAGAGTTGGCAACATAAAATTCTTGACCAGGAAGCTGAAAAAATCCGGAAACGTACGTAGTTTCGGTATTCATAATACAACATTCAAATTTGGAAACAAATCATTTACTCAGTTGTCAAGTGCGTATTTATGCTTCGCAATTCTTTTCAACATTCCGATCCGGCAATTTTTGAACTTTGTAGGTCTCCAGCCCAGTCTCTCCTTTCACTCTATCCATAATCAACCACTCGGAACAATCTGCCTAACTGAGCGGTTTTTTTTTTTCCTGAAAGGTTGGGGTTTTCCTCAGTATGATCACGACATTCTTTACCTAATTACAGCCACCATTAACTTTTTTCCAGCCGTTCCCTGCTTTCGATTTATGCTATCGTCTGCCTTACAATTGTTTATTACCCGGAAGACAGTATTTCTACTATCATTGGCATCCCTTGAAATCCTTTTGAAGGCGTATTGGTTATTAAAAAAAACTTTTTATTTTGTTTACTCAATTTTGTATCACGGCTCATGTCTTCGCAAAATAGTAGGTAAGTTATGCAAGGGGATATAAAATGGTATTTGGCATGATTTCCTAAAATCCGGCTTTTCTGTTAAATAAAAAATAATGAAATTACTTCATTTGGAAGAATTTCCGTCCACTAAGTCAGTTGAAATATTGCGCTTTGCCTCCACATTATCCTTGAAACTCTCGTCATTATTTTTGTATGTTAAAATTGAAACTTTAACTTATGTCTTTACAAACATCCGCTAGTTCCCGTAGTATATCTTTTTTTTTCAATAGATTTTGATCGGTTCTGTCATTTCCAGAACGCCACTTTGTGGAACTTGTTTCGTTATTTGCCTTATTAAAGAATTGATTTTTAAACATGCTATATATAACCATTGAATAAATTTTTACAATAAAATCTTTTGTTTATATCACACTCGCAACATCCACATTTTAAGATCGTCCATTGTACACTTAGAAAAACCTTAAGTATTTTTTTGGTATTTGAACAACGTTGTCTTGTAGCCAAATGATTTTGACAGTTAATATCCAAACTGTTTGGTCATAATAGATCACTGAAGGTCATTATAAAAACTGTAGAGAACACAGAGATCAGCAGTGTAGCTAGTAAGGCGAATGTGGTAGTTGCCTCGATCTCCAACATAGAAGTGGAGACATGATGGTGAGAATATGAAAGATGAATTTTAGAGTTTGGCATTTCTCGCACATCATACGGTGAATGTGCATTTCAAATATTGGATTGGTTAAGTTAGGTTGGAATAGACTTTACTACTTGTGAGATTGTTTGGAATATTAAAGTGAATAATTAAGAATTACCAAAATTAGTATGAGTAAGAAAATGTATTATCATGAAATTTATTATAATAAAATTTCTTTAAAAAAATGATTTTTCAAATATAATTTGATGTTGGGCACTTTATAAAATTATTTATTTTAGAGCACGGTTCTATCGTAAAATATATAGTACATACTTGGGAAAGTATCAAAAATAATTGTGCTCCTTTGTTGTATTTTTAAATGTTTGAGTAATTTTGCGTCGCTATATGAAAATATTGTATATTCCTATGAAAATATAATTTTAATTTTATATGATCATTGTTATTTTATATTGTTACATTTATTACTCATTTTTATTTGTTATTTACAAATTATCTACATTACAATCTTAACCAAACAAGCACTTTTCGGAAAAACTAATAAGTAATGGAGGAACAAAATTAGGAATTACAAAAATGACCATAGAACGTTCTATTGTCTGACTATTGTTGACTGTTTTGATTTTGAGTTTATGGTTAACAGAAGGGTGCTGCTGGGTGTCAGTTGTGAGAAGTTGGTCCAGCAAGTGTTGCAGCTTAATCACTTTCAATCAGTCGGTGAGTTAAGATTTGGCTGTTTTTTTTCTCTTCAAAACTTATATTTTTCTTGTGTCGTAAAATACTAGTAGCGATATTAACTTAAAAACTAACAATAAAACATAATAATTAATTCGTTTCAGCAATAATGTTTGTTTCAAAAATTTGGATTTTCATGTGGTTGTTTTGTGCAAGTGCTCTATTGGCATCCGCTGCACCACTGGCCAATGTAAGTAACAGAAAGGTTTGCATGAAGATTTGAATTCATTAAAAATAAGAATATTTTTTTTAGAAATTTAAATGAATAAAAAATGATAAGCGAAAGTTTTTAAAAAATTTCAGTGGTTAAACTTTAAGTGACCGATGCTCAAAATATTGAATGTTCGACGGTTGTGTTAATAATAATATTTAGACAGTCTTCGACTATTACTCTTACTGAGCGGACGTGTTCTCTAGACTACGGGTGTTCTTTGTGCCTTGTGCGTTCTCTTTTGCAATTCTTTGCATACTTATACATAAGTGCGTGCGTTATTTTCGTTCTTGATTCTTTTTTACTGAATTTGTTAGAAAACAGTGAAATTGTGAGTAACTTTTGATTAATTATAGCCCCAGGGCCTCCAAATCTTGGGGACAATAGGTTTGCTTTGCTTTCCTCTAGTCCCAAAAGCAAACGTAAAAAACCGTCTTATCGACCACTCGATATCTTTCCTGACCTACCGCTGATCAAAAAAAGTTAATCCCAAGTTTGTCACAATTTCTGCAATTGCTTGAAACAAACCACTTTCGAAATATTCATGCTTTGCCGTGCATAAAGCGCTAGAAGCCATAAGCAAGGAAGTAATATCTGTTTCAGAGTTACGCGACAGTAATTTATTTTTACTTGCGAAAAACCCTAAAATCGCTGATAAATTTATATCGACGAAATGGTTGAATGGAATATGTGAAATTGTAGCAAAATATCAAGACAATTTAAACAGTACGAAAGGGACAATCTACGCGCCCTGTCTTAACGATTTACCAGAACAAGAAATTATTGATAATTTGAGAGATCAAGGAGTAGTTTCAGTCTATAAATTTAATAAAATTTTGGGCGGCAACTCAAAACCAAGTGGAGTGGTGCTACTTTCATTTGACTTGTGCAAACTTCCTGAAAAATTTGAAGTTTCATGGTGCACAGATCGTGTAAGGGCTTATTATCCAAACCCAATGAGATGTAAAAGCTGTCAACTTCTTGGTTATACGGCCAAGCGATGCAACAACAACCCTGCTTGTGATACATGCAACCTAGTTACCACCACACGTCTCCATTCCCTACACTCGTCCATAATGTGCAAATTGTTCTGGCGGTCATCCGTCTTTGTCACGCATATGTCCCAAATACACACAATCACGTGAAATCTTAAAAATAAAAACCCAAAATAAATGTTCCATGTGAGAAGCACTTAAGCTGCATCGAGAACAAACCCCTCCATCACCGGCAACACTTTTGCTGCCGCTGTAAAACAAAACAATTTTCATCTCCATTATTGATTCTTGGCGATTTCAATGCGTGGAGTCCGCTTTGGGGTTCTTCTTGCACCAATTAAAGAGATAACATCTTGGAAGATCTGAAGACTTGACGCTTTTAAATGATAGATCTCCTACTCATTTCCCTGCCCATATATCATTCACGAACGAAGGTTTAGTGCTTTGTTCTATCTTTATTGCTCCTAAGCTCAATAGCCGCACATTCGATCATTTTTCAATCGTTACAGACTTGTCTACACGATAAGAAAACAAAGGATCAGCAAAGTCTAAATTTTTGACAGATAAAGCAGATTAGTTTAAATTTCAACAACATTGTAAAAAACTTTCTGCTGAGTTACCAACAGTTGAAAATATAAGTAAGGAAACAGCCATTATAACTAAAATAATACGAACCTCAGCTCATAATTCTATTCCATAAATCGGTAAAAAAATGTTTAAAAGACTCGTGCCATATTGATCAAGTGAACTATCGATACTTAGAAACGAAAAGCAATCCCTTTTTTTTTGTTTGTGTTTTCTCGCACTAACAGTACTGAACAGAAGGCTAAGTAAAAAATAATGAAAAGCAATCCCTTTGTTTGGAATATTAAAGAACGCGAACTATTCCTAACTTGGTAAAATACAAAAAAGCGAATGCTATATTTCGAAAAAAATCAAAAGAAGAAAAAAGAGCAAGTTTGGTAAAGATTACAGAGTCTAGGTATTACTCCTAAAACAGGAATTAAGAAAGTTTGGTCTGACATAAAAATGCTTTCAGGTTCTTATTCTCAAGCAGCTGTTAAATTTATCAGCGGTCCTAATGGCCCAATTTTTGATCCTAAGGGAACTTCAGATCATTTCTCTTCTGTCTGGTGTAACTACTCAAATAACTCAAACTTTCACTCTGATTTTGTGTCAAATAAAACGAAAACACTAGGAAAAACACACGATAACTGCAACTCTTTAGGAAATATTATTGATTCCGATATAACATATACAGAGTTTGATTCCGCCATCTCATTTATGTCTGGCAGAACGCCTGGTGCTCTCTCTCTTATACAATGTTGAAAAATTCCCCAATTGATCTTAAAAATAGAATTGTCAAATTACTTACTTACTTACTTATTTACTTAGGTGGCCATAACAACCCGTTACCGGGTTATGGCCGACCTCAAAAGCTCTCTCCAGGCGCCTCTGCTTCGCGCGCGCCTTCTTCAATCAGTCAAGGTTGGATAGGGTTTCCTCGGCTTGGTCTTTATATCCGAGGCATGGTCTTCCTCTTCGTCGTCGCCCAGCGGCTTTCGCATCAAACACTTTTTTCGCCGGAGCTTCTTCGTCCATACGCACAACATGTCCCAGCCAGCGCAGACGTTGGATAGTGATGCGCTTGACTATGTCAATGTCAGCGTAGGGCTCGTACAGTTCGTGGTTCATTCGAATACGGTAGTCGTCACCGACATGAACAGGACCCAAAATTTTGCGAAGAATTTTTCTCTCAAACACCCCAAGCGTGGCTACATCAGTCTGCGACACAACCCATGCTTCTGCACCGTAAAGTAGCACGGATAAGATGAGCGTCTTGTAGAGTGTCAGTTTTTTCGGGCGAGATAGGTCTCTACTACTCAATTGCTTACTGAGACCATAGTAACACCTATTAGCAAGAGTTAGTCTTCGCTTTATCTCCAGGCTGACATCGCTTTGAGTGTTCACGGCGGTGCCAAGATAGGTGAATTCCTTGACAACTTCGAAAGTATAGCTGTTCACAGTAACGTAGAATCCAATATGCCGCGTCTCCCTGTTTGTTTATGGACGTCAAACCACCTTCGCAGACTCTTTTTCGATAGCAGAGAATGCAGCAGTAACATCTCGCGTACAACGTCCAATGATATCAATATCATCGGCTAATGCAAGGAGCTGGACACTTTTGTAGAAAATATTGCCATTACGATGTACACTGGCTCTTCGCAACACCCCTTCCATCACAAAGTTGAAGAGGTTGCAGGATAGTAGATCGCCTAGCTCGGTATCAAATGGTTCGGAGAGGTCCCTTTCTACTCTGACGGAGCTGGCTGTGTTGCTCAACGTCATTCTGCAAAGTGCCACCATCTTCGCAGGTATACCGAACTGAGACATAGTGGCATACAGGCAATCCCGTATCGGGCTATCGAAAGCAGCTTTAAAATCGATAAAGAGATGATGGGTATCGATCTGTTTTTCGTGGGTTTTTTCCAGGATTTGACGTAGTGTGAAAATCTGGTCTATGGTGGACTTACCAGGTCTAAAGCCGCACTGATAAGGCCCAATCAGTGTGTTGGCTAACGGCTTAAGTCTTTCACACAGTACAGTCGACAGGACCTTGTAAGAGATGGCAAGAAGACTGGACCCCGGTAGTTAGCGCAAATTCTCGGGTCACCTTTCTTCAGTACAGGACAAAGAACATTGAGATTCCAATCGTCGGGCATGCTTTCTACTAGCCATATTTTGCAGATGAGTTGATGCATACACCCTATCAGCTCATCGCCGCCGGTCTTGAACAATTCAGCAGGCAGGCCATCAGCACCAGCCGCTTTGTTGTTCATAAGTCGTTGGATCACAGCTCGTACCGCGTCATGGCTACGTGGTGGTACGTCCACACCATCGTCCATAATCTCAGTGTACCCTGCGCGTAACTTCGAGTTTCTCACGCTCGTGCCTTTCCTGCTCTCGTTTCTTGCGTCTGAAAAGGCGCCTGTCTTCCTTTCTCTTTTCCCGGAAGTTTTCGTGCACGGCTCGCGTTGCGGCTGACTGCAGGGTTCTTTTATAGGCGGCGTTTTTCACTGCAGTAGCTTCGCGACACTCCTGGTCATACCATTGATTTCGCGGAAGTTGGCGTTGGAAACCAATGACTTCCTCAGCGGCAGAGCGCATGGAGCGGGATATATGCGCCCAAAGTCCACCGGCATCATCGGGTAGAGAGTCAGGTTGAAGGAGCAGTTCTAAGAGGCGAAAGGAATAGGCTTCGGCCGTCCGATGTGATTGCAGCTTAGCGACGTCCAGCTTTCGCTGCGTACCAAAGCGTACACCCTTTGCATTGCACAGCCGCATGCGTGTCTTGGCTGCAACAAGATAATGATTGAAGTTAATATTGACTCGCCGGAACGTACGTAAATCTTGCACGCTGAAAGCATGCCTTCCGTCGATCACAACATAATCGATTTGGTTGCGTGTTTTCTGATCAGGGGACAGCCAGGTGGACTTGTGGATATCGAGGTGTTGAAATCTGGTGCTACTTACTACCATGTTTCGCGCCGCGGCGAAGTCGATCAGCCGTAGACCGTTGTTTGAGGTGGTCTCGTGAAGGCTGAACTGAACGACAGTGGGGCCAAATATACCTTCTCTTCCGACCTTTCCGTTGAAATCCCCGAGTACAATTTTGACGTCCGGACCGGGAAGCGGTCGTATACTTCCTCGAGTCTTGGCCATCATGGCTTTTAAAAAAATTATCTTTTATCATTGATCTCGAAAAACATAAAAAAAAAATCACTTCCTCAATTGTATATCAAAGATTATTTGCGGAACATACTATCCCACTTCGTGCTCATTGCAAATCAATTTACACTGATGGTTCAAAGTCTGATACTCACACGAGCTTTGCTGTTGTTGACGATGATGGCAGAACCATAATGGTTGGTCATTTACCCCCTTACTGTTCAATGTAAACGGCGGAAGCTGCCGCTGTTAACAACGCAGTCCTGTTTGCATTAAGATCTGAGGCAAAAACTTTAGTGTGCACAGATAACAAGTCAACTATTTCAGCTCTTTTGAACACTGGTAATAAGTCCTATCTTATATCACGTATACGTAGCATCCTTATTGAAAACAGTGACATAATAAAAGTTATGTGGATACCAGGCCACTCTGGTATTAAAGGAAACGAATAATCTGATGAAAGAGAAAAATTTGCCGCGAAACAGCCACTTTTCATGTATGATTTCATCAAAAAAAAAACCAGATAAATTTCGTTAAATTTTTTCTCAACAAGATACGTTAAAGGCAAATGAGTGGAGAAACGTTCAACATCACTACGCTGATTGTAGTGATGATGGTGAAAAACCAATCTATCCAACCTCAGGTCGTTGCAACAATATTAAAGCGTTCGTTCGTCTTCGTTTAGGTCACACAATTGCAGCACATTCACATTTGTTGAAAGGTTCTGGCACTCAGCCTAGCCTATGTTGTAATGTGTCATCTATATATGTAATTCACCTTCTCAACGAAAAATGCTGGGCCAACTTCACATGCAAATTTTTGTATGACTTATAGTTTTTTGCAAGTTTCATATAGAAAACGTTGAAATATTTTTTTTTGCAATACGGCACATCGTGGCACAAGTCGAGCACATTACAGCACAACATCAAATGTTTGAAAAATCAAAAATGCTCGGTCAACTTCACTCTAAAAAATTATTTTGTTTAAAAAAATCGAATCCTCTGGACGATTTTTTTAAAAAATACGGCACATCATAGCACATGGCAGCACAAGTTCTATTTCTTAAAAAAATCAAAAAATGCTGGGCCAACTTCACACACATCACATTCTCACAACTTCCATTTAGCCTTTTGGGAGGAACGAAATTCAGATCGTGGCGGCATTTTTTGAGTAATTAGACATTGCAGAACAGAATTGTTGATGAACGCTGTCGTTGACTGGAAGAAAAACTGCCGGAAATTACTTCATATATGTACATAGATATTTAAATTTAATTTTTTGAGAATCAACAAGAGCACTCTTAAGAGAACTTGCAATAATGAATCCTATTTAAATTTTCTTTCTTTCTCTTAACGACTTTATTCTCAAAGTTCAGAAAGTACTAATAAAATTTGTTTATAGTTTAAAGTTAACGAAGTCTACATAGTTCATGCCAAACATGACTAGGTCCATCGAAAAATTTGGTTTAACTTACATTTTTCTATTTTTGTATCTTAACTTAACGTTTGTTAATCCATTAATTGAACTAATTTTAAAATTATGTGAATATTTAAATTAAAAAGTTAAAACATATTTTTCCCACAGATGATTAATATGCGAATAAGTCATATTCACCAACATAAATCAAATTGAAATGTGTCTTTATCGCAGAATATTTTGTTTTAAAAAATAAACACTTCTTACAAAATTATATCAATTTACAGCCCAAAGCAACCGGCGTCAAGCCGATAACATTTTCGTCACGTAAACCTCGACCTACACGATCTGAAAAAGATATGACGTCTAATCCTCTTCTAATGTATGTAGTTTTATGTTCGTAAAAAAAAAGCAATAAAATATTGTAAAGAAAACTAAATATGTATATTATATCATTAATTAATATATCGTTGGAAGCATAATAAAATGTTAAAAAGAAAATTAAAATTGGTTTCTTTGAATCGAATAGTGAGCGAATCTTAAATCTTTTTCATATAACCTCAGTTGACTCAGTTGAGCTGTATGGTAAACTTATGGTTAGTTATATGGAACATTAAAATTTGGATAACAAAACCACATTCTATTAGGAAAAAAACTCATAAAAAGAAATTGATTAAAAAAAGTTTTTTTTTGATTACGGCTAGTAATAGTTATTGGTACTGCTAGAAAAAATTTAATTTTTTCTTTAATTTTTCACTGATTTATTGAAATGCTCTCGTACTGTCGTCATTATTTACCACATACTTTGGTATGTTAAAATTGAAACTTTCATTTATGTCTTTGCAAACAAGCGCTGGTTCCCGTGGTATTTCTTTTTCTTCATTGGATTTTAATCTTTCTCTGCCATTTTCAGAACTCCTCTGTGTGGAGATTGTTTCGTTATTAGTCTCTAACATCTTAGACTAAAAAAAATTTAAGGATTTGACTTTTAAACATTCTATTATACAGCCGTTGAAAAATACTTAAGAACGGTGTTTATTTTTCATTGTAATAGCTTTTATTCATTAAAATTTTTTGAATTTCTTAAAAATTATGCTTAATTTTATGAAATAATGATATTTCAATAATATTAAAACGAAAAAATAAAATATTCTGCTTCAATTACAAAAAAAAAATCTACTTAACATGAAAAATATCAAAAATAATGAAGAAAAATACTTAAGATCGATCCAAACAATGATTGGAAAGTATCAAAAATCAATTAAAAAATATTAAAAAAACGATCAATACTTTGTTGCAAAGTCTTCTTGCTTTATTACAACCGCACAACACCGTTGCATCGATTCAATTAAGACCCTGCATCGTTCCACAGGAATGGCCTCCCAGGCTTCCTTTGCTCTTTCGAATATCTGGTAAAAATTAGTAATATTTTGCGTATTGAGTGCATTTTTCAGGCCATTGCAAAGATGGTCGATAGGATTGAAATCCGCGCTTGAGGATGCTCAATCCAAAACCGGCCTTGAAAAACATTTTAAGCAACTCGAGCTGTGTGTTTAGGGTCATTGTCTTTTTGAAATTTTCATATGACCGTCAAATTCTCTTCGGCCCATGGTAACATTACGTTCTGGAGTATCTCAACATATTGAATTGCATCCATAGTACCTTCAATTCGGTGTATTGGCCCGAATCCCTTCGACGAATAGCATCCCCATATCATTATTGATCCGCCATCGCGCTTGACTACTGGTGAAGCATACTTTGGCCTTTGCTCGGAATCACATCCCTTGGACTCAAAACCAGTGGCACCATTATATTTTTAGTGATGCAACAAAGATGAATAGATCAGGACCAGATGGTAGAAAGAAGTGGCATTTGATCCAAATTACGTTTCACCAGTCAAGAGCGGTGGCGGATCAATAATGATCTGGGAATGGTTTTCGTGGAGTGAAATCGGGCTTATGCACCGAATTGAAGGTACTATGGATGCAATTCAATATGTTGAGATACTCCAGAACGTAATGTTACCATGGGCCGAAGAGAATATGACGGTCATATGAAAATTTCAAAAAGACAATGACCCTAAACACACATCTCGAGTTGCTTAAAATGTTTTTCAAGGCCGGTTTTGGATTGAGCATCCTCAAGCGCGGATTTCAATCCTATCGACCATCTTTGCAATGGCCTGAAAAATGCACTCAATACGCAAAATATTACTAATTTTGACCAGTTATTCGAAAGAGCAAAGGAAGCCTGGGAGGCCATTCCTGTGGAACGATGCAGGGTCTTAATTGAATCGATGCAACGGTGTTGTGCGGTTGTAATAAAGCAAAAAGACTTTGCAACAAAGTATTGATCGTTTTTTTAATATTTTTTAATTGATTTTTGATACTTTCCAATCATTGTTTGGATCGTTCTTAAGTATTTTTCTTCATTATTTTTGATATTTTTCATGTTAAGTAGATTTTTTTTTGTAATTGAAGCAAAATATTTTATTTTTTCTTTTTAATATTATTGAAATATCTTTATTTCATAAAATTAAGCATGATTTTTAAGAAATTCAAAATATTTTAATGAATAAAAGCTATTACAATGAAAAATAAACACCGTTCTTAAGTATTTTTCAACGGCTGTATATAACTATTGAATAAATTTTTTGTTTATGTCACACTCGCAACATCCACATTTTAAGATCATTCATTGTACACCTAGAAAAACCTTAACCCTTTTTCTACTGGTGTTCGGTTAATCGAACGTTAAATTTGTCTATTTTCAAAAATTTTTTTTTTTACACCTTGAAGATAAATGATATCCACAAAACAGTTACGTTCAGATTGTAACTTGATCTTTTAGCTATTTAAGAATAATCTTTGCCACCCCCATTCCCTACCGTAGTTCTAGAGCGGGCTAGTTGAAAAATACCTTGCCGATGGACCTTTCTTGTAAATTATATTAAAAAAATATTAAATAAAAAAAAAAAACAAGATAAGGTGTTATCTTCGGCCAGGCTGAAACTCACATACCCTACACTGCACTGAAAGTACATTTTAACCGTTCGTTTATTGAAGAATTTTTAATCGGTCGTTAGAGTATTAGCCACCCGGGTGACTTATTGAAAAATGTACGTAATGTGTATGACCCGAAAGCGAATAGGCATAAGATTGATAGGCAAAATGCACGTGGGATATTGCCGACAACCTAGTCCGCTATTTCCGACGATTTTTTGTTATATTTGTGTCTATTATAAATGTTGGGTATAAACAATGCACATACATTGAAAGTTCGTTGTAACAGTGTCGATTTTAAAATTTGAAACTGAATTTGAGGAATAATTATCGACCGCTGTCCTTTTCGGCAGTACATTCCATTTAAGCCGAACAAATACGGTATAAAAATAAATTGGTCTGCTGACTCGAGGACTCATTATACGCTTCAAGGAGAACTCTATTGAGGGAAGCTACCGGATGAAACCCGAGGAAAAGATCTTGGTGAGAAAGTTATTTTGTGATTAGTTTATGGATAATTAATGCATCACATTGACGATAGCAGAAGATATTGTCAAGAAGAAATTGAGCATAATTGGTAAAATTTGCCGGAATAAAAAATGTGTTCCTGCATAGCTAATGTTCAAGCGGAAAGATCCGGTTGGAAAAAGTACATTTGCATTTCGAGAGAATGCAACATTGGTATCATATGTGATCAGGAGAAACGAATCGGTAGCCTTCCTTTCAACCATGTACATCACCAAGGCTGTAGATATAACTCCAAAGCCCGCAAGCCGATACTTATCTTGGATTATAACAAGACAAAAGGAGGAAAGCATTCATTCATTGAATCTTATCATGGACGAAATGACCCCAAACCATTCGTGTAAACGTGGAACCAGTTGCTGGTCCATGGCTCTGTTTTTTAATTTGGTCGACATCGCTACCCTTGCCGCTTACATCATACACACTGAGAACAACCAGCTATTTCAATTGTAATAAGAACTGTACGATAGAAACATTCCCCGACGTTTGCAAAATCGGCATGTTACATATAAAGAAGCCGCATCTTATGTCTGCAATATGCGATATGTTTGGTTATGAATTGTCTCTGAAAACACAATATGAGTCTGAGACACCACAATTGGATGCTAGCGGTTGCGATAAGATTCAGGGCAAGTGTCACCAACGCGTTTGATGACAAAGAAATTTGAGCAAGCGCTACAGACTATGCAAAAACCCAGTATGCGCTCAACACACTAAAAAGGAAATAGGAAACCTGCACGCGTTTTCTTTCTAATTATTTCTTGTATTTTTCTATTTTCCTATTTATTATGTCTTCACTTGTCTTTCATTCAATAAAATTTGATAAACAATTTAACATATTTCTATCATATTATGGTTTTTGCAACACATGTTGTGTGCATTACACACGTAGTCACCGGGGTGACTAATACTACAACAAGAGATTAGACTTGAACTTTCAGATAAATACGCCCACAGGTAAGACCTAAAAAATCCAAATATATCTTAAAATGATCCTAACTAAAATCGTAGTAAAGTCAGAAACGCCTACCATCCTAGGTAAATTTGAACAATGATAAATATTGGAAAATAACTGAAAAAGTCACCCGGGTGACTAATACTCTAACGGAGGGTTAAATAAATGTTAAAACGACGTTGAAAAGGTTGAATAAGTCGAACAAAATGTGAAATGTTAGAAAGGTTGACAGAGGTTGAAAAATGTTGATAAAGTCGAAAATATATGCAAAATGTTGAAAAAAGTTGAGAGAGGTTGAAAAACGCTAAAAAAGTTTAAAGAGGTTGAAAAATTCCAACAAATACATATAGGATATATTGGAAAAACTTAAAGGGTTGAAAAAGTCAAAAGAATACTGAAAAAAATTAATAGAAATGAAAAATTTGAAATAAGCCACGCCCACTTCTCCAATTCCGCCCACTTTTGGTTTAATAAATTATATTCGTGATGGACATCCTCATATTAAATTTAAGCACAATAGCTTGTACAGTTTGCGATATATGCCACAGTTAAGTTTAAAATTTAGGGCGGTGACACACCCACTGGTACAATTCAGTCCGGTTTTGATCTAGAAACAGCTTTCCGTAAGCAAACCTCGTTCACCAAATTTTAGTGTGACTGCTCACATGTTTCGATAAATATGCCACTTACCGTATTTTATTTGTATGGGAGGTGCCACGCCCACTGGTGCTATTTCAGCCACATTTGATTCAGATATACTCTATAGCAACTGAACCACTTACATTAAATTTCATAGCAATTGCTGCAATATAGTTCACTTAAAACAGCGCTTACAAATTGATGTTAATATGGGAGTTCCCACGCCCACTGATAAAATCCCGTCAAAATTCATTTATTTTTAAAGCATCCAAATGTGAAAATTTACCGCCTTTCTTTCCATCGCCTTTTTATAAAAATGAGTCAATAAAACACTACATTTTCATTTTCAGATGTACATTTCGGTGTATTAAACACCATCATCAGTGGTCATTTTTATTTCTAAATACAAAAAGAAATACAAAAAACACTAAATATGTATTTTAAATACATAAAAACATTTATACATACATACAAATTGTTCAACTTTTCAGACAATAATATTTAATTTTAAATGTTAGCTTACAACAGCTCCTCGTAGTGTGCCATGAATCTTAAAACAAAAGCCAAAACATAAACTTTGAACTTTGTAAAAGCTTTACGCTTTATGTTTTATTTTCTTTTATCAAATTAAAAAGAGATGACCTGATCGGTGCATCCATCGTATACATCATGATTTTATTGTTCTTATGCATATGAATGGTTTCATATGCGTCTAAGCTTTCTTCTTTTTGCACTTGCTTTATTAATTTTAAATTTTTTATTGATATGTTGTGGTTATTTTCTAACGCATGTAAAGCAATAGCTGACTTATTAGGCCTAACATATTTGATATGCGAAAAATGTTCGTTGAACCTCGTCTCTATGTTTCGTTTTGTTTGCCCTACGTATTTTTGTAAACAATGAGTGCAATTGACCTCATATATGCCAGATTTCTTGTTATCATCTGTCTTGTCTTTCGTTGTTCCTAGTTTATGTTTGAGTTTATCGTTTGATACAAAAACTAAGTCAATGTTTTGTTTTTTGAAAATGCACTTTAATTTATTTGTTATTGCAGGCGCAAAATGTATTTTTATGCGCTTATTCGATTTTGTTTCTTGAGCTGAAGTTAATGTTGTAAAATCTTGTTTTCTCGATAATTTGGATTGTTTTTCAACCATCCTCGTTATGATTTTTCTTTCGTAACCATTTAACTCCGCCACATATTTGATGCACTCAAGTTCTTCCATGTAACTTTTAACACTAAGCGGCAATTTACAAAGCCTAAAAACCATACTATTGAATGCAGCTCTTTTATATTGCATAGGACACAAAGAATCACTTGGGATATACCGCGGAATATTTGTAGGTTTCCTGTAAATTGCAAAGGATAATTTGTTATTTGCCATTCTAGTAAACATTACATCAAGAAAAGGTAGTTTTTTCTAGTTTTCCATTTCGCTTGTAAATTTAATTGCAGAACATTTAGAATTTAAAATAGTTAAAATATCATTAACTTTATTTTTGTGAACCACGGCAAAAATGTCATCTACATATCGGAACCATACTCTTGGAAGATTACCTTCTAGTTCTAATTCACATTCAAATGAAGACAGAAATAGTTCCGCTAAAAAGGGTGATAGCGAATTTCCCATCGCAGTGCCTTCAACTATTTTAAAAAATTTGTTAGAAAACTGAAAACAGTTGTGGTTCATGCATAATTTAGCAGCTTCTAAATAGATTTCTTTCTTTTCACAATTCCATTCTCTTTCATTTAGCCATACTTTTAGTAACTTCAACGTTTTATCTATTGGTATGCTAGGAAACAAAGCCACAACATCAAAAGAAATCAAAATTTCGCCTTCTTTTAAAACGACATTCTTGATTTTATCAACGAATTCGAATGTATTTTTCACGCTATATTTAAACCCGTTTTTATATTTTTTAAATTCAGCTACTAACCACTTAGAAACTTTTTCCGTCGGGGAATTAATGTTTGAAATTATGGGTCTCATTTTTAGAATGGGCTTATGAGTCTTTGGTAGACCATACATTTTTGGAATCGAAGGATTTGAAACTAACAACTTGAACTTAATTTTTGGTCCGAAAACTTTTGATAGTTGAATAGTTTTTAATAAAGCAGTTGATTCTTTGATCATAGTTGGTAATGGTGTTTTATTTAACTCAATGACATTGCTGGCAGACGTTATTTCGCTCATTTTATCCAAATAATGTGCCTTGTCCATTATAACCAAATCGCGTCCTTTATCAGACTTGATATATACACAATTTCTTTTTCTTAATTTCTGAATAATGATGGCTTCATGTGATTTTTTATTTTTATAACGAGATTGTGCTCTTGTAGCCATTTCTAAAATAGGTTTAACCTCTTTTCTAACTTCTTTTTTATTAATATCTGGTAATATGTAGATTACTCTCATAGCACATTATCTATAACAATAAAAGTTTTTTGTTTATATGGGAGGTGCCACGCCCACAGGTACTGTTGGACTATCTTTCTGTAATAAGAGAACTTATAGCAAGTATATCTATCTACAAGTATTTGCCCTTCAACGATTTTTTTCAGTAAACTGGCTGAGCTTGTATTGATGACTGTTTTCAGCGCCATCATCTCAAAAATTTTTATGAAAATCGTTTGTGCCAATTTTGAGATATACGGAATTAAATTTTTTAACAGTTGAAAAGTGCCACGCCCACTCTTCCGATTCCGCCCACTTTTATCAAAATTTAAGATATAGTTGACATGTATCCGTTTATTAAATTGCATCGCAATATCTTGAACGGCTTACAAGATATGGTAGTATAAATTATAAAATTTAGAGCTGTGCCACGCCCCTATACGATCCTTTGGAAACCTGAAACCTATCCTGATCCTAATTCGGTTCACATGTGCACCAAATTACCAACTTTCATCAAAATCGGTGCAACTTTTTTCAAAATTGGCCTGGGTAAATTTACATAGAGTATGGGCGGTAGGCGTGTTCGTAAACCGATTTCACCCATTTTTAATACCAAGATGCCTGTAAGAAGGTGTGACCTGTGTGTAAAAGTTTCATTCAATTAGCTTTCTTGGTTTTCCCGTAAACCTGATTTCAGCAGACGGACAGACAGACAGACAGACAGACGGACATCGCTATATCGACTCATGTGGTGACGCTGATCAAGAATATATTTACTTTTCCATACCTGCCACGTCCCCTTCTAAGTGTTACAAACGGAGAGACAAAGTGAATATACCCTCGGTGTAGGGTATAATTACTACCATACATCTGTAGCAAAAGTTTTTTGTGATAGATACTCCTTCAAATAATACAAAAAGCCTTTGCACCTTATTTCTTTAAAAAGACATTTTACTACCAGTAAATCTCACTTTTTACTGATGGATTGGTATTAATTGAAAGAAATTCTCCTAGATGCTTACGTAGCATATATCAATACATTTTCCCATTCTCAAACATTTCCCAGCTCTGCATATTCTTGGTGTTGCATATCTAACGTTTGAGTAGACCATCGACTTTCGTTGTTAGACTCCGGGTCCTAAACAGAGGCTATATATTTGACTAGAGCAGATTCAATGAATTGTTTGGTTTTCTGTCACATTTGCTGCTGCTAAAGCATTTTTAGCAGTGGTCAAATTCTTCATGTTATCCACCTTATACTATTTGATGATATTTTGCCACTTAATTTTCAATATTTTAAAAATTTTAAAAATTTTAATCCAAATTTTTCAATATTAAAAGTTTCTTTTTTCTAATTTTTTGTTCTTCTTTGTTTCACACAAACTAACAATTGTCAAAGTATTCAACGAAGACGTTGAAAGTTGCCCAATTTCATTCATTGCGTTGACGGATACTTGCGGTTTGGCCGTACTTCATACAAAAGGTATTGATTTCATCTTAACTGTTTGGAGGCCTTTGCTTTTTCCACAAAATTTTGTCAGAAGATCTTTATTTATACTTTACGCTCACAAGCTCACAATTGCTTCTAAAGTTTTTCGATGTCATTCCCACTACTCTTACTGGCAGTTGTTTTTAAGTTGACGTCTTACGATTAATGAGCATTTCAGTAAATTAATTATATTATAATTAAATTTGATCTAATGGCAGGAATTTAGTTTACTTTATAATTTGGTAAAACTTCACACGATTTAGTGTTGAATGGAATGTGAGCTGCTTAAATTCTCAATAAATAAGGGAAATGATTTTTGATTTATAATTTCCGATAATTTAAATACAAATTACTTGATTATCTTGAAACAACTAACCACTTATTAACATCTGAATACAACAAGGTAATTATTTTCGTATTTAACTTAATTCCCAACAAGCGATAACAAACTATATATAACAAATTATTTTCGTAGTTGAACTTTTATCATCAGTTATAGATTTTTAAAAAAATGTAAAGGACATTATATTAGGGAGGTTTTTGTTATAAAAAAAAAAATTGTATTCAAACAAAACACTAAATGTTATAAGTCGAAACAATTTAAAAAAAAAACGGCGGGTTACACTCCGGGAGTGCCGACAGAAGTGAAAACAAATCGTTTAATGGCAAGTTTTTCTTAGTTGGTATGTGTGCGTTTTCTTTTTATATGGCAATGCAATGGAAGACAAAAACGGAATATGTATTCAAATTTTACTCTCGATCTCATTCTCAATTTGTCAACGCAACAACGCGGAATTTGAAAGAAACAAACATGTAAGCATAACAATCGTTGAATGAGAATGGAAACAATAGAACATTCAAATTTTACTATCGCATTCATGACGGGGAATCCCGATGACGGTCGGTGTCGCGAGTTTATACTTTTTTCCTCAGCCGCACAACGTGCCACTTCAATAATTGCTGGAAGAAGTATATTCGGCTCAGTAGCCTCAACTGTGAATAATTAAATTTGAGCTAAGAATTCCTTATGTTTGAGAACAAAAATTTATTCTGATTGCAGTAAGAAACATCATTCCGAATTATGTAATTATAAGAAAAAATCAGGTAAAGAAAGTACCTGGACCTGTGACTAAATAGCTAAAACATAATTTTTCTTAAACTTAACTTAAAAATCTGCTGCTTCCGACAGACACTATGACACCTTATTTATCAAAATCGGCTTATTCGTTGCCGAGTTATGGCTGTTAGAATATTCAAACTGCTTAAAACGCCATCAAGTGACAGTTTATCAAAATACAAATGACTTAAACAAAATCTGATTGTTCTTAAAAAAACTATTACACCTCATTTGTCTAAATCGGTTTAGTAATAGCCGAGATATAACGTTTTAAAGTTTTTCAAAAAACCAAATTTGCTTGCTGCTTGCTCTGCTTTTGGCTGCGCTAGCAGAGAAAAATTTGCTGACTGAGCAACAGCTAACCGGAAGTCAACATATGTATGCTACAAATTTAAAATTTTTTTCTAAAAAATTGCATACATTGACGGGCCATTTTTTTTTTTAAAAACGTTGCCTGCTTTTAGGCGCAATTAATAATTTACCCCTTAAAGTATGCAGCACTCTCTGACAAATTTCAAAATAACGCCTAAAAGTAGGCAACATTAACTGAAATTTTTAAAATTGTTGCCTACTTTTAGGCGCTATTTTGAAATTTGTCAGAGAGTGTTTCATACTTTTAGGGGCAAATTATTAATACCGCCTAAAAGTAGGCAACGTTTCTTAAATCGAGTTCGTTTTTCGAGTCTTCAAAATTCTAAAATCAAGTTTGTTTCCGAAGTCTTTCCAATTTGAAATCGAGTTCGTTTGCCAAGTCTTCAAACTTCTGAAATCGAGTTCGTTTCCCAAGTCTTCAAAATTCTAAAATCGAGTTCGTTTCCCAAGTATTAAAAATTCCAAAATCGAGTTCGTTTCCCAAGTCTTCAAAATTCCAAAATCGAGTTCGTTCCCCAAGTCTTCAAAGAACATTCAAATTTTACTATCGCATTCAAGAAGGGGAATCCCGATGACGGTCGGTGTCGCGAGTTTATACTTTTTTCCTCAGCCGCACAACGTGCCATAAGAAGTTTTCACTTCAAAAAACTTTTTATTTTGTTTAATCAATTTTCTTTCACGGCTCATGTCTTCGCAAAATAGTAGGTGAGTTATGCAAGGGGATGTAAAATGTATTTGGCATGATTTTCTAAAATCGGGATTTTCTGTTAAATAAAAAATAATGAAATTACTTCATTTGGATGAATTTCCGTTCACAAAGTCAGTTGAAATATTGCGCTTTGCCTCCACTTTATCCCTAAAACTCTTGTCATTATTTACCACATTTTTCTGACCCGCTGGTTCCCGTGGTATTTCTCTTTTTTCAGTAGATTTTGATCGGTTCTGCCATTTCCAGAACGCTTCTTTGTGGAACTGGTTTCGTTATTTGCCTCAGATATTTTCAACTAAATAAAATTTAAAGATTTGACTTTAAAACATGCTATATATAACCATTGAATAAATTTTTACAATAAAATCTTTTGTTTATATCACACTCGCAACATCCACATTTTAAGATCGTCCATTGTACACTTAGAAAAACCTTAAGTATTTTTTTGGTATTTGAACAACGTTGTCTTGTAGCCAAATGATTTTGACAGTTAATATCCAAAATGTTTGGTCATTATAGATCATTGAAGGTCTTTATAAAAACAGTAGAGAACACAGAGATCAGTAGTGTAGCTAGTAAGGCGAATGTGGTAGTTGCCTCGATCTCCAACATAGAAGTGGAGACATGATGGTGAGAATATGAAAGATGAATTTTAGAGTTTGGCATTTCTCGCACATCATACGGTGAAAATGCATTTCAAATATTGGATGGGTTAAGTTAGGTCAGAATAGACTTTACTACTTGTTTGACTGTTTGTAATATTAATGTGAATAATTAAGAATTATCAAAATTAATATGAGTAAAAAAATGTATTATCATGAAATTTATTATAATAAAATTTCTTTAAAAAAATTATTTTTCAAATATTAATTGCTGCTAAGCATCAATATTATTTATTTTAGAGCACGATTCTATCGTAAAATATATAGTACATACTTGGAAAAGCCTATCAAAAATAATTGTGGTCCTTTGTTGTATTTTTAAATGTTTGAGTAATTTTGCGTCGCTACATGAAAATATTGTATAAATATTTTATATTGAAAATATAATTTAAATTTTATATGATCATTGTTATTTTATATTGTTACATTTATTACTCATTTTTATTTGTTATTTACAAATTATCTACATTACAATCTTAACCAAACAAGCACTTTTCGGAAAAACTAATAAGTAATGGAGGAACAAAATTAGGAATTACAAAAATGACCATAGAACGTTCTATTGTCTGACTATTGTTGACTGTTTTGATTTTGAGTTTATGGTTAACAGAAGGGTGCTGCTGGGTGTCAGTTGTGAGAAGTTGGTCCAGCAAGTGTTGCAGCTTAATCACTTTCAATCAGTCGGTGAGTTAAGATTTGGCTGTTTTTTTTTTTCTCTTCAAAACTTATATTTTTCTTGTGTCGTAAGATACTAGTAGCGATACAAGCTTAAAAACTAACAATAAAACATAATAATTAATTCATTTCAGCAATTATGTTTGCCTCAAAAATTTGGATCTTCATATGCCTGTTTTGTGTAAATGCTCTAATGGCATCCACTGAACCTAAAGTCAATTTGGCCAATGTAAGTAACAGAAAGGTTTGCATGAAGATTTGAATTCATTAGAAATAAGAATATTTTTTTTAGAAATTTAAATGAATAAAAAATGATAAGCGAAAGTTTTTAAAAAATTTCAGTGGTAAAACTTTAAGTGACCAATGCTCAAAATATTGAATGCTCGACGGTTGTGTTAATAATAATATTTAGACAGTCTTCGACTATTACTCTTACTGAGCGGACGTGTTCTCTAGACTACGGGTGTTCTTTGTGCCTTGTGCGTTCTCTTTTGCAATTCTTTGCATACTTATACATAAGTGCGTGCGTTATTTTCGTTCTTGATTCTTTTTTACTGAATTTGTTAGAAAACAGTGAAATTGTGAGTAACTTTTGATTAATTATAGCCCCAGGGCCTCCAAATCTTGGGGACAATAGGTTTTGCTTTGCTTTCCTCTAGTGCCAAAAGCAAACGTAAAAAAACCGTCTTATAGACCGCTCGATATCTTTCCTGACAAACCGCTGATCAAAAAAAGATAATCCCAAGTTTGTCACAATTTCTGCAATTGATTGAAACAAACCGCTTTCGAAATATTCATGCTTTGCCGTGCATAAAGCGCTAGAAGCCATAAGCAAGGAAGTAATATCTGTTTCAGAGTTACGCGACAGTAATTTATTTTTACTTGCGAAAAACCCTAAAATCGCTGATAAATTTATATCGACGAAATGGTTGCATGGAATATCAAGTCAATTTAAACTGTACGAAAGGGACAATCTACGCGCCCTGTCTTAACAATGTACCAGAACAAGAAATTATTGATAATTTGAGAGATCAAGGAGTAGTCTATAAATTTAATAAAATTTTGGGCGGCAACTCAAAACCAAGTGGAGTATTGCTACTTTCATTTGACTTGTACAAACTTCCCGAAAAACTTAAAGTTTCATGGTGCACACCTCGTGTAAGGGCTTATTATCCAAACCCAATGAGATGTAAAGCTGTCAACTTCTTGGTAATACGGCCAAGCGATGCAACAACAACCCTGCTTGTGATACATGCAACCTAGTTACCACCACACGTCCCCATTCCCTACACTCGTCCATAATGTGCAAATTGTTCTGGCGGTCATCCGTCTTTGTCACGCATATGTCCCAAATACACACAATCACGTGAAATCTTAAAAATAAAAACCCAAAATAAATGTTCCATGTGAGAAGCACTTAAGCTGCATCGAGAACAAACCCCTCCATCACCGGCAACACTTTTGCTGCCGCTGTAAAACAAAACAATTTTCATCTCCATTATTGATTCTTGGCGATTTCAATGCGTGGAGTCCGCTTTGGGGTTCTTCTTGCACCAATCAAAGAATTAGCTGATGAAAGAGAAAAATTTGCCGCGAAACAGCCACTTTTCATGTATGATTTCATCAAAAAAAAAACCAGATAAATTTCGTTAAATTTCTTCTCAACAAGATACGTTAAAGGCAAATGAGTGGAGAAACGTTCAACATCACTACGCTGATTGTAGTGATGATGGTGAAAAACCAATCTATCCAACCTCAGGTCGTTGCAACAATATTAAAGCGTTCGTTCGTCTTCGTTTAGGTCACACAATTGCAACACATTCACATTTGTTGAAAGGTTCTGGCACTCAGCCTTGCCTATGTTGTAATGTGTCATCTATATATGTAATTCACATTCTCAACGAAAAATGCTGGGCCAACTTCACATGCAAATTTTTGTATGATTTATAGTTTTTTGCAAGTTTCATATATGAAAAGTTGATGCAATACGGCACATCGTAGCACAAGTCGAGCACATTACAGCACAACATCAAATGTTTGAAAAATCGAAAAATGCTGGGCCAACTTTACACTAAAAAATTATTTTGCTTATAAAAATCGACGATTTTTTTAAAAAATACGGCACATCATAGCACATAACAGCACAAGTTCTATGTTTCAAAAAAATCAAAAAATGCTGGGCCAACTTCACACACATCACATTCCCACAACTTCCATTTAGCCTTCAGATCGTGGCGGCATTTATTGAGTAATTCGACATTGCAGAACAGAATTGTTGATGAACGCTGTCGTTGACTGGAAGAAAAACTGCCTGAAGTTACTTCATATATTTTTGAAGATATTTAAATTTAATTTTTTGAGAATCAACAAGCGCACTCTTAAGAGAACTTGCAATAATGAATCCTATTTAAATCTTCTTTTTGTCTCTTAACGACTTTATTCTCAAAGTTCGGAAAGTACCAATGAAATTTGTTTATAGTTTAAAGTTAACGAAGTCTACATGTTCATGCCAAACATGACTAGGTCCATCGAAAAATTTGGTTTAACTTACATTTTTCTATTTTTGTATCTTAACTTCACGTTTGTTAATCCATTAATTGAACTAATTTTAAAATTATGTGAATATTTAAATTAAAAAGTTAAAACATATTTTTTCCCACAGATGATTAATATGCGAATAAGTCATATTCAGAAAATTTTGTTTTAAGAAATAAACACTTCTTACAAAATTATATCAATTTACAGCCCAAAGCAAGCGGTGTCAAGCCGATAAAATTTTCGTCACGTAAACCTCAACGACCAACACCATCTGAGAAAGAAATGATGTCTCTTTGGTGTAATGATGGTCATCTTATCGAATTATGCAAAATCGAAAAGAAAAGGCTTCGTAAAAAAAAAAGCAATAAAATATTGTAAAGAAAACTAAATATGTATATTATATCATTAATTAATATATCGTTGGAAGCATAATAAAATGTTAAAAAAAAAATTAAAATTGGTTTCTTTGAATCGAATAGTGAGCGAATCTTAAATCTTTTTCATATAACCTCAGTTGACTCAGTTGAGCTGTATGGTAAACTTATGGTTAGTTATATGGAACATTAAAACTTGGATAACAAAACCACATTCTATTGGGAAAAAAACTCCTAAAAAGAAATTGATTAAAAAAAGTTTTTTTTTTGTCTACGGCTAGTAATAGTTATTGGTTCTGCTAGAAAAAATTTCAAATTTTCTTTAATTTTTCACTGATTTAATGAAATGCTCTCTTACTCTCGTTATTATTTACCACATACTTTGGTTTGTTAAAATTGAAACTTTAATTTATGTCTTTGCAAACAAGCGCTGTTTCCCGTGGTATTTCTTTTTCTTCATTGGATTTTAATCTTTCTCTGTCATTTTCAGAACGGCTCTGTGTGGAGATTGTTTCGTTATTAGTCTCTAACATCTTAGACTAAAAAAAATTTAAGGATTTGACTTTTAAACATGCTATTATATATAACTATTGAATAAATTATAACATAAAATCTTTTGTTTATATCACACTCGCAACATCCACATTTTAAGATCATTAAGAATTTTAAGATCATTCATTGTACGCCTAGAAAAACCTTAACCCTTTTTCTACTGGTGTTCGGTTAATCGAACGTTAAATTTGTCTATTTTGAAAAATTTTTTTTTACACCTTGAAGATAAATGATATCTACAAAACAGTTACTTTCAGATTGTAACTTGATCTTTTAGCTATTCAAGAATAATCTTTGCCACCCCCCATTCCCTACCGTAGTTCTAGAGCGGAGTAGTTGAAAAATACCTTGCCGATGGACCTTTCTTGTAAATTATATTAAAAAAATATTAAATAAAAAAAAAAACAAGTTAAGGTGTTATCTTCGGCCAGGCCGAATCTCACATATCCTACACTGCATCGAAATAACCTTTTAAATAAATGTTGAAAAGACATTGAAGAGGTTGAATAAGTCGAAAAAAATGTGAAATGTTTAAAAGATTGGCAGAGGTTGGAAAATGTCGAAAATATATGCAAAATGTTGAAAAAAATTGAGAGAAGTTGAAAAACTCTAAAAAAATTGAAAGAGCTTGAAAAAATTTGAAACAATTCAAAATTGATGAAAAAGTCGAAAAAATAAAGAACCTTATGAAGAAAGTTGAAAGAGGTTGAAATAGTGGAACAAATACATAAAGGATGTATTGGAAAAAGTTAAAGGGTTGAAAAAGTCGAAAGAATATGAAAAATGTTGAAAAAAATCGAATAGAAATGAAAAATTTGAAATATTCCACGCCCACTTCTCCAATACCGCCCACTTTTGGTACAATAAATTATATTCGTGATCGACATCCTCACAATAAATTTTAGCACAATAGCTTGTATAGTTTGCGATATATGCCGCAGTTAAGTTTAAAATTTAGGGCGGTGACACACCCACTGGTGCAATCCAGCCCGATTTTGATCTAGAAATAACTTTCCATAAGCAAACCCCTGACACCAAATTTTAGTATGATTGCTCACATATTTCGATAAATATGCCACTAACCGTATTATATTTGTATGGGAGGTGCCACGCCCACTGGTTTTATTTCAGCCACTTTTGATTCAGATATACCTTATAGAAACTGAACCACTTACACTGAATTTCATAGAAATTGCTGCAATAGTTTACTTAAAACAGCGCTTACAAATTTATGTTAATATGGGACGTGCCACGCCCACTGATGCAATTCCGTCAAAATTCATTAATTTTTAAAACTTATGGCAACTGACATCTATAATCCAAATTTTATGCAGATTTATATCATTGTACACTATCTATGTATAACAATAAACGTTTTTTGCTTAAATGGGAGGTGCCACGCCCAAAGGTACTATTAGACCAAATTTTTGTAATAAAAGACCTAATTCTATATATACCTCATTAAATTTGATAACGATTACGTTGTTAGTTCTCTTAATATAATGTTTTTAAATATTGTGGGCGGTGCCATGCTTTCAACGAGTTTTTTCAGTAAACTGGCTGAGCTTGTATTGATGACTGCTTTCAGCGGCATTATCTATAAAATTTTTATGAAAATCGTTTGTGCCAATTTCGAGATATACAAAATCAAAAAATTTTACCAGTTGAAAAGTGTCACGCCCACTTTTTAGATTCCGCCCACTTTTATCGCAATTGAAGATATATTTGATATGTATCTGTTTACCAAATTTCATCGCAATATCTTCAACGGCTTACAAGATATGGTGGTGTAAATGATAAATTTTAGGGCTGTGCCACGCCCCTATACAATCCTTTGGAAACTTGAAACCTATCCTGATGCTAATTTGGTTCACATGTGCACCAAATTACCAAGTGTCATCAAAATCGGTGCAACTTTTTTCAAAATTGGCCTGGGTAAATGTACATAGAGTATGGGCGTTAGGCGTGTCCGTAAACCGATTTCACCCATGCCTGCAAGAAGATGTGACCTGTGTGTAAAAGTTTCATTCAATTAGCATTCTTGGTTTTCCCGTAAACCTGATTTCAGCAGACGGACAGACAGACGGACATCGCTATATCGACTCAGGTGGTGACGCTGATCAAAAATATATATACTTTTCCATACCTGCCAAGCCCCCTTCTATGTGTTACAAACGGAGAGACAAAGTGAATTTACCCTCGGTGTAGGGTATAAAGAAGTGATGAGGTCTTATACCCCTATCTTTTGCAATCAAAAAATCAACACATTTGCAACACTTGGTGTTGTTCGTTAAATCGAACATTGGAGCTTATCCCATACCATAAAATTCCATATAAATGAAACATATCGTAACAGAAGAAGAATAAACATAATTTGTTCAGTAAAAAACAATTTTTTAATGCATTTTTGTGATTTAAGATTGTTTAGAGAAAAGTAATGAGATTGTAAAAAATAATAAGTATTGGCTATGCAATCGAAAAAACATGTAGGAAAATAAAAAAAAATTGTTTTCATGGAAAACTTTCAAACAAGGGTTGCTCGCAGTTGGAATCGACGTAAATTGCGTGGTCTCTAAGACTCCAGGTCAGCATCTACTTCCATTCCTGCCTCATTATCGGCCAACAGAAGGGACATAGTGAAAAACAGCTTGGATTGTTTCTGGCTCTTCTCTTTTTTCTCTTTCCACGGATGTTGACTCAATAATTTTGAATGGCGTAGTCGTACAGATCAACGAAACCCATCCCCTTGTTATAGTTGCGAAGCATAGCAGGCTGATCCACGTGGACAAATGGGCCCTTTCGTAGAAGATTTAGTTGCGTTTTTTCCAACGCCGAATGGGGTGGAGTGGCAGAATCTGATTGCATTTTGAAGCAATGTTGACCTTATAATCTTGGCAGCGACAACGAGTGATTTGGTTCTTAGATTCGCACATATTATAATGTGCGCAGAGAGGTATATACTTTTCGGTCTTCATATTAGTAGTACCAGCAGCTATACGATTACAACGCACAGTTCCAGTGGCACAGAATCCCTTTTCTGAGAGCAAACACAGGAGATGATAACATGTGAAGAAGTTGTCGAACAATTCTACGTGACGCATGGGGACTTCGACGTTGCTGAGGAAACGGAGAGCTACATCAGCTCCAAGATCGATTTCTGTGTTGAAAGGGATCAACAAGAACAAATAGCTGATTGACGAATGGAGGCACTAATGCTTATATCGGCTTTCCCTGAATAAATATTTTGCACTATGATGGCCGAAATAAGTCACCATTTGCTCGTCTATGAAACAAAACACTGCCCAAAACCAAAAAAATGTATAGATACTATGGATAAGTACGCAGAAAACACCTCTTATCTTGGGAAGACACAATAGAAATGGTAGAGGCGCTGTCACTTGAAGGGAATATTTGACATTTCGTATTTGTAAGGAATCTTATGGTATGGGATAAGCGCCAACGTTCGATTAATCGAACATTTGATTTTTTAACATAAATGGTCAAGGTAAAATTTCTTTTTAATGCTTGATTTGGAATCATGGGGCTGTAATTACTGTAAAAATATACTTTATAAAAAAAAAATTCAATTTGTTAAGAATTTTTTGGTATTTGAACAACGTTGTCTTGTTGCCAAATGATTTTGGCAATTTACATCCAAAGGGGCGAATATGGTAGTTGCCTCGATCGCCAACATAGAAGTGGAGAAAAAAGTATAATACATGATGGTGAGAATATGGAAGACGAATGTTAGAAGTTGGCATTTTTCGCTCATCATAAGGTGAAATTATGAAATTAATTTTGATATTGGTTTAGTTAGGCTGGAATGTGTTTTATTACCTGTTTGACGCTTTGATTTAATTAAGTGCATAAATAAGAATTAGAAAAATTAATATTTTTAAAAAAATGTTATATCATTAAAGTACTTATATCAAAAAAAGTATTATCATAAAATTTCTTTATAAAAATGATTTTTCAAATATTAATTAACGTTAAGCACTATATAAAACAATTCATTGTAGAGAACGATTCTATCGTTAAATATGTAGGATGTACTTGGAAAAACCTTTAATAAATAATTTTTCTCCTTTCTTTAAATTTTATATGATCATTGTTATTTTATATTGTTACATTTATTACTCATTTTATTTATATAGTTTTGTCATTTACTTAGACGTCTTTTGGAATTAATTTTTTGTTACACTTTAAGAGTAATATTGTCTTTAAATTTATTTTATATTTTTAAGAAAATTGGAAATACGTTTGTTGCAAGGTGATATAGAGACTTTTTAAAAATGTTTTTTTTTTAAATTTTATTATTATATTTAATGCACGTTTTTAAGAAAAATTTTATATAAAAATATTTTCATTGATAAACTATGAAATCACTAAAAATGTTTGAAATTGCTTCCAATTATTTTTAAAAAGTTCACTCATTCACAGTGTGGTTGAAATACTAACTAAACTTTCACTCTCGCGTGGTTATAAGCAAATTCCTTTCTTGTAGTTTATATATTTATTTTTTTTTAAATTTTTACTATCTTGAATAAGACATTAAATGCAATCAACCATCAACAATTTACGACCTCGATTAGCAGTTCGAAAACATAGATGCTTTGGATTTCAACAATTCTGAATTCGATTCTCATGCTGTTCCTTGAACATTTGTAAACATAGCTGTCTTTACTTTAACATCAATAGAAATCTACAAATTGCACAAGATCTACAGACAGTGCAAGGTAGATAACAAGAATGTAAGACTGGAGAAAATTGTACAATAGTGCTTGGAAATTTTAAAACAGTACAGGAGAACTTTATATAATGCATTTAAAATGATATGGAAAAATACACTACAAAAATTGATATTTCAAGCAATTTCATAATATTTCAGAAAGTCAAAATTTAGTTAAGAATCGCAAATGTCAGCACTTTAATAATTGGAAATAATTAAATTATTAAATGTTGAATAAAAAATGCTCACACCTGCTACATTTTAGTTTTCCGTTTGAACAGTATGTATATTGTACAACCAGTCTTAAAGTTCTTCGAGTAATATCACTAAAAAGAAATAAAGAATGAAAACCAAATAACGTTTGCCATATAGTTAGCTCATTAAATTTCACGACTGCACAAAAATGTTTGAGGGTTTTGTATAAACCAGCATTGGTTGATAAAACTAATGGTATGCGAGTCCCGTCGAACTTGAAGTTTTTGTTGATTAAGACAGTGTCTACGTTATAGAAAGTTTATGATGTTTCAAATGAAGTGAATAATTATAAGATGATAATTAAACACTACATGACTACAAGAATTTTTTCGTTAAGTAAAACAAACCATTGCCACATCGAGTAACAATAACAACACAGCAACAACAATCACAGCATGAAAATGTAAATGAAAATCCAGCGATAATTAATAATAATTAAATAAAGTGTTGCGATTAATTAATGAAACGAAATGATGAAAATTTTAACTCTTTTGCATATTCAGAATATTGCTTTCCATTCCACAACATTGAGGTCTGATCATTTATATTTATTTTAAGTTTCACTTTACTTTCGTATCCTTAACAATTGCATACAATTTCGCATTCCGATACGGCTAAAGACAGGACTTCGTAATGAGTCATACAAGTATCGATGTAATAAGTTATTTCGGCAAAAAATGCAGCAACATGTAATTTAAATGCAAAAATGCAACAGAAAATAAAAGAAATATTAAAACTGAATTAATTTTACTGAAATCCTTGCAATTATTGTATTTCAATAGCGCATTGTAAATTCATACATAATTCAATTAAAATTGGCTTTAATTTACCTTACGAATTTGCTGTAAGAGTCTTCCATGCTTTAACTTATAAACTTTTACTGCATAATTTCAGCACAAAAAAAAAACAAAAAACTCTTGCTGTCAAGGTTGCAACATGAAATACAAAAAAAAAAAAACAATAAAATTTAAAAAAACAAAACTTTTAAATGCGTCCGGAAAAAGTTCTTCATGGTTCAATGCGTTTTTCATTTTAAGTATTCTTAAGCTTAATATTTCCGTTTCCGTTTAACTACAGCGTTCGTTGTGTTTCCGTTGCTGCTTAGGCTGTCGGCAACAATTTTGCAGCTGCTACTACTGCAGCAAACATTTTTTGCTAAAAGAAAAACTTCATCATAATTGAGCGATGTTCACTGGTAAGCAATGAATTATAAGTTACGTTGAATTTTTAATGGAAAAAGTGTACGTTGTGCTAAAGTTTGACGTAATGCATTAATATTTCAATGCATTGCAAGATCATTTATGCGTTAATGCATAAAGGAAAACTTTATGATTACACATACTATCGAAATTATTTGTAAAAGATAATGCAAAATTAAAATTTCATTGCATTTGGTATTCAAAAGTAATGTAAATATAAGTTTGAATTAATTTTTTTCAATGATAATATAAAAATATTTGCATTTAATAAGAAACATTGCAATATCGGGGAATTGAAGGCAATCACTATTGATCGTAAACGTTGGAAAAGCTTTGTGTAGGCACTACGCTCAGTGAAGTGATAGAGGGTATAAGCTATATTTTGAACAGTTTTTAAGAAGAAACAAGTTAAGGTGTTATCTTCGGCCTGGCCGAAACTCACATACCCTACACTGCACTGAAAGTCGCTTTTAAATAAATGTTAAAAGACGTTGAAGAGGTTGAATAAGTTGAAAAAAATTTGAAATGTAAAAAAGGTCGAAAGAAGTTGGAAAACTTCTAAGGTCAAAAGAATATGGAAACCATTGAAGAAAGTTGAAAGAAATTCAAAATGTCGAAAATATATGAAAAATGTTGAAAAATGCTTAAAAATGTCGAAATAATATGAAAACGTTGAAAAAAGTTGAAACAGCTCAAAGTCACTGAAAAAGTCTTAAAAATAAAGAAAATGTGTAATGAAGAAAATGAAAGAGGTTGAAAAAGTCAAACGAATACATATGTGATATATTGGAAAAAGTTAAAAGGTTGATAAAGTCAAAAGAATTGGTGTAATGTGATCCGATTTTTATCCAGAAATAGCTTTTTATAAGCAACACTCTTTCACCAAATTTTAGTATGATTGATCACATATTTCGAAATATATGCTACTTAAGGTATTTTACTTGTATGGGGAGTGACACGCCCACTCGTGCTATTTCACCCACTTTTGATTCAGGTATACCTTATAGCAAGTAAACCACCTAAATCAAATTTCATAACAATTGTTGCAATAGTTCAATCAATATAGCGATTGCAACTTTATGGTCATATAGGAGGTGCCACGCCCACTACTGCGATCTCACGAATTCTCATTTAATTTCAAAGCCCATAGCAGCCGATACCTTTAAGCCAAATTTTATGAAGATTACTCTCATATCACACTATCTATAACAGTAAACGTTTTTTGTTTGTATGGGAGGTGCCACGCCCACATGCTCCATTGAACCAAATTTTTGCGAAAACATACCTTCTAGCAAGTATATCTGCCTTATTAAATTTCATAACGATTACGTTGTTAGTTCTCTTAATATAACGTTTATAAATATTGTGGGCGGTGCCACGCCCTTAATCGAGTTTTTTCAGTTAGAAGGCAGAGCTTGTATTGATGACTGCTTCCAGCGGCATCATCTCCAACATTTTTATGACAATCGTTTAAGCCACTTTTCAGATATATAGAATCAAAATTTTTAACTGTTGAAAAGTGCCACGCCCACTTTAACGATTCCACCCACTTTTATCACAATTTGAAATGTACCCGCTTACCAAATTTCATAACAATATCTTGCACGGCTTACGAGATATGGTGGTATAAAGGTTAAAATTTAGGGCTGTGCCACGCCCCTGTAGGAAGCTTTAAAAACTTGAAAGCTAACCTAATCCTAATCTTGTTCACATGTGCATCAAATCACCAATTTTCATCAAAATCGCTGCAACTTTTTTCAAAATTGACCTAGGTATATATATATACATAGGGTATGGGCGGTAGGCCTGTCCGTTAACCGATTTCGCCCATTTTCAATAGCAAGATGCCTGCAAGAAGATGTAACCTGTGTGTGAAAGTTTCATTCAAATAGCTTTCTTGGTTTTCCCGTAAACCTGATTTCAGCAGACGGACATCGCTATATCGACTCAGGTGGTGACGCTGTTCAAGAATATATATACTTTTAGATACCTGCCACGCCTCCTTCTATGTTTTACAAACGGATGGACAAAGTGAATATACCCTCGGTGTAGGGTATAAAAATACGCTATTTATAGCGTTATCAACCAAGTTTGTTAGGAGCACAGTCAAAACTGAGTGGTCAGTCCCGATATGACCATTTTTAGAATTGATCGAAATCTCCTTCTGCGCCGTATTGATATTAGTGATAGCATTTAGATTCAGTGAAAATGTGCAGAATCGTGACTTGAAATGTACAGCCATGAACAAAGAAATAGCACACTTGGTGTTAATTTTAAAGAAGTCAAATTTATTTAATATTTTCGATAAAAATGTTTAATTTTGAATTCATTGGTTTCTAAAAAAAAACAAGAAACTGCAATTATTTTTCTTCATTTAATTTAATTCTAGTTACATATGCACTTGATTATGCAGTAACAGCTGGACGCAGAAATAGCACACTTGTTAAAATATCTAAAAAGGAAAACAACGCATTATAAAGGTGAATTGAAACAATTTGCATTAACTTACAATGTTAATATGTTGTAGTGTGACCACGATTTTAAATAGTTGCTTGGCATCTACGAGGTAAGCTCACTCCAAAGATTCTCTATCGGTTTAAGATCATGACTTTGAGCAGTCCAGTCCAAAACTTCAATGTCTCAAGCCGATATCCAGTTTTTGACCACCTTAGCGGTATGCTTTGGCTCATTATCTTGCATAAAGATCCAATTAACTGACATGGATTCAAGAGCAAATGGCTCCATCGTGTTTCGAAGTATGCTAAAATATCCAAATCTAATTTTCCATCAATTCTGACTAGTGGTCCCACCCCGTGCCATGAAAATGCGCCCCATACCATTGTCTTACCTCCACCGTGCTTAACGGATTTAGTGGTGTACTTTGGGTAGAGTTCTTGGCATTTCGGGCGATGCACAAATGTTTTACCATCAGATCCAATGCGATTTAATTTAGTTTCATCGCTCCAAAGTGCTCTCTTTCAAAACTGTACGTCCTCATTTATATGAGACTTCGCAAAATTACGCCGCGCTCTAATATTTTTTTTTTTTGATTGAAGCGGCTTTTTCCTACTGACGCATCCAAATAGTCCAGAATGATTGAGTCGTCTTCTTACAAGTCTGCTAGAAACATTGATGTCGAATTCATCATTAATCTCGGTTATTATTATGCGCGAGGACTTCAAAGGATCAACTTTAGACTTTCTTACGATGGCTCTATCGATGCGGCTTTCGGTTTTTCGAGGAGGTGGTTTGAGAATTTTTTGTTTTCGTTAATTAAATTTGTGTCGTACACCATTTTCCTGGAACAATTTAGTATTTTTGCAATTTGAGTGAGATTTTCGCATTTTTCGAATAGTCCGAATATAATTTTCCTTTTTTCTGGAGTACAATGAAAGCCACGTCCTATTTTCTTTTTTGCACAAGTGTATTATACTAAACTACTGTTAAACTGTACCACCCCACCTGTACCACCTTCTTTCACAACACGACTGACGCACAAGTACTGATCAGTCAAACTGAAGTGTGCTATTTCTCTGTTCACGTAAAATGATATGCGCAGTTAGTTAAATGACCATCAACAACAACGAACAATCGTAACGGTAAATTTTTTATCGCTAATTTCTTCATCGACTGCAGTGCAAAGTAATGCGATAAGGTTATGTAAAACAAATTATTTTAAAAGTGTGCTATTTCTTTGTCCTGTACGTTTAAGATGCCGAATTTCCTTTTTTTTTCATGAATATTAAAAAATTACTTGAAATACCAAAAACTCATAGAAACTTTTTACTTTTTTTAAAAAACAAAAAATAAAGGGTCAGCTCAAAACTACTACAGTAGGTTTCTATCCATATTTCAGCTAAACTAACTAAAAAAATAGAAATTATTAGAAATAGTCCAAATGTAGGTACTTATCCCATACCATAAGATCCCTTACAAATACGAAATGTCAAATTTTCTCTTCAAGTGACAGCGCCTCTCCCATTTCTATTGTGTCTTCCCAGGATTAGAGGTGTTTTGTGCATACTTATCTATAGTATCTATAAATTTTTTTGGTTTTGGGCAGTGTTTTGGTTCATACATAGATGAGCAAATGGTGACACATTTTGGCCATCGTAGTGCAAAATATTTTTATTCAGGGAAAGCCGATACAAGCATTAGTGCCTCCATTCGTCAATCAGCTATTTGTTCTTGTTCATCCCCTTCAACACAGAGGTCGATCTTGGAGCTAATGTAGCTCTCCGTTTCCTCAGTAACGTTGAGGTCCCCATGCGTCACGTAGAATTTTTCGACAACTTCTTCACATGTTATCATCTCTTGTGTTTGCTATCAGAAAAGGGATTCTGTGCCACTGGTACTGTGCACTGTAATCGTATAGCTGCTGGTACTACTAATATGAAGACCGAAAAGCATATACCTCGCTGCGCACATTATAATATGTGCGAATCTAAGGACCAGATCACTCGTAGTCGCTGCCAAGATTATAAGGAGGTCACCATTGCTTCAAAATACAATCTGATTCTGCCACTCCATCCAATTCGGCGTTGGAAAAAACGCAACTAAATCTCCTACGAAAGGGCCCATTTGTCCACGTAGATCAGCTTGCTATGCTTCCCAACTATAACAAGGGGATGGGCGGCGTTGATCTGTACGACTACGCCATTCAAAATTATTGAGTCAAAATCCGTGGAAAGAGAAAAAAGAGAAGCCAATGAGCCAGAAACAATTCAAGCTGTTTTTCACTATGTCCCTTCTGTTGGCCGATGATGAGGAAGGCATGGAAGTAGATGCTGATCTGGAGTCTTAGAGACCACGCAATTTACGTTGATTCCAATTGCGAGCAACCTTTGTTTCAAAGTTTTCCATGAAAACAATTTTTTTTTTTATTTTCCTACTTATTATTTTTTACAATCTCATTACTTTTCTCTAAAGAATCTAAAATCACAAAAATGCATTAAACAATTGTTTTTTACTGAATAAATTGTGTCTATTCTTCTTCTGTTACGATATGTTTCATTTGTATGGAATTTTATGGTATGGGATAAGCTCCAACGTTCGATTAATCGAACAACACCAAGTGTTGCAAATGTGTTAATTTTTTGATTGCAAAAGATAGACCTCATCACTTCTTTTTTTTTTTATTTAATACTTAACTGTTTTGTGGATATCATTTATCTTCAAGGTGAAAAAACTTTTTGAAAATAGACAAATTTAACGTTCGATTAACCGAACACCAGTAGAAAAAGGGTTAAGGTTTTTCAGGGTTTACAATGAATGATCTTAAAATTCTTAATGATCTTAAAATGTGGATTTTGCGAGTGTGATATAAACAAAAGATTTTATTGTAAAAATTTATTCAAAGTCAAATCCTTAAACTTTTTTTAGTCGAAGATGTCAGAGACTAATAACGAAACAATCTCCACACAGAGGCGTTCTGAAAATGGCAGAGAAAGATTAAAATCCAATGAAGAAAAAGAAATACAACGGGAACCAGCGCTTGTTTGCAAAGACATAAATTAAAGTTTCAATTTTAACATACCAATTTGAACATACCAAAGTGGTAAATAATGACGAGAGTACGAGAGCATTTCAATAAATCAGTTAAAAATTAAAGAAAAATTTAAGTTTTTCTAGCAGTACCAATAACTATTACTAGCCGTGGTCAAAAGAAAACTTTTTTTAATTAATTTCTTTTTTGGAGTTTTTTTCCCAATAGAATGTGGTTTTGTTATCCAAATTTTAATGTATCATATTACTAACCATAAGTTTAACATACAAAGTTTTGATCTGAGTCATAAAGGCGAAATAAAAAAGATTTAAAATTCGCTCACTATTCGATTCAAAAAAACCAATTTTAATTTTTTTTTTTTTAAACATTTTATTATACTTCCAACGATATATTAATTAATGATATAATATCCATATTTAGTTTTCATTACAATATTTTATTGCTTTTTTTTCTGCTTTTTAATATATTTGCATAATTGGGTAAAAAGATGTAAATTTTCCTTTGTACAATAAAAAGATGCTAGATCTCGAGGTAGTTTTCGTTGCGCAACGCCACTTGCTTTGGGCTGTAAATTGATATAATTTTGTAAGAAGTGTTTATTTCTGAAAATTACATTTTCTGCGAGAAAGACACATTTTGATTTGATTTATGTTAGTAAATATGACTTGTTCGCATATTAATAATTTGTGGGAAAAATATTTTAATTTCTTGTTAATTTTTATTTTCAAATATTCTTTTGTTCAATTCCTTTTAGTTACAAACGCCTTCTGCCACTTTCTTTTTACTTCAATTTTCAAATCATACAATAATCAGTAATAATATTTTCAACCAATCAGAAATGTTGTTCTATTCTTATAATGACATTTGCGCCCTCTTTTAATGACTTTAAGTATCAAAGAAACAAATCAAGAGTGCTGCCAGACACCATTAATTGGGCAGTACGTACACTATTTGACAGTACAGAAAACTTAACTTACATTGCAATATGTTTTAGCTTTATAATTTAATAATTTAATAATTCACATAATTTTAAAATTAGTTCAATTAACAAACGTGAAGGAAAGATACAAAAATGGAAAAATGTATGATAAACCAAATTTTTCGATGGACCTAGTCATGTTTGGCATGAACTATGTAGACTTCGTATACTTTGAACCATAAACAAATTTTACTAGAACTTTCCAAAGTTTGAGAATAAAGTCGTTTAGAGATAAAAAAGAAGATTTAAATAGGAATCACTTTTGCCCTAGTTCCCCTAAGAGGGCGCTCCTTTTTTTTTAAAACTTTCGCTTATCATTTTTCTTTCATTAAAATTTCTAAACAAAAAATATTCTTATGTGTTATGAATTAAAATCTCCACTCAAACCTTTCTGTTACTTACATTGGCCAAATTGACTTCAGGTTCAGTGGATGCCATTAGAGCACTTGCACAAATTAAACATATGAAAATCCAAATTTTTGAGGCAAACATAATTGCTGAAATGAATTAATTATTATGTTAGTTTTTAAGTTAATATCACTACTAGTATTTTACGACAAAAGAAAAATTTAAGATTTGAAGAAACATCAGCGAAATCTTAACTCACCTGACTGATCGAAAACGATTGAGCTGTAACACTTGCTGGATCAACGTTTTATTCAGAAATGATTGCAAGAAGTTTTTAAAGAAATTTTATGATAATAAATTTCATGATAATACATTTTTTTACAAATATTAATTTTTAGTTGATTAAATTTTTTATATTTTACGATAGAATCGTGCTCTTAAATAAATAATTTTATAAAGTGCTTTCAGTTAATTAATATTTGAAAAATAATTTTTATAAAGAAATTTTTTGATAATAAATTTCATGATAATACATTTTTTTAAGAATTTTGATTTTTAAATTCTTTAGTTAAATAAATTTTTTATATTTAACGATAGAATCGTGATCTTAAATAAATAATTTTATAAAGTGCTTCTAGTTGATTGAAATTTGAAAAAATATTTTTATAAAGAAATTTTATGATAATAAATTTCAAGATAACACATTTTTTAAAAAATATCAGTTCGGGTTTTTCTTAAGTTGAATACATTTCTTATATTTTACGATAGAATCGTGCTCTTAAGCAAACAACTTTATATGGTGCTTTACATCAAATATATACATACATACATATATATAATATATAACCTACTTAAAAGTATTATAACAAATAAAATGTAAGAAATCTAAATAAAATAAGTAAATAAATGGATAATTGTGTATTTTATTGCCCGTTGTGTCAATATACATATGTTATGTAAATTATTATATATAATATACAAATTATGACAAATTAAATTAAAAAAAAAAACACTGAAAAACAGGCCAAAATGCAATTCGACTATTCTTCATTCAAATTTATATTACTTTTCCATTTCCTTATCGATTTTCTTAAGTATTATCTTTATTTCTTTATAAATATATAGACTTAGATATAAAAAAGCAAAATGATTTCTAAAATTTAATTTTTCTTGTATGAATTTGCAGTTGATTTTGAATTTTTTCGAAAAAAAAATATTTTTTAATTATTTTGCCGAAACCAACCAAAAAGCGATGTCAGTATTATTTATAGTAAATTTGTTTACTTTAAATTTGGTTTTAATTTTGGATCGCTATTTGAAAATATTGTATCAGTACTTTATAATGCAAATTTTATTCTATTTTATATTTTATTGTTTTTTATGTTTGTCGGTTCCATACAATCTTAACAACAGCAGCACATTCAATTTCCAGTAAAGGAACGCGTTAAGTAATAAGTGATGGAGGAACAAAATTAGGAATTAAAATATTGACCATAAAACGTTCTATTGTCTGACTATTGATGACTGTTTTGATTTTGAGTTTATGGTTAACAGAAGGGTGCTGCTGGGTGTCAGTTGTTAGAAGTTATGACGCAAATTCTTGCAAAAATTTCTGTATGAAACGTTGGGCCAGCAAGTGTTACAACTCAATCGTTTTCGATCAGTCAGGTGAGTTAAGATTTGGATGGTTTTTTTCTCCTCAAATTTGAAATTTTTCTTGTGTCGCAAAATACTAGTAGTGATATTAATTTAGACACTAAAATAAAAAATAATCATTAATTCATTTCAGCAATTATGTTTGCCTCAAAAATTTGGATTTTCATATGTTTGTTTTGTGCAAGTGCTCTAATGGCATCCACTGAACCTGAAGTCAATTTGGCCAATGTAAGTAACAGAAAGGTTTGCATGAAGATTTTAATTCATAGAACAAAAAGAGTATTTTTGTATCTTTACTTCACGTTTGTTAATCCATTAATTGAATTAATTTTAAAAAAATGTGAATTATTAACAGCCAGATTATGTAAAACGCGACGCGACGCGACGAGTCACATTTTCGCGTCAGCAACCAATTTCGTATTATATAAGCTCACTTACTCACATCATCGTCAAAAAGTGACGAATAGCGTGTTCCTTACGTTTTTTTGGTATTATGCACAGGCGCGAAGAGGCACAAAAACGCACTTCAATTGTCAAAGTCGTCACTTGCCTTTATGCTTGCGTCGACTTTTTCTAATTTGATTTTCATTATTTTATTCAATTTTTTAATAAATATTAAACTGTGATATATTTATTAATTTGGTGTTTAAGCATTATTATATGAAAACAAAAAAAAAAACAGATTTCAACGAAAAAAAAATTTTTTTCTGCATCCACTGGGGTTCGAACATAGGCATTTTGTGCTGCTAGATGCGCAGTTTAACGAGATCAGCCAAACTCATTGTTGGCTTTTAGCTAGCTAAAAGTATAATAGTTTTTTTAGCCGAGTCTTATTTGAATTGTCATTTTGTCAGAGTTCCCACACTTGGGAGTTTTTGTAATTTTAGGTAGTTTTTTGCCATAATTTTCCTATCAAAGTGAAAAATTGAATTGAAAGTTTATTTGCTACTCAATAATTGGAAAAATATTTGCAATAACATACATACAACCATTGTAGTAACGGCTTTTTTTTAATTAAGAACAGTATTGCTTCAACATATTTTTAATACCAAAATCTCTTAAGCAAAAAAGGCTTCTCAGGTCAGATTTAAAGAATGCGGAAACGCAAGTTGTTGCTAAATAAAATGAAAATTAGAGTCGATGGAGTGGTTATACGGCCGAATTATGGAGTGACGCATTTTTTAAAAATTGCAGATTTTATTTATTTAGCAAAACTATCACAATTATAATGTAAATAATTGTTTTTGTAAGATTTCATTGTATCACACACACAATTTAGCGTTTGCACACCAGAAGATTTTGGTCATCGATAGTAATCTAAGCTTTCATTTATTTCAGGTTTTTACTTATTACCTAACACATGATTTTTAACACAGCGATGTCATAGCAAAACTAGTGCGCGAGACTTTCCTTTACTCAGTAATTAAACTTTCCATTGATATGAAAAAAAAAAATACCTTACCGAGCATCTATCTCATGAACTATTATTTTTGAGCTCACAGTCCTAACCTATTATTTTACAAATATTTGTGTAATTTTACTGTGATTTTGATAATTTGCTTATTATATTACACCTTCGCATTGTGCATTATTTCTAAATCAAAGTGTAATGTAAGAAATCAACGTATACAAAATTAATGCATAGCCCCGAAAACTAGTAGGGTGTCTATTTTGTAAAGCTGTATATGCATATGAATGAAGACTATTCTCCAAATGTGATCTTTTGGATTTTGGTCAAGGGTTTTATGTGGTAAATTGTGGTTTGTAGCTTAGTTTGTCTAACATCGACTTTTCTAGGCACATTATTGCATTAAAAATTTTAGCAACTAATTAGAAAAACCACATACTTGATCATTTTTACACACTAAGAAATTGTCTTCATTGGAGGAATACTAGATTCTATGTCATGCAAATCTTTTACATTTTGCACCAAAGAAAGGTGGCATCATGACAACGTAAACTGTTACGTTAAAAGTTGACAACTCTAGTGACAAAATAACTGGACGAACGCCATGACGTAAACAATTATATAATACCAATTTGTGACGCATGGTGACTAAAAGTGTCGCGCACGCGAAATGTCACCGCGTTTTACATAATCTGGCTGTAAATTAAAAAGTTAAAACATATTTTTTCTACAAAAGATCAATACATATGCGAAAACGTCACATTCACTGACATAAATCAAACTGAAATGTGTCTTCATCGCAGAAAATTAAGTTTTAACAGAAAGAAATACTTTTTACAAAATTATATCAATTTACAGCTGGGAAAATTTGAGCCACGTTACGTCGACAATATCCCGCGACCTACAGTACCTCTACATAAAAGGAATAAAGTAAATTAAGAAGACGAAAATATATAAAATATTGTAAAAAAAAGTAATATGTATATTATATAACCCAGATAGCGCCACTGTCCTTTTAAAAGAACACCAAAAACATCATCATGATTGAGACAAATGTGCCGTTGTTCACATGCATTTCTTTCACGATTAGATCATATTGGATTTGGAAGACTATAGCATATACGAATAAAAGCTACTTAATAAAAAAATGCTTAGAAAGCAATCTTTACCTAAGCTTTGTAAAAAAATTCAACTTTTAAAAAAAAAATTGTGGCGCTATCTGGCTTAATACGAGTATAGCATTGAAAGCATAATAAAATGTTAAAAAAAATAAAATTGGTTTCTCTGAATGAAATAGTAAGCGAACTTTAAATCTTTTTGATATCGCCTTAACGACTCAGGTCAAAAGTGTGTATGGTAAACTTATGGTTAGCATTATGGTACATTTAAATTTGGAGAAAAAAAATCACATTCTGTTGGGAAAAAAACTACTAAAAAGAAAGTGGTTAAAACAAATTTCTCTTTTTGCCACGTTTAGTTATATTGGTACTACTGTAAAAAATGTAATTTAATTATTAAATGAAACTCACTCATTTCATTGCCTTAGTTTTATTACTTAGAAAGTAATCAGAAAATTTTGGCTTGTAAGTGCTACTCTAAAGCATGGATGCACAGTTCGAAGCTCGTTCAGCTCTTGCAACAATACCAAAAAACATCCAACTCTTTTCGAGCTAAATCATTCCGGTTTGCAATATCCATATGCTTTTTGTTTGTATTATTTTGCCTTCAAAGCACCTGCTCATTCAGGCCTTTCTGTTTCTAAAGTTAAATTTTTTTTCGCAAAATATTTTTTACTTTTTTACTTTTTTACTCCAACTGATGGTATCGTAACCAGATCCCAAAGCATATTTTTGTAAGCATCTCTGCTTTAAAGGAACTTTTTTAAAACCCCGTACATCGGAGGGTGTTCAAGATAGACCGCCCCCCTCCTCGAATAAAGTATTTTACCAATGCACTAGGAAAGGAAATTGAAGCTTAGCGTGTGGCAGCTCATAATCGGACCATCCTATATAAAAAATCACAAAAAAGTTACGAAAAATTAAAATGCTTCTTATTTGGGGCACACTGTACTTAGGAATAGCGTTGTTTAAATGCTTTATGAACCAATTTCCAATTTTTTTTTTCGGGAACGCAAATGTTTGCGATTAGTCTTCATATGTACGTGTGACTTTATATGTACGTGTGACTTTATATCCCTTTCTGTCTTATGTGTCATTATTACAGTCAGTTGCTTTGATGGTCTCTTTCGCACTTATCAATAATAACAAGTGTATAATCAATTAAATAAGGAAACCGAATGATTTTGTTTGAAATTGAGTTTGAACTCCAATATAGACAAATTTTGTTTTCTTCACTTAAAGCATTTCATAGCTTTAACTTGCATCTGCTCCTCAAAAAAACTTACGATGTTTCCCCTTGTGTGTAAATTTTTACACATATGGAATGTCAGTCAGTGATGGCATTTTCGGTACATTTGTACTTTTTTCGGTACATTTGCGACCTGAAAAATTGTCTTCAGTACATTCGACAAGTTTTCAGTACATTCGGTACATTTTCAGTACATTTGGAGAATTTTCAATACATTTTCAGTACATTTTCGGTACATTTAGACAATTTATAATAATTACCTATGTTTTAGTAGGTTTTGCATTTTTTTTTTAGTCAATTGAATGAAACCTCAACATTTCAGTGGCAGGCAACACTTCGGAATAATTTGAAATAAATATTGGAACATTTCCAAATTAAATTTGAACATGTTGGTAATAATGTATGTAGTAGATATTACGGATGGAAAGAGATGATCTTTTTTTAATGAAATATCTAAATTTTTACACATTTTATTAAAATCTGACAAAAAAAAATTCCAAAAAAGTACATTCGGTCTCAATAAGCTTTCACTGGTTATGAAAAAATTTCTTTCTTTGTAATTGGTTTAAAATGATCACAAAAAAAAGTTTCAGCCTCATATGAGGCGTACAGTTGCAAAACCGGCCAAGTCCAATAATATTAAATTTTAAGGTATTCTCATATATCAAAATATGGACCAGGGGTCGACAGCGCTTAACTCTTTCCACTCTTTTACAACAACTTCGTATTGTTGTAATTCGCCGAATCATTGACAGGCGCAACTGCACCAAAACAATTCATCCCTTACGTGTTGTTGCTTTGCTTGTCATTGTTGGTAAATACGTAGAGCTTGCGACTACGCACAGATCTTGCTATGCTTTGTTTGTTGTTGGAAATTTTTGTTTGTTGTTGGTAATTTTCGAACTAGTGCGCTGCGGTGTACGCTAGCGGCATGCGCGTTGTTGCTTTTATGCAGGGACCGTAAATAATCGTTATTTACTATATTTAAAGTCAAAAAAATCACAATGAAATGCAAGTTTGGGTATACAGAAGAGTTTCTTTAGACGAGAATATATATATATACATATATATATGACATAATTTTTAATTTTGTGATTTTTATTTTTAAAATCAAAAATAATCGTAATTTTAGATTTCTATACTTTCCGATCAAAAGTAATTGAATTTTAATTTTTTTCGATCATATGTACCTAATCGTTATTTTGGATTTCTATTTTTATCGATCAAAAGTCATCATTATATTGGATTTATGTTTTTTCGATCAAAATAAATCGTTATATTGGATTTCTATTTTTTTCGACCAAAACTAAAACTTCAAAAATGCAAATTGAAAAAACTTTTAACTCACGCTATATGTATTTAGTGTAACGGGGTTTTCGTCTATTGTTTTGCTAATATACTTTTGCTGATATTTTCTTCTATTTATATTAACTGTTCGTTATTTTCCATATTTCTTTACTTTTTTTTTAACATAAGAAAATTTTATATTTTTACGCGGTATAACTAGCATGCCACACGAAAACCAGTGCACTTTTTTAAATGTTTTAAATAAGTCCAAAAATATTGATATACTGAAAATCGAAAAATCCCAATGTTCCCAAACTATTCAAAAAAATCAAAGATTTGCAAAAGCAAATATGTCAAAAAATCATCAAAAAGTATTGACCTGTGAAAGAAAAAATTAAAATTCAAAATGGGGATAGTTTGGATCTAAAAATATAAAAATTCATAATAACAATTACTTTGAATCGAAAAAAATAAAAATCCAAAATAACGATTATTTCTCATCGAAAAAAATATAAATCCAATAAAGCGATTATTTTTGATCGAAAAAAATAGAAATCTGAGATAACGATTTCTTTTGATCGAAAAAATAGAAATCCTAAATAACGATTATTTTTGATCGAAAAAAATATAAACCCAAAATAACGATTATTTCTTATTGAAAATAATAGTAATCCAAAATAACGATTATTTTCGATCGATCAGAATAGAAATCTAAAATAGCGATTATTTTTGATCTAAAAGAATAGAAATCCAATACAACGATTATATATGATCGAAAAAAATAGAAATCTAATGTAACGATTACTTTTGATTGAAAAGAATATAAATTCAAAATAACACTTACTTCGGATCGAAAAAAATATAAATCCATTTATTACGACTACGTAGTGATTTCTATCATAAAATTCATAATCGTTACGGTCCCTGCTTTTATGTTAATTATTCCTTATTGTACCGTATCCAACGATTTGTTGTGGTTGTAGGTTTTTTGTTGTGATTGCTGTTGCACTCTTGAAATAAAATCCTTGCCGATCCCTGATCTAGACCATGCTTTATCTTTCAACTATGTTTTTAGATTGAAAAAAAAAAAAATTTTTTTTTGACAGTAATATTACATTTTTTAAATTTATTTTGATTCATATTTCGAACTCTGCAGGCCCATCGGGAACTAAAAAATATTTTGCAAAAAAAATTTAACTTTAGAAACAGAAAGACCTAAATGAGCAGATACGTTGAAGACAAAATTTCACTAACAAAATTTCAGTTAGTGCCCTGAATACAAAATTACACAAACAACTAGCATGCGATATTTTTTGTTATTTTTGTAAGAGTTGAATGAATTTTGAGCTGGGCATCCCTGCTTCAGAGTAGCACTTACAAGCCAAAATTTTCTCATAACTTTCTAAGCAATAGAACTAAATTAATGAAATGAAAGAGTTTCATGAGGTAACTAAATGAAATTTTTTTTAAGTACTACCAATATTACTAACCGTGGTAAAAAGAAAACTTTTTCTTAATAAATTTCTTTTTGGGAGTTTTTTTTCCAATAGAATGTGATTTTTTTATCTCCAAATTTAAATGTACCATAATGCTAACCATAAGTTTACCATACAAACTTTTGACCTGAGTCGTTAAGGCGATATCAAAAAGATTTAAAATTCACTTACTATTTCATTCAGAGAAACCAATTTTATTTTTTTAACATTTTATTATGCTTTCAATGCTATACTCGTATTAACCCAGATAGCGCCACAATTTTTTTTTTTTTAAAGTTGAATTTTTTTACAAAGCTTAGGTCAAGATCGCTTTCTAAACATTTTTTTATTAAGTAGCTTTTATTCGTATATGCTATAGTCTTCCAAATCCAATATGATCTAATCTTGAAAGAAATGCATGTGAACAACGGCACATTTGTCTCAATCATGATGATGTTTTTGGTGTTCTTTTAAAAGCACAGTGGCGCTATCTGGGTCATATAATATACATATTACTTTTTTTTACAATATTTTATATATTTTCTTCTTCTTATTTTACTTTATTCTTTCGATGTGGAGGTACTGGATGTCCCGGGATATAGTCGATTTTACGTGGTTGAAATTGCCCCTTCTGTAAATTGATATAATTTTGTAAGAAGTGTTTGTTTCTGTAAAAACTTAATTTTCTGCGATGAAGACACATTTCAGTTTGATTTATGTCAGTGAATGTGACGTTTTCGCATATTGATCTTTTGTGGAAAAAATATGTTTTAACTTTTTAATTTAATAATTCACATTTTTTTAAAATTAATTCAATTAATGGATTAACAAACTTGAAGTAAAGATACAAAAATAGAAAAATGTTAGTTAACCCAAGTTTTTCGATGAACCTAGTCATGTTTGGCATGAACTATGCAGACTTAGTTAACCTTAAGAAACAAAACGAAGATTTAAATAGGATTCACTATTGCAATTTATCCTAAGAGGGCGCTGCTCAGGTCGCCTTTACCGCATATTTCAGCACGAGTTGTAGCCTGAGCTGTTCGAACACTGTAATAACTATAGTGTAATTTGCGTATAACATTTAGCTGTGTGAAGGAGGTTATGATCGTATGCTGTGCTTTGAAAGTAAATGCGAGATACGAAAACCTTTTCTTGATTATTGGCTCTTGTGAAAAAATTTGTCAGGAATTTCTTTTTTTCTTCGGATAGCGGACCATCATGGACAGTCACAATTTCCGTCAGAAAAATAAGTAAATTACGAAATTGTATATGGAAAAATTTGATAGTAATTTTTATATTTGAATAAGTCTGGCAATGATTTCAATATTTTGAGCATCGGTCACTAAAAGTTTTACTACTGAAATTTTTTAAAAACTTTCATTTCTTATTTTTTTTACATTTCAATTTCTAATTTTTTTCTATGAATTAAAATCTCCATTCAAACCTTTCTGTTACTTACATTGGCCAAATTGACAATTGCAGTGGATGCCATCAGAGCGTTTACACAAAACAAACATATGAAAATCCAAATTTTTGGGGCGAACATAATTGCTAAAATGAATTAATTATTATGTTAGTTTTTAAGTTAATATCACTGCTAGTATTTTACGACAAAAGAAAAATTTAAAATTTGAAGAAACATCAGCGAAATCTTAACTCACCTGACTGATCGAAAGCGATTGAGCTGTAACACTTGCTGGATCAACGTTTTATACAGAAATGTTTGCAAGAAGTTTTTAAAGAAATTTTATGATAATAAATTTCATGATAATACATTTTTTTACAAATATTAATTCATAGTTGATTAAATTTTTTATATTTTACGATTGAATCGTGCTCAAAAATAAATAATTTTATAAAGTGCTTTCAGTTAATTAATATTTGAAAAATAGTTTTTGTAAAGAAATTTTTTGATAATAAATTTCATGATAATACATTTTTTTAAGAATTTTGATTTTTTAATTCTTTAGTTAAATAAAGTATTTATATTTAACGATAGAATCGTGCTCTTAAATAAATAACTTTATAAAGTGCTATCAGTTAATTAATATTTGAAAAATTATTTTTATAAAGAAATTTTATGATAATAAATTTCCTGATAACACTTTTTTTTAAAAATATCAGTTCGGGTTTTTCTTAAGTTGAATACATTTTTTATATTTAACGATAGAATCGTGCTCTTAAGTAAGCAACTTTATATGGTGCTTTACATCAAATATATACATACATACATATATATAATATATAACCTACTTAAAAGTATTATAACAAATAAAATGTAAGAAATCTAAATAAAATAAGTAAATATGATATACTTTATATGACAAATTAGATTAAAAAAAAAACACAGAAAAACAGGCAAAAATGCAATTCGACTATTCTTCCATCAATTTTATATTACTTTTTCCATTTCCTTTTCGATTTTCTTAGGTATTATCTTTATTTCTTTATAAATATATAGACTTAGATATAAAAAAGCAAAATGATTTTTAAAATTTACTTTTTCTTGTATGAATTTGCAGTTGATTTTGAATTTTTTTGAATTTTTTCGAAAAAAAAAAAAATATTTTTTTTAGAAATCAAATTATTTTGCCGAAACCAACCAAAAAGCGATGTGAGTATTATTTATAGTAAATTTGTTAACTTTGAATTTGATTTTTAGTTTGTTTAAACGTAAATATTAGTTCTTGAGATATTTGTAATTGAGTGAAACCATATCTAATTTTTTTTTTTTGGTTCAAAAACCGAAAATGAACGATGTCTCGAAAACGACGTGAAAAAGGAAAAAAATAATGTGATTTTCGAAAGCAGCAGCCGATTTAACATATGAAATGTACAGTGGCACCTTAAGTTCAGTACTTTTTTAATTATTTGTAAACTAGTTTTATTCGCGGAGTTGTGAGCGTTTCAATAAATAAAAAATAAAAATAAAAGCTTTAAAAAGCGTTAGTTTTCAAAACTTTATATTTCTTAAATAAATAAAAAAATAATTTCGTGCATCACACATAGAGTTAATGAACATTTAGATCAGTATTGTCAAAGAGCAAATTCGCTAGATATAAGGATTACACGAGAATATTCAAAGGTTTTGTAGAAGCCAGCATTAATTGATAAAAAAGAAAGTTCCTTCAGGCAGGAACACAATGGAATTAAAAGATTCTTTCAGGCAAGAACTCAATGGAAGCAAAAGGTTAATTGTGTGCTGATTAACGTTGTGTTTGAGTGAAGCAGTCAAACAACAGAATAGCCAAACCGCATTTCAATGTCAAGCACCAAGTTAAATATGTCCATCAATATTGGACATTTCCGCAGTCAATGGGAAAAAAAGCAGCCATGGAAGTTAGTTTAGAGCTCCACAACTTTTTTTTTTGCAGAGCAGTGCTGCAGTATTTAAATATCCGCGCTTAATGCAAAAATAACTCCATAGTTTCTCTTATCGCCCTAGACTTTGCATGGGTCAACGTTTCAAAATGTTTATCTCTGTGTGATAATTTGCTTTCCAAGGTATAGAGAAAATATTCTGCTGCAAATTTTCCACTATTTTTAATTCCCTGCTACACCAATTTCACATTTTCATTACGAACGTATCAGGTGCACATGCAGACGCACAAAGGTTGGCATACATTTAAAACTGCGTGACCACTGCTATGCGTCTGACGTTTGTTCAGCGTTGCACGCGGTTGAACCGCAATGCGCGCTTAAATGAACATTTTTGTGGTAAACATGATGGCCTACATACTGTTTGTTGTTGCAAGTACTTATCAGCAGTTGGATGCAACAAACAAAAATTATTCTAACTTGTTTTACTATACGCGGCAATTGAGTAGATCATCTGTCAAAATTTTGATAGTCTGCACATAGAGCGATATGGTGTATGTTGATTTGACATTACTTGTATGCTCTGTTGTTGCATCATAAGTTTTGTCTGCATCATAAGTTTTGTTTTATTAAAAAAATCAACTTATTGTCGAAGATATGTGTCATCTTTTAACCAAATCCATTACAGAACTTTTATGATCTTAATTTATGGAAACTCTTAACCTTAAAGAGCCTTGTTCATCTTCTAGTTTTTTTTACAATATTCAGCATTTTTAGACACGGAGATAATTGAGATGCAAATATAAGTAAAGTACCAACATGCACAAAAGAAAACGCAATTCAGCTGATTTTGTGAAAGAAGCTATTACCAGCAAAAATCGTTTCTCCAATACAAATGCAACTCAAATAATCACTAAAAAAAGCAATAGTAGATGGCAAGCACAATCGCATTCCTTACGCCAAGTGCAGGAATGATACTATATAATTTTTTTTACTAAAACTAAATCTTTTTCATAAAACCCGAATATTTTTTTGTGCATCATCTCCAACATGGATTCATTCCTAGGAACTCGATGTAAATTTATTCACCTTTAATTTGTACAAGGTGCATTTTTTAAATGTGATCTCGTTTTCACACGAATATCTATAAAAATAGTAGTAAATGTATGTATATATGTATGTATGTGAAAGTGCGTGTACCCAGTAGGCAAGGGCAGGAGCTAACAGTGCTTCTAGAAGGCCTTCTTTGGTAAGTATAAGGCCTTCCACCATTCTTTCAAACGTACTTTCTTTTTTATATGAAATGGCCGCAGAAAACAGGCCTTTCTAAGCAGGCTTTCTAAGACCGCTTACCGTAGAAGGACTCTCAGAAGTACTTGATAAAAATTTAATTTTAATAAATTTAAAGACAAAATATTAATTGTTTTTTTTTTTTTTTATATCCGCGCCATCTCACTTACGTTGATATTTTTTTAATGACTTTACAATTTGACAAAGAATATACAAAACTCTACCTTCTTAACATAACATGAAACAACAGAAGACTAGCCTGCACACCTCTCTTAATTTCTAACCATGTGTATGCTTTTCATGTCGTATATGTACAATGCATATGACAAAAAAGTTATGCCGAATCATAAAACATTGCAATACATGAAATAAAAAAGAAACAGAAAAGCGCTAAAGTAAATGGAGTCCTTCTTCTTTGCCTTCTAATATCAGGCCTGACAGCACGTCTGTTGTGGCAAGGCATATTATGCCTTCTATGATTGTATTTTTATTTGCATGAAAATCTAGTTTTGAGAAGTCCTTATATAATCGCAGCAGTGCTAGCAGGCCTTCTCCGAGTAAGGCCTTGCTCATTTGCCTGCTGGGATATGTTCGTCTGTGCGTTCGTTATGAACTCCTTAACCATTCAAGCGTTCGCCGAAAGACTTCCCACATATCTATGTTTCTAATGGTTTGTGGAAGGTTTTTTTCCAGAATTTTGTTTGGAAAAAATGGGCGATGCCACACCTCCTCATATAAGAACAAAAATTATTAATGCAGTTGAATGGGACTAGGTGCATGTATAAAAGATATGAGCAAACGTAAGCTTCAATAAAAAAGAAATTGGCTGTGCCACGCCTCCCATATTATAAAAACCCAAATATTTATGTCACGCCAACAATTTGATGCAGATAGATAAAATGTTGTACATATGTTTCTCATAGTTTGTGAAAAGTTCTGAACATAGTTTGGTTTGCAAAAATGGCCGATGCCACTCCCTCTCATATTAGAAAAAATAAAATTGATGCAGATGAATGAGACTAGGTTCATAAATAAAAAATACGAGCAAAAGTAAGTTTTAGTAAAAAAATTAAATGGGCAGTGCCACGCCCCCATATGAGAAAAAACAAAATTTGCTTATATTTCAGCAACTATTTGACGCAGATGTGTCAGACATTGTAGATGTGCTCTTATGGTTTACGGAAGATTCTTAGCATAGTTTTGTTTGGAAAAGAATGAGCGATACCACGCCCTCTCCAAACAAGAGAAAAATAGAATTTATCATGAATGAATGAATAAGACTTGGTACATACACAAGGTAATGTAAAAAAAAATATTCTGGTAAAAAAGGGGCTATGACACGCCTACCATATGACAGACACCCGATTTTTTTATATACGTCTTATATTTAAGTCCATGAATTTATTTCCAAAAGTTAAGTTTGAATTGTCATAAACACTCTTCAAACAACGAGCAGTTTATTTTTCTTCAATTAAATAATCAGCATTTTTTCTCGCTTGATCATTGGTGTGTCAATTTCTCGATGCCCTTGTTTGTTCTACAACGAAACTAAGGATCGTAACGAACGCGTTAGCACCCTCTTCTGTCCAGACAACTTATAAAAGCATGTTCTTATACCCTACACCGAGGGTATATTCACTTTTTATCTCCGTTTGTAACACATAAAAGGAGGCGTGGCAGGTATGGAAAAGTATATATATTCTTGATCAGAGTCACCACCTGAGTCGATTTATCGATGTTCGTCTGTCTGTCTGTCCGTCTGTTGAAATCAGGTTTACGGGAAAACCAAGAAAGCTAATTGAATGAAACTTTCACACGCAGGTCACACCTTCTTGCAAGCATCTTGCTATTGAAAATGGGTGAAATCGGTTTACGGACACGCCTAACGTCGATACTCTATGTATATTTACCCAGGCCAATTTTGAAAAAAGTTGCACCGATTTGATGAAACTTGGTAATTTGGTGCAGATGTGAACCAAAGAGAGAGAGAACTAACAACGTAATCGTTATGAAATTTAATGAGGTTTATATACTTGGAATTAGGTCTCTTATTGCAAAGATTTGATCCAATAGTACCTGAGGGCGTGGCACCTCCCATATAAGCAAAAAACGTTTATTGTTATAGATAGTGTGCTATGAGAGTAATCTTCATAAGATTTGGTGTATAGATGTCAGTTGTTATATGTTTTAAAAATAAATGATATTTGACGGGATTGCATCAGTGGGCGTGGTACCTCCCATATTAACATAAATTTGTAAGCGCTGTTTAATGTGAACTATTGCAGCAATTGCTATGAAATTAAGTGTAAGTGGTTCAGTTGCTATAGTGTATATCTGAATAAAATGTGGCTGAAATAGCATCAGTGGGCGTGGCACCTCCCATACAAATAAAATACGGTAAGTGGCATAAATATCGAAATATGTGAGCAATCATACTAAAATTTGGTGAAAGGGGTTTGCTTATGGAAAGCTATTTCTAGATCAAAATCGGGCTGGATTGCACCAGTGGGTGTGTCACCGCCCTAAATTTTAAACTTAACTGCGGCATATATCGCAAACTATACAAGCTATTGTGCTAAAATTTAAAATGAGGATGTCGATCACGAATATAATTTATTGTACCAAAAGTGGGCGTGGCATATTTCAAATATTTCATTTCTAATCGATTTTTTTCAACATTTTTTATATTCTTTCGACTTTTTCAACTCTTTAACTTTTTCCAATATATCCTTTATGTATTTGTTCGACTTTTTCATCAATTTTGAATTGTTTCAAATTTATTCAAGCTCTTTACTGATGCATGATTTGATTTGTTCTGTTATGGAAAATTGCCATATTTTGAAAAAACATCATAGCGTTAAAGACAAATCAAAAAAAAAACACAATTTTAACATAACAATCGTCACTAACAGCTTCACAAGAAAAAAAATCATCATCGTCAACAACATCATTATCGTCGCACTTTAGTCCTTTGCGTCACTGATGCTGCTGCTCCTTCTGCATTCGTTACATAATAAATTGTAGATTTGATGATGTGACGTTGAAGAAAGACGATGGATCCATCATCGCATGCAAAGTGTAGCTATTTACTTTGTGTCGTCGTCGTCATAGTCCTTGCCATAGTCATCGTCATTTTCATGCTGTTCACCTACCAAGCTATTCATTTTGTTTTTTTTTTTCGTTTTATTTTTGCTGCTACTGGTGGTGCTCCCTAATGAAAATTTCATGTAAATGAGCATGAAAAATTTTGCTAAATTTTTTTTGTCGCTTCTTCTTGAGTGTTTTTGTTATTGTTGTTGTTGGCGTTAATTTTTTTTTTATTTCATTTCACCGGCGCCACTGTGTATGAAAGTGAATTGTGTCCTGTGTTTTGTACTGTTGCCGCAAAGCGTCATCGACTAAAAACGATACTGCTCTACTTAACTACTCAATGAATACTTTGTGTTGATAACTAAACCTAATAAACGAATTAGTACTTAGTTGAGATATCGATTGGGTTTAGTATTCTTGTACTTTTTTCGAAAGTCTACTGTTCTTTAGTTGATTTTTTTTTTGTTCAAAAAAATAAAACTAAACCTTTTTTTTTAAATTTTCTTTGATATTACACAAAAAAGTTGAAACATCGTTAGTGAAGTACCGATACTCTTGTAAGTAGTTCCCGATTTCAGCACTGTGACATTGGCATTTTAAAAATGATGGCGCCTTGGTTACCGGACCAAGTTGAACAGATTCCGGTAGCTATTTGTTTTGTTGCTGCTTCTTGATAATTGAATGATCAACCGTAAACAAATTATGTGCTTCCTGGAATATTACGAGAAAGTGACAACAGCTCTTACTATGTGAGTTGTTACGGCGTTAGCAGCTGTGACAGAAGATGAATTGGCTGACGGAAATGCAGTGCAATATTTTCGCCAGCAATAATAAAAATTATATGTTTCAAATTCACACAAAAAGCTGATAGGTGCCACTAGCAGTTGTCGGATTTCATTCATTTTGCACTTTTATATTGCAGCAATAATGTCAATTGTCCTTTTTCTTAATGACATAATAAAAGGCGTGTGACATAAAACACCAAATGCAGAAAAATTCGCAAAAAAAGTAAATCCATGCTCTCTATACACTGTGTCTTGCAGCAATAAAGGAATACTTACAAATTAATTAGAAAAATGGAAAATAACGAAATATTTATTAGCTCTGAAATGTTTTCTTTGAAATGACGAAAATTCATTAAGAAGTAGCAGATTTTTTAAAACTGACCAGATGTGAAATATTTCTTGCACCTTACATTTTCCCAAAACAAAACCTGCATGATATATCAGCAATGATAAGTCGTTTGCTTAGCCCCTAATGATTTTGCTGGGCATAAATTACTTATCAAATTTCTTCAATGATTTCTGGACTCTGCTACTTCACTCCACTCTTTTGAATTTCTCTGTGGCCTAACATGAACCAAAAAACAGTTTTCTTTTAACTGCAATTTTGCAGAAAGTTTCCACTGGTGATAAAGACGTGGCAGCCAAAATATTTTCTGAAACAAAAATTATTAACATATTGCGCAACAATGTGAAATTTTTTCAAAATATACTAGTATCTTAGTTTGATCTAATTACATTCTAAATAAAACTATGTGTTAAATATTTTACATATAAAATGAGAGAAACCACATACCTAGCCAGCGGCAAATAAGCAGGGTACTCCGAAAATTCATCGATGAAAAGTAACTTACTTGTATAGTGCATTTCATCAATGTGATTTATTTTTATTTTCATTTATTTTACATTTTATTTTAAGTGTTCAATTTTGTCTTATTAAAATCAAAATTTTGTTGCTGAGGTAGCTAAGTAACGGGATCGTAATCGCACTATTCCAGGTTCGAATCTCAGTCGTATCAAAATTCGTTATTCAAATCATTTTATAAATAAAAATTATAAGTAAAATTCGTTTAAAAAGAATTATCAGTTCCAGGATTTGAACCCGCGTATTCTGCGTCCCAAGCAAAGGCTCTAACAACCAACACAAATATAAGAAAACCGCTTGTGTAGTGGGCACAGCTGTTATACCGTTTTGCTCCATTTGGAGCAATGCCGCGCCCGCTTTAAGGAATCAGAGTTTCTAATAATCTTTCTTAGGTTTCAATCTATCTTTAAACAAAATTTCATCAAAATCGGTGCATTAATTTAGTCATAGAAACGTTTTTTCCCTTTAGGGGCGTGGCACCGCCTACTATTGAAAAAAAAGTATACATGTCCCTCCTTTTCTACACAGTCTTTCCAAAAAAAAAAAATTATGCGATTATGTTGTGATATGGCTGTTTAACCGTTTTGAACTGCCTAATTATTACGCTTATGTTTTCGAACATGACCAACTTCAAAAAGCTCCAAAAATCTAAAATTTTATTTTTTTTGCACTAGTTTTTTTTTTTTTTTAATTATGTACTTGAAACTCTGTTTGTGCAAAAATTTTGAAACACTTGCTGCTGTTATCAATTTCGAAATGAAAACAAATGATGTTTTTCTATTTTATTTGTGACTTTCGAACATGAACTTAAGCAAATTAAAATTTTACATTTAATAGAGATTGGTTTAATGTTTTTGCATTGTTTTTAGCTAATTGACGTTGGAAGAGAGATTTTTCGGAAAGACTATGACCTCTCTTACACACTTAAATATTTAAGGCAAATTACTATTCAATATTACAAAAAAAGAGAAACTGCATTTATGCAAGTTTGTAGGTGGTTTGCACAATCTGATAAATGAATTCTGGTGTAAATTGTTTAAATTAACAAAATTTGAATATTTTCCTTGGGTAATATCAGATATTAACGCTTTTACAATAACTTTTAATTTTTCTGTCACAGTTGGCTTTTTGGCGGAAATACCCTTATAAAGAATTTGACAATTTCACATTGCTGCCTTTGGTACTGGGGCTCCTCTGATGATTTCGTTATCTGAACGCTGCACCGCAGTGTTGATTTGAACAGACATTGAAAAACTGGTGAATCAAAGGTCAAACGTTGCTTCCACTTCTATCAACTATCTCCCTATAATTTATGTGAAATTGCAATAATTCATAGGGCACTTTTGTTATTTTTTAAACAAGAGAAACCACAAATCCACTGAATTTTAATTTAACCCTCCGATTAGCGTTGTGGTCTGTCAGACCATTTTGAAACTTAATGTGTCATAACTTTTTTTTTGAAAATATTTCGGCAAACAATGCCATGACTTTTTCAAACTCGATGCCGCGAGTCGACTGCGATGTATTTTAAAATATTATGCCATGATTCGTGGAACAAAAATACAGTTCGAATAAATTTTGAACGTTGCTTAGCGTTGTGGTCTGTCGGACTGCAGTAATAAAATCGATTAATTTTCGATTTTAGAGACGCAGTGGGAGCTTGTAGCATCATCACTAGGAGTTTCGAATGTTGTCTTGATACAAAAACATTTCTTTACTCCAGTAAATATTACATAGAGAGGTAATCAGGGCCAAAGAGTGGTAATGGATATGGTTAAAAAGTCCTTTGGAACAGGGCGAACAATAAATGAGGACAATTTTCATTTCATTTTGTTTCAACATAAGAAAATAATAACATTTTCGAGATAATCGCTCTGTAGCACTTTTAGAACGTTTTTTAAAAGCGCTGGTGACATTCGTATTCGTATAGGTGCCGACTATGGGGAGACAAGGCACTTTTGACCTGCCTTAAAATATTTTAAGTGGCATTGTTCCCCAATATTTTAGAGAGGAAAGCAAACCAGAAAAAAATATCTTGATTCAACCTGAAGTCAAGCTCAGTTTGGCGTTACAGAATAATGTTGCGTTTTTAACGTTGGGTTAGCCTGTCTGTTACGCTCGATCAGCTTGGAGTTACAACGTAGACAACTTAACTTCAAACCGTCCTGGGAATCAAGGAAGACACTAAAACTACCTTATGGTACTATAAATATAGGCAAGCAAGCCATGAACGTTGTTCAAAACGAAACATTTACTACAAACACGTCGAAAAGCTTTAGAAAGCTGTCCCCCCCAATATTTTTTAGAAGTCTCCACCTCTGCGCATTCATATTCATATATATACTCATTATACCCTACACCGAGGGCATATTCACTTTGTCTCTCCGTTTGTAAAACATCGAAGGTGGCGTGGCAGGTATGGAAAAGTATATATATTCTTGATCAGCGTCACCACCTGAGTCGATTTAGCGATGTCCGTCTGTCTGCCTGTCTGTTGAAATCAGGTTTACGGGAAAACCAAGAAAGCTAATTGAATGAAACTTTCACACACAGCTCACATCTTCTTGCAGGCATCTTGATATTGAAAATGGGCGAAATCGGTTTACGGACACGCCTACCGCCCATACTATATGTATATATACCCAGGACAATTTTGAAAAAAGTTGCAACGATTTTGATGAAACTTGGTGATTTGGTGCACATATGAAGCAAATTAGGATTAGCCTGAGTTTCAAGTTTTTAAAGGGTCGTACGGGGGCGTGGCACAGCCCTAAATTTTATCATTTATACCACCATATCTTGTAAGCCGTTCAAGATATTGCAATGAAATTTGGTGAACGCATACATATCAAATATATCTTGAATTGAGATAAAAGTGGGCGGAATTGAAAAAGTGGGCATGGCACTTTTCAATTGTTAAAAATTTTGGTTACATATATCTCAAAATTGGCACAAACGATTTTCATAAAAATTTTGAAGATGAGGCCGCTGAAAGCAGTCATCAATACAAGCTCAGCCAGTGTGCTGAAAAAACTCGTTGAAGGTCGTGGCACCGCCCACAATATTTATAAACGTTATATTAAGAGAGCGAACAACGTAATCGTGATGACATTTGCTATAAGGTCTCTTATTACAAAAATTTGGTCCAATAGTATATGTGGGCGTGGCACCTCCCATATAAGCAAAAAAACGTTTATTGTTATAGATAGTGTGCTATAAGAGTAATCTTCATAAAATTTGGTGTATAGATGTCAATTACTATAGGCTTTAAAAATAATTTAATTTTGACAGCATTGCATCAGTGGGCGTGGCACCTCCTATATTAACATAAATTTGTAAGCGCTGTCTTAAGTGAACTGTTGCAGCAATTGCTATGAAATTTAATGAAAGTGATTCAGTTGCTATAGAGTATATCTGAATCAAAAGTGGTTGAAATAGACCCAGTGGGCGTGGCACTTCCCATACAAATAAAATAAGGTAAGTGACATATTTATCGAAATATGTGACCAATCATACTAAAATTTGGTGTTAGGGGTTTGCTTATGGAAAGCTATTTCTGGATCAAAACCGAGCTGGATTGTACCAGTGGGTGTGTCACCGCCCTAAATTTTTAATTTAACTGGAGCAAAGCTATTGTGCTGAAATTTAATATGAGGATGTCGATCACAAATATAATTTTTTAAACCAAAAGTGGCCGGAATTGAAGAAGTGGGCGTGGCATATTTCAAATTATTCATTTCTATTCGATTTTTTCAACATTTTACATATTCTTTCGACTTTTTCAACTCTTTAACTTTTTTCAATATATTCTATATGTATTTGTTCGACTTTATCAACCTCTTTCAACTTTCTTCATAAGTTTCTTTATTTTTTTCGACTTTTTCATCAATTTTGAATATTTTAAAATTTTTTCAGCCTCTTTCATGTTTTTTGGAGTTTTTCAACCTCTCTCAACTTTTTTCAACACTTTGCATATATTTACGACTTTTTCAACATTTTTCAACCTATGTCAACCTTTCTAACATTTCATATTTTTTTCGACTTATTCAACCTCTTTAACGTCTTCATAACATTTGATTAAAAGAACCTTTCAGTGCAGTCTAGGGTATGTGAGTTTCGGCCTGGCCGAAGATAACACCTTAACTTGTTTTTAATTTCTACGATCATTATCAAATTGGAACATAAATTAAATATTTTTAAAATTTTTAAAGATTTTTGTTGTTTTGATCGGCCTTTTTACGTAATGTTTGAATTAAATTTTCTACGGCCAAAGCCCAAAAATTTAATTCAAATTTTTAAAGATACTAAAAGGCATACAGAAATATTTATAGGTCCTATAATAAAGTTCGGGTGGGGAATTCGACAGTTTTCGTTGTCGAGTACTCTACTCCGAGGACAGGTCTTCTGCCGAGCCTGTCTCCAGTAATACGTAGCATATTGGCTGGTCCAAGTGTATCTCCAGCTAAGTCATGATCTGTTGTTTCAACATCCGAAGTCAACAGAAATTTCTCTGTTACGTTAACTCGAAAGTTTTTTTGAGTCATCGGCTTTTCGTTTTAATATTTTGATATAAAGCAAGTATCATTTCTTGGCTCGGATATTTATGCAATAATCGACAAAATAAGTCAAAACTACTATAATTGCACGGAAATTCAAAAAAAATAGTAGAAAATATGAAAAAAAAGGTAGTCAAAATTTCAACGTGTACTGAGAAAAAAATGTCAAATAGCGGCCAGTGTTCGTGCTTGCGAACACTGATGTTAGTCATCATCTACGCCAAACGTATGGAACGTTTGAAAAAGTTTGAATACATATAACAAAAATATGTCATTTTCTGAACAGAACCTCATCATTACATTATTGATTTAACAAAATTCAATATCTCATTTCTTGAGCTGAAAAAATTTCCAAAAAAGAGGGTTTTTTTTGACCTTGGGGTAACTCAATAAAGGTTCGTGCAAATTTATTCTCAATACCATATTTGGAAAGTCAAAAGAACATACTAAATTACTGAAGGTTAGTTAAGTTCAAAATTTTCAAAAGACGCAGCAAAATCAAGATATTAAAATTAACAATATTGGCCGGAAATGGGTTAATCAAAGTTAAAACACTGACTACTACAGTTGCACAATGAAAGCATTTAAAAAGAAAGAAATTACTCGATCGTAAAATAAACGAACTTTTCCATTGACGGTGAGAAAAATTGCAACTTCTTTTTGGAATTATTGAGACTTTCCAATAATTATGTGTAAGCGAGAGAAAGCGAACACAAGAGAGCTTTAATGCTGCGTACAAATTGAGATTGCAAGTTTTTGATATTGATTGCAAGGTCACATTGTGCACTGCTCTCTTGCATATAAAAATTGAAACTGTCACGCGATCTCTCTCTCTCTCTCTCACACGCACTTACTCTTATGCATTGGAAAGCTTTAATTATTCCAAAAAGAAAACTTCGACAACTCATTGAATTGGCAAGTTGCAATTTTGCTCAGTCGTTATTAACCATCAATGGAATAAGTTCTTTTTTTTTTTCTACATCTGAGTAATTTCAACTGAACTGTGCAACTGATGTGAAAAGAATTTATTTAATTTTATAACTTTAAATAAGTGCGTTTGTGATTTCTCTTGTTTAAAAAATAACAAAAGTGTTCTGTGAATTACTACAAGGAAGAAAGGTGATAAGTGGCAGCAACGCTGCTTCTTTGCATCGCAAATTTTTCAACGTATGCTCACATCATCACTGCTGTGCTGCGTTCAGATAACAAAATCATCGTCAGCAACACCACCAAAACCTACGCCGGCAGAGAAGACGCAGCACCAAAAGCAGAGCATCAAATTCATCAGGTATTTATTTTATTTTTTATCCACATTGACCTCTCAAAGCAAAACTTTGTCCTCGTATGCACTTCAATTTCATATTACTTTTTTTAACCCTTAAATGCACAATGTACCATATATGGTACGTGCCTAAAATCATAGCCAACATAGTCTACTCAAACAACCTGCATCGCGTTTAGTTTTACTTCAGCTTGTAGCAGGCATTACCAGCTTTCACATAAATGTATCTTCAGCTCTCCGGTGTCCACTTTCAGTTCCCAGTAAGCTGTCAAAGTGGTCGAACGCTGTTTTTTCAAATAATTTTAAAAGTCACCCTCATCATTGAATTAAAAATTGATAATTTCCATTATTCATTTCCATATTTCATTATTGTTCATTTTTTATTAATTTCTAATAAAAAAAAAAGTTTCTAAAAAAGGTTTTTTTCATTTCAAATATATAGGCTTAATGCATCGTGTACAATATTTGTTACACTGCACAAATCCAACTTTTTGAGCTTTTCCGGAGAATACACATTTCGTGGTCAGCGTTTGATATTACATAAGAGAAGCTTGGTCTCCATATTGGGGGTCGATCCCATGCATTTTAGGGTTAAGCTATAATTTGTAAGAGTTTCTTAAAATAAATTCCTAAATCAAAGTTTTATACCATCGCAACGCCTTTTTAGATCAAAATGATAAATTCTCATTAACTTTGAGTCTCAAATTTGCAGAGACAAGACTAAATCAAATTTAAAAATAAAATATGTATTGATTATTTGCTGTGATTACTATCTTTGATATTTATCTGAAAACTTTTCTTAATCCCACGTTAAGTTTTCAACTGTTTGTAGCTGACATAGCATCGAGAGGTTGTGGTATGGCTGTACTGCAAACAATTTTGAATTTTGTACGCTATTTCAACTCAACGCTCAAGCACCAATTTCAACGTTGAGTCAATGTCTACTTTGATATTCTGCAGCTACTCCCTAACTTTTATTTGGTATTCAATTGCCTCCCTAATCTATAACAAGTGCACAAGTGTTTATTGAATTTTCCAAAAAATTCATTAATTCGCATACGAGTATATGAAGTACCCACAGATTTCCAAAATAAATCTCTAATTTGGTGAAAATTGAACAGCATTTTCTAAGCAAATCGCATAATTGTGCTTTGCTATACACTTAGGCACCCTGCAGCTTAGTTCAACAACAAAATCGTACGTTGTCGAGTAATGTGAGCTTGATTTCATTTATTTTGTGAAAATTTTCATTAATTTTGAACGTAACGCTAACGCAAAATATCTGTTGGAGTTTTCATTCACTCATAATGAAATAAACAGCGTAATTTTGATGTTGTTGCATAAAATTTTGTGTTCGAAAAATTCACAGCGGTAGGAAAAAGCTGTACTTAAGCGAAAATGGCTCACACCCAAACAGTGAATGCTGTGCAGGATCATCTAATGGTATAGTAATGAGTGTCGCAATGAACATAAATTAATTTAAATTCCGGGTAAACCTTTGATGACCGTTATAGCGCGATAATGCCGTGTCACTCAGCCGTTGCCCAATCGATAGGCAGGCACACGCAGTATGCGAGAAAATCCAATTTTGTACCAGCCAAATGTGGGCGGGCGTTTCAGTAATTTTGGTTTTTTTTTTTTTTGCAAATGTTTATACAAAGAAAATTTTAAATTCTTCTTATTTTTTTCGGCTTTTGTTTCGTAAAAGTTTTATAAAGCAGGTCACGTGTTGGCATAACAACCGCCAAATTGTCAGCAAAGTTATTTTAAGGTTTTTTCATTGCATACCTTAGAATTGTTGCTTGAAGGCTGTATTTTGGTACACAACATTTGCGTTTTAGTTCTCGATACTCTCTATGTATAACATAAGAGTATGTTAATAATTTTCACCGAAAATATTTTAAAAGCAACTGCAATTACTTGCTTCGAAAAAATAAGCGTACGCGTACCTACTTATTCAGTGTACTCTGTAAGATGACAGAAAAGGAGAACGATTGCAGTTAATATGGAAAATAGTTAATTAAAAAATATTTGCAATGTTCGTCAAATCGACGAAGATTATTTTTCTTAAGTCAAAAGGGTTTTAACTCTCTTATTTTAAAATAAAACATGAAAAAAAAATCGTGAAAAACAGGAGCCTATCAAAAAATTTAGTACTTGAGGGTATTATCTTTGGCCTCGACATAAATTAAGTAAATACCCTACACCGCATTAAATCAAATTTTTTCCAGCACACTACGTTTTGGCTGATTTGACTAAACGTATCCATATTTAATTTGGCAACATATACTAAAATAGCACGCCTTATGGAATTTTGTAGCTTATGCTTGTATGTGAGGTGTCACGCCCACTTACCTTAATTCACCAAATTTTTGTCTAATGCTAAACTGAACCATTTCATGTATTTGTTGGTTTCATTACTTTAAATAATTCTCTCACTATGAATTACATATTATGTATATATATTTAAGTATGTCTTTTATGGTTGATGCCACGCCCACATTTAAAAATTCGCCAAATTCTTTTCCAAAGCTTTTCCGAATTATTCCTACTGTTTTTTGAGTAATTTGGTTCAGTTACCTTATATAATTCTCTCAGTATAGCTTTTTGAATTTTTTATTTGTAACGTTAGTGCTACGCCTTCTTGTTAAAATTCGCTTAATTTTTCCAGAGTTTTTCTAAATTTTCTAAGAATTTGCGAGAAATTTGGTTATATAACATTAAAATCCTTAACCTCAACACATCGTTTTAAATTTCCGGTATGAGCGGTGGGCGTAACCGATTTAGCCTATGTACTGAATGTTATTCGATTATGTCGCTTTGTGTTTCCCTGATCATGATTTCCATGAACAGACATACAAACGAATTCGAAAATCATTAACTATATTCTAGAACTCTTTTTCTTACTTCTGTGGATAAGATCTAAATGTAGGTTATGTACCTAGAATCAGTCTTCCTAAACTCACGAGTGGCATTCATCTCTTAATGAGATAACTCAGCATTTAACATTCACCTCATCTGCGTTGCTGGGAATAGGAACATTAATGGCAATTGCAGAGCTGATGAACTTGCTAGTTCGGGGGCTACTGCACAAATTCTTCAGGACTGCTTAAAGAAAACATGAAAAAAAAAGGCTAACAAAAGATGGACCTAAGGGTCAACTTGCGATATAATAAGGCAAATATAGCCGGAAGTGAACTCTAGAACTGATTTCCCGCACTTAGCATAGTGTCTCGCTAGCTGTTTCAGTCATAACTGGCTACTGCCTTATCGAAAGACAAGTGGAGAGGTTAGGTATTCGGTCTTATAACTGCTGCAGAAGTTGTAGGGATGTGGAGGAGGAGGAAAACATTTAAACATTTTCTCTGCTCCTGCCTAGCACTTGCTAGGAAACGCCACAAAACAAATGGTTCGTTTTTGTTTGATGACCTGGATAACTTTAGACATGTAAGCATAGGTCAGCTATATAGTTTTATTACGAAATCTGGTTGGTTCGATAAAAGGGTATAGTCAAGTACAAGAAACATTTTGGCTGAATTTATTAAAATAAAATACTACCAATCGGTGCGGAAAATTTAATTATAAATTTTGAACACCACCAGGAATGGCTCATTTTTGAAATTATTTTTTTTTGTAATCCAGAGTAGTCCCGGAAAATTTTCTTTTAAAGAAGCCAAAACGGTGCGCTTGGGCTGTCCCAAGTTATGCGAAAAATTATTTTTCGATATTTTTGAATCGATTAATGTAAGAAAACTTTTATTAGAGCTAGGCTAAAAATGTTTCATTCTCTCTGTCTCAGACTCTCTTTGTGATGTTGAAATAAATATTTTAAACTTTTCAAAAAATTCCTGACTTAAGTGATGTTCAAAAATCACTTGGTTCGCAAAACAATTCTTTGCGGACATTAAAATTAATAGAAATGCACTTGAACTGTTTAATGATTACACAGGACCACAACAAAAAAAAGGTCTTGAAGTTGAAACGTGAGGTATCATACGGTATGTTTTTTGGCCTCCTAAACACGAATCCGAAGTCAGAATTTTTCTATCACCTTCAGATTTCGACATAACCTCAAAATTACTCCTAAAAATACGTTAAAAGAAAGTCCATAAAAAAAATTAACCAAAATCCAGAATGTGGACCTTGTTTATATTACGTATTTAAGTGTGCTTTAATACTATCTTAAAATAAAAATTAGCTTAAGCTACCCCCATATATAACAGTTGGGCTGAAAAGTTCGTAGGCTAACATAGTAAAAAATATTTGTTTGACAAAATTCGATTTTATTATTCAATATAGTTGCCTTCGAGGGCGATACAACGATTATAGCGGTCATACAATTTTTCGATGCCATTTTTATAGTACGATTTCTCTTTAGCCTCAAAATAGGCCTCAGTTTCGGCGATTACCTCTTCATCAGTGCTAAATTTCTTTCCAGCGAGCATTCTTTTAAGGTCTGCAAACAGGAAAAAGTCACTGGGGGCCAGATCTGGAGAATATGGTGGATGGGGAAGCAATTCGTAGTCTAATTCATATAATTTTGCTATCGTTTTCATTGATTTGTGACACAGTGCATTGTTTTGATGAAACAGCACTTTTTTCTTCTTCAAATGGGGCCGTTTTTTCGTGATTTCATCCTTTAAACACTCCAACAATGCTTTGTAATAATTGATGGTCTGTCCCTTTTTGAGGTAATCGATGAATATAATACCATGCGCATCCCAGAATATTGATGCCATAACCTTGCCAGCCGACTGTTGCGTCTTTCCACGCTTTGGATTCGGTTCATCACGTGCACTCCACTCGGCTGACTGTCGATTGGACTCTGGAGTGTAGTTATGGAGCCATGTTTCATCCATTGTAATATATCGACGGAAAAATTCGTGTTTATTACGGTTGAATATCGCTAAATATTGCTTCGTATCATCAGCACACGAAATTCTTTTTATCCATTTTTTCACAATTACAAAAGCTGCTTCACTCACAATGCTATATCTCACGAACTAATTATCCGGCAGCTATCAAATTTATACACGTATCTTTTGAAGGTTATTACTAAGTAAAAATCACATGGATTAAATTTTAGTAACGCCATCTATGAGTCAGCCTACGAACTTTTCAGCCCAACTGTTATATTGAAAATCTGTTTTTTGTAATATTTCAAAATGAATGCTATGTATTTTGGTAGACTAAAGCTATTAATATAGATAAGAACTGCTTTCAACCACTAAGTCCCACCCAAAAAAACTTAACTGCGAATTAGTCAAAGCAATAAAAATATCCAAATCTGGTCTCAGAATCGGTACAGCATGTCAGAATTTTTGAAATATTTGAGGTTGAGTTCGTTTTGTGTATACTTTGAGGTTATGTATAGAATTGAAAAATTTGTTCGGCTGATTTATGATACAAATATTACTGAGCCTCGTCACGCTTCTTCAAAACGAGCTATGTCAAATAGTCAGCTATGATTTTTCTTCGCACAGTTTTAGCCATTTTAATGTGACTTGAATTTGAAACCATGATCCTCTTTGAAACCCAGCAATTTTAACCAAAAATGATTTGACCACCAGATTAGAGAAAAAATCATTTTTTTCCGGGTCTGTATTATAATCAAACTGACTCAAGATTATGCTACTCGTTGAATGCTTTACTATATCGGTTTGCATCATAAAAACCATATACTCCGTAACCTTCAAAAGATACCAATTTAATGCAGCACTGTTCTGAATTAACTAAAAGCGTAACTAAATAATAAATTTAAAGGCTACTAAATCAAAACTCAAAACAGAAGAGGAACCTAAAAACCAACCTTTCATAATCCCAATACACACTTGACCGAACAGAGCACACACAAACAAGCAAAACTCGTGCCCACTATAAGTTCCACTATAAAACAAAAAAAAAAAAACAAAATATGCAAACCAAAATACGGAGAATAAAAAATTTTAAGATGAAAAAGGATTCTTATCGCTAGATTTACCGTTATTTCAATATGTAATGCAAATTGATAGCAGACCAACCAGCAGCAGCCGCTTAAGGATGCGCACTTAAAACAGAGCAAATAAACAAAAAAAAAAAAAAAAGAGAAAAAAAAGAAATGGCCACTTTGGATTTAACGTCAGAAATCTCAGTTCCGACTACACGCCACTTTCGTAGATTTATTCAATTTTAGTTGCTGTCAAAATCAAAACCTTTCGTAGGATTTTCATATTTTATGTGTTGCCATATACTTAGTAATGGGGGAATTGAATGCAGAGTGAAAGCAACAGCGCACAGTAGCGTAGTATGAAGGTATATCCTCCACAGTTGTCGTCTGGCACACAGTGTTGAACACTTAAGCCAAACTATAAGTTATATACCGGCAAAGTGAACTTGGCTTCATAAAGTGAATACTTATTTTAACACGTTTTCTCACATAGGACTCTTTTCGATTTGAATTGATAATCGTGAGGTATTTTTATTCAAAATTTAACTCAACAACTACGTTGTAGCCATATGTACTGCATAAGATTTGTAATTTCATCATAGAAAAGTTGACAACTTTAAGATGCAAATCGTACAGTTTTATTTCAAAACTCGTGGTTATGTCGTCCCAACTCAAAATTGACTTTCATAGTCACAATAATATCGCATTTCGGCGTATTATTGAGAGAGCGTTTAGACTTAGTTCCTCATATACACTGAATAATAAGCATCCGCATAGCAGATAAACAGTGCGCAGGGGATTGAATATCATCATTATTGTACGTAGTGTTCAGTAAGACCCAAATAAGTTGATTTGGCGCAGTATATAGACGTCGATCATCGTTTAATTTGTGGAAAATATTAAACTGCATACTTAAAAGATCAAATTCATGTAAGAATTGAAATCGAATGACGTTTGCATTGAGCGTTTGCTGAATGCGCTACAAACCAGATAGCTACTGATCTCGGATATTATCGTACAATTTTTTTAAGCAATGAGCTCATTAAAGATCCACTTCATCAGAAATAATTCCGTTCAGCGTGTTACTGTCAATGATGAACGCCTTAACGCCATGATAGTGAACTACAGCTGTTGTCAACTAATTGGAAACGAAATCTTTCGTTGTATTATTGGTAGTTTTTTTCATTTATTATTCTATCTGAACCAGAAGTTTATAGATATTATAAATGTGAAACATATAAGCTCTAAAAAAAAGAACATAATTGAAATCAAATTCATAGCATAATAAGTTTTATGAGAGATTTTCTGCTCAAACCTCAGATTTGACTGAGTCAACTAATTGGAAACAAAAAAAAAATTTCCAAAAAAATAGATGAAAAACTTAAAAAAAGATTCCAGAAACAATATTGTCATACTCATTGAAATGATCAAGTGCATTGAATACCATATTTTTGGAGTAATTTAGCTGTGTTGCCATCGCCTTATATCTCATGGCCGTCTTTCGAAGCTCAACAATTGACTTACGCGTGGCCGGTGTACAAATTTTGGCCACAACCCAAAGGATACGCTTAGAAGCAAGTTTGGTCAAAAATTATTCTTACAAGCAATGACAATATCACAATATCGTTTCTGGAATCTTTTATCAAGTTTTTCTTCTATTTTTTTTTTTGCAAATTATTTTTTTTTGTTTCCAATTAGTTGACTCAGTCAAATCTGAGGTTTGAGCTGAAAATCTCTCATAAAACTTTTTATGCTATGAATTTGATTTCAATTATGTTCTTGTTTTTAGAGCTAATATATTCCAAATTTATAATATCTATAAATTTCCTGGTTCACATAGAAAAATAAATGAAAAAACTACCAATACCACAACGGAAAATTTCGTTTCCAATTAGTAGACAACAGCTGTAATTCGTTTCTCAATTAATGTCGAAGTGATGTGGTTTCGGCTACGGACTATACTGCATGTGTGACAATTAATCTTTTGAGAGAAAATTTTGTGAAAGCAATTGTTTCTGGAGTTTTTTCTTCGAGAATGCATCAAGCCATTAAGCTATGCGGATAAGGCGCTAATGTTCAACGATTTTGAAGCCAAGTTTTGCCTTATTATTCTCAAGTTATGACGCCCAGTCTGAAAAAATACCAAAGCTTAACCGTGACTGGCCAGTCAAGAGACTTAAATGCCCGAAATCAAATTTTTTTCTACGAAGTAGATATGAGAACGTAGAGTTTTGCTCTATGGCGAAGGAAGAATTAGAATTGAGTTTCAATTTTAAAATCGATATGCTCTCACGCTCTCACGCAATGGCATCAAATTCCTCTCCCTAATGATCTATCCTTTTATCATGAAAAAAAACAATAAGCAAAACGCACATTAGTTTGTCATAGAATGGTTTGTTCTGCATGCATGCTTGTTTCTATTTGCGCAAGCAATTTTTTTTAAGCATTTTTAAATCTTTAATAATTCGATATTAAATAATAATGTCATGATATTTTTTTTTTGTTGAGATTGAGACAAAGCATCTATAGAGTAAAACTAAAGATATTAGATCAAAATCGATTTAATAATTTTTGCGTGATGCGCGCACATTGCGGACATAGTTATTTATATAGATTGGCTGTGTTTTTTCCCAGTTTCGCTTTTGAATTTTGGTCTTGTACATTTAGTTTTGTTATTGTTATGTGCCTTTCAGAACATGACTTAGACTGCCAGACAAAGATTGATTTTTCTCAGGACTCTTTGACTTTAATGGCAATGGATATTTGGTTATAGGAGTTTTTCTAAATTAATTTAAAATTGGTAAAACTCCTCAATTTTAAATATCGTTGTTCACATGAAAGGCACTCAATATTTTAAATCAAATCAAAATTTTGCTAACTTACAAACATTTAAATTTAGATGATTAATATGCTAAATTCTTTAAAGACAACAAACCATAAATCAGACCGGTCAGAGCCCTAATATTATTTTTCGACTCAAAATTCAACATTTTTCTATATTAATCTATAGAGAATGCTAACAGCAGCTATTTTTTCAGTAGCAACAATGTGTTAAACTTAGCCATGCAGAAACTAAAACAAATTCGTTGTCACAATCCAGCCGATATAATTCAATAACACGTTGTAAAAGAAATATATAGATGTGGCAACACTTAAAATCATCTATGCCGCCCTTAGTATATCCGCCGCATAAGTAGTATATTCAAATTTAAAAACAAAAATGATAATTTGAATGTCGAAAAAAGTTTAAATAAAAATGAAGGCAGCACTGAGATTTGCTACTCCCAGCATATTTTATAGCGATATCAGTGAGCAAGGAAATGTTGCCTTTTTTCAGTTTTTTTTTATTATTTTTTTTTTTTCAACTACTCATACCCTGTTTTTTTTTTCTTTTTGTTTGATTTAGGTGTATAGTGTGTGTATGGGTTTAATACACACAAAACCTTTCTTTTTTTTTTACTTACATTCACATTAGAAGTTTTAAAATTGGATTTCAGCCAAATTAAAATGTAGTTTCCGGCTTGAAAGTGTATAGTAGTATTTACATTTGGTAGAAAGTCAACTGGGATTTGCATAATTATCAGCATATGTGCTATTTCACATAATATATTATTTTTCTTACGTTTTGTGCGCATAAGAAAAACATATTTTTGAATTAAATGCTCGTTGAATTGGAAAATTTTTTAAATATTTTCAATGATTAGAATTTAATTTAATGCTTACAAGTTTTCGTTTGATAATTTTTCCTTAAGTAAACCGTATAAAAATACAGCCATTTAGCCTGGAGTGAGTATTCTTCATGTCGAGAGATTTCAAGAAAAGTAATCGCTAAAAGGAACTTAGTGTTAGCATTACGAAGCTTAAAGTGGTTACCGCAAATAATAACCGCGTTAACCCATATCGAACCTTTGTATCGTTAACCCTTTCAGGACCGATTTAAAATTGGAGGAAAAAAATATTTCAGTTCAAGCTTTTATTACTGTGATCACAAAGGTTAACTGATATCAATTTTTGTGTCCTCGGTATCCTGGTTCTTTCTTACTGAATACGGTTGAAACAGTTAAAAAAAATTTAAAAAAAATGTTGAAAAAATCTGAAAACTGTTAAAAAAGTTGAAAGAGGTTGAAAAGAGTTGAAAAAGGTTGAAAGAGGTTGAAAAAAGTTGAAAGAGGTTGAAACAGTAGGAAATGGTTGATAACATCGGCAACAAAAAAAAAAAAAAAAAATGTTGATAGAAGTTGAAAAACTCGAAAAAAAGTTTAAAGAAGTTGAAAATTTCGTTAAAAAAATTGAAACAGGTTGAAAATGTGAAGTTGAATAATCTTGGTAAATTCAATTAAGTTGAAACAGGTTAAAAAAGTCGAAAGTATCAATATTTTGCTGTTATTGAAACAATCAAAGAATAGTTAAAAAAATAACAAATGTAACGCTTACAACTTTTTTTTTAAGATGGGTGGAGCCACGCCCACTAATGCAATCCCAACAAATTGCATTTAATAGAAAATCTTATGGTAACCGAGATCTCTATACAAGTTTTCATTAGTGATCAGTAAGTACGAATGGTATAACATTATACGTTTATTGCTTATATAGGATGTGCCACGCCCATTGGTGCAATCTCGTCGTACTTTATTTAATTTTAAAGCTTATGGTAGCCGACAACTATATACCAAATTTTAAAAAATTTACTTCCATAGCACACTATATATAACATTTAACATTTTTTTCATGTATGGGAGGTGCCACGCCTGCTCATGCAATCACGTCGATATCCATTTAGTTTCAAAGATTCTGGTAACCGACATCTCTAAGCCTAATTAAAACACAGTAGCGGAATGTGGTTTTTTTTATCAATATTTGTATGTACCATAATACTAACCATAAGTTTATCACACAAAGTTTTGACCTGAGTCATAAATGCGATATAAAAACCATTTAAGTTTGCTCACTATTTGATTCAAAGAAATCAATTTTAATTATTTTTTTAAACATTTTATTATGCTTTCAATGCTACATTAACTAAGTATTTAATATACATGTTTAGTTTTCTTTACAATATTTTATGTATTTTCGGCTTCTAGGAGCCTTTGCTTATGTTGTAGCAATTTATTTCCGCTTATTGTAACGTTAAACAATTTTGTTTTCCTCTCATTATTTTACAATGCTTTTTCGACGGTTTGGCGCTTATTTTGTGCTGTAAATTGATAAAATTTTGTAAGAATTTTTCTGTAAAAACTAAGTTTTCTGCGATAAAGACACATTTCGATTTGATTTATGTTGGTGAATATGACTTATTCGCATATTAATCATTTGTCAAAAAAAATACGTTTTAGTTTTTCAATTTAATTATTCGCATTATTTTAAAATTAGTTCAATTAATGGACTAACAAACGTAAAGTTAATATACAAAAATAGAAAAATGTAAGTTGAAACAAATTTTTCTATGGACCTATTCATGTTGGGCATAAACTGTGTAGACTTAGTTAACTTTAAATTATAAAAAATTTTTAGTATCACTTTCTAAACTTTGAGAATTAAGTCGTTAAGAGACAAAAAGAAGATTTGAAAAGGATTCGTTATTGCAAGATCTCAAATAAGAAATACGTGATTCAGAGAAATGCTGGATAGAAGGTTATATGTATCCTGAGGAGATAAATGACACAAGAGATATACATACATAGCAAACCAAGCTATAATGTTGAAATTGGACTAGTATGGACTTGTAATAAACGAGATAACATTAAACTCGCTTTTGCCGCATATTTCAGTACGAGTTGTAGCCCGAGCAGCTCGAACCTTTGAATCACTTTAATGACTGTACTGTAGTTTGCGTATAAAATTTAGCAGTGTGAAGGCGGTTATGGTTATGTGCTGTGCTTTGCAACTGAATGCGAGATCCAAAAACCTTTTCTGGATTACTGGCTCTCTTGAAAAAATTTGTCCGGAGAGATAATTTCTTTTTTTCTTCGGAAAGCGTACCATCATGGACGGTCACAATTTACGACAGAAAAAATTTGTAGATGAAGCAATTTTTTATGACAAAATTCTATAATAATTTTTTGATGATAATGAAAAATTTCAAGATTTTCAATTAAATAAAGTCTGGCACTGATTTGACGCAAAAACTTTTTCTCAACTGCAGCAATTCATAGCCAGAGCTGTAGATCCCCGCCATTGTGTGAAATTGAAAAGATCGAAGTAAATAGAATGGCGCTGAGGAATAAGCTAGGTCATGGCTCTTTGAAGTCTATTGCGTCTAACTATTATTATTAACACAACTTTCGAACATTCGATATTTTGAGCATCGGTCACTAAAAGTTTCACTACTGAAATTTTGTAAAAACTTTCACTTATCATGTTTTATTCATTTAAATTTCTAAAAAAAAATATTCTTTTTTTTCTATGAATTAAATCTTCATGCAAACCTTTCTGTTACTTACTTTGGCCGCTTTTCCAGCGGATGCCATTAGAGCACTTGCACAAAACAACCACATGAAAATCCAAATTTTTGAAACAAACATAATTGCTGAAACGAATTAATTATTATGTTTTATTTTTAGTTTCTAAGTTTATATCGATACTAGTATTTTACGACACAAGAAAAATTTAAAATTTGAAGAAACAACAGCCAAATCTTAACTAACCTGACTGATCGAAAGCGATTGAGCTATAACACTTGCTGGACCAACGTTTTATACAGAAATGTTGGCAAGAACTTTTTAAAGAAATTTAACTATAATTAATTTCATGATAATACATTTTTTTACAAATATTTGTTTTTTATTAATTAAGTTGAATAAATTTTTATATTTAACGATAGAATCGTGCTCTAAAATAAATAATTTTATAAAGTGCTTTCAGTTAATTATTATTTGAAAAATTATTTTCCAAAGAAATTTAGTAATAATTAATTTCATGATAATACATTTTTTTACAAATATTAATTTTTTAATTCTTGAGCTGAATAAATTTTTTATATTTTACAATAGAATCGTGCTCTAAAATAAATAATTTTATAAAGTGCTTCCAGTTAATTATTATTTGAAAAATTATATTTTAAAGAAATTTTATGATAATTAATTTCATAAAAATAAATTTTTTTACAAATATTAGTTTTTTATTTATTAAGTTGAATACATTTTTATATTTAACGATAGAATCGTGCTCTAAAATAAATAATTTTGTAAATTTCTTTACTTACTTACTTACTTACTTTCTTTACTTACTTACTAATACTTCAAACAGTCAAATAAGTAATAAAGTCTATTTCAGCCTAACTTAATCAATATCAAAATTAATTTAATAATTTTCACGCCCCTCGCAATCGTCACGTTTCAGTTATTTTTTTTAATTCCATGTAGCCTCCGAAAAAAAAAAATGTATAATCAACCCAAATACTTAGTTCTATATACTCAGAAATAAGAACTTGCTCGAATTCATAATTTTGGACCAATAAACGAAGGCGACTGAATATATACATTATAGTGGTTCAAAATAAAAACTTTTTGATTTTTTAATGATGTTTAAGCGGATTACAATAGCGTTATATGCCTGATGAATTTTGAGCCGAGACGAGCGAGGTCCCGGTCTGAGTTTGCGTGGTAGCAGAGACGAGCTAGGTCCCTGTCCACCATCATAGAAGAAACTAGGACCTCGATATTATTATGACATGGTAGCCGAGACGAGCTAGGTCCCGGTCTATCAAGTTGGGGAGAGCTAGTGCAACGAGGATAGCTTTGAAGCGGTAGCCGAGATGAGCTAGATCCCGGTCTAGCACCCAAAAGCTTCCTAAAAGCACACTGCTCCAACACTTTTGGTGCCGCACTCTCCACTCATCGGGCAGCAGCCGAGACGGGCTAGGTCCTGGTCCGGTGCCCTCCTAGGGAGATGAGCTGGATGACAATTCTTTTTTTATCATTATTATTAGGGAACAGTGCCCGAGACGAGCTAGGTCCCGGTACAAAGTCCACTTTGTGTAGAGTTTGGAATGCTTCTATCGTTGCGTATGCACATGCTCAATGCGTGGAGGATATATTTATATTAGCTGGACGGTCAGACCTTTTTAAACGCGAATGTGCTGAAGTGTTGGCAAGTGGCGTAGCTAATGGATTGATGTGATTTTGCAGTTTTTGGAGGTATTTTCCTCTTATTCTTTCAAATTCATCTTTAACCATAGGTATATGGAGATCTCTGTGGATATGGTCATTTCTAATGAACCAAGGTGCTCCTGTTATTGTCCTTAGTATTTTTGCTTGAGCTCTTTGTAGAATTTCTATATTTGATGAACTAGCCAATCCATATAGCTGTATGCCATAGGTCCAGATAGGCTTGATGACACTATTGTATAGTAGAACTTTATATTCCAATTTTAGAGGAGAGTGTCTGTTAATTAACCAATGCAAACTAGCAGCTTTGAGTTTGATTTGCGTCTTTTTGGCTTCGATATGCTTACGCCAAGTTAAGCGTTTATCTAAGTGAATGCCAAGATAAGTTACATCATTTACTTCTGGAACTCGAATACCATTAAGGTTTAGGTTGAAGTTGGATTTCTATTTAATGTAAATATGACATGTCGGCATTTTTGCTCATTCACCTTGATACGCCATTTTGATAGCCAGTTTTCAATAAGGACTAGATGAATTTGAAGCTGGTTGGTGGCAACCACAGGATTTTTGTGACGACTTAAAATTGCCGTATCGTCAGCAAAAGTGAAAGTGACTAGCTGGTCATTTGTCGGAATATCAGAGGTGAATAAAATATATAAAAACGGACCAAGAACACTACCCTGAGGAACTCCAGCACCAATCAAAATTCAGTTGTATTAAAACTTTGATATTTAACCCTATAGCACCTGTTTGCCAAGTATGACTCTAGGACTGCATGGACATTTTGAGGTAGGAGTTGTCTGATTTTGTAAATTAAACCTTCATGCCATACTTTATCGAAAGCTTGTTTAACATCGAGAAATATGGCAGAACAGTATTCTCTATGTTCAAACGCATTTCTAAGTTCGTTTGTTATTCTATTCACTTGCTCAATGGTTCCATGTTTTTCCCTAAAGCCAAACAGGTGTGAAGGAATAAGTTGATAATCTTGAAAGTATTACCTAAGCTTTTCTAAGAACACTTTTTCAAACAGTTTTGAGAGGCAAGGAAGCAAGCTAATTGGTCTGTATGAAGATGGTAAAGTGGACTCTTTGCCGGGCTTCGAGATCATTGTGAATTCGAGCATGTTATAATTTCTGAGTATATAGAACTATTTGGGTCGATTATAAAGTATAATCGGCTCGTCGGGTCGCAATAAACTCTGTTTTGAGCAATTTTTCGCCTTATAGGTACAAAATTGGATTTTCTTCAAAACGGGAGCTGATCCGATTTCAAGTGAAGTTTTTTCGGTTACTACTGATGGCAAGGAACAGTTTCCAGGTGGTTCCTGGTGTCGTCATTTTTGGCAAGCCTGTTCGATCTTCCTGCACACTGTGTGTAGTAGCTATAAGAATTTCCTATTATATAAAAAAAAAAATTATTAGAAAATCTTAAGTCGTTCAGAAATTATAATTTTTGCAATCAAAAAAGTCAAATCTTGCCACGACTCCTTAAATGCTAAATTACACAAACAAAAAGTAGGCGGCGATAGCGAACTGAAATTAATTAACTTTAGAAACAGAATGAGCAGGTGGGTTCAAAACAAAATTACACAAACAAAAAGCTTGAACTGAAATTGTTTAATTTCAAACGTTGCCCTTAAGACAAAATTACACAAGCAAAAAGCATGCGGTGATTGCGAACCGGAATGATATAGCTCGAGAAGAGTTGGATATTTGTTATCACTGTTGCAAGAGCTAACCAGCTTTGAGCTGTGCATCCTTGCTTTAGTGTAGCACTTACAAGCCCCAATTTTCTGATAACTTTCTAAGTAATAGAACTAAAGTAATGAAATGAGTGAGTTTCATAAGGTAATTTATTAATTTTTGGTCAATTTCTTTTTAGTAGTTTTTTTTCCCCAAAACACAGTAATACGAGTAGAATGTGGTTTTTTTTATCCAAATTTGAATGTACCATAATGCTTATCAAAAGTTTACCATACAAAGTTTTGACCTGAGTCGTAAAGGCGATGTAAAAAAATTTAAAATTCACTCACTATTTGATTCAAAGAAACCAATTTTAATTGTTTTTTTTACATTTTATTATGCTCTCAATGATATATTAATTAAGTATATAATATACATATTTAGTTTTTTTTACAATATTCTATATACTTTTGGCTTCTTAGAGCTTTTTCTGTTGTTGTAGTAATTGACTTCTGCATTGGTATCGATAAGATCACTCAAAGCCTCCTGATATCGTCGTTGACAAAATTTTTCTCTTGAATATCTCATCCTTTTCTTGGTTTCATGGTTGGAAATTGATTTGCTTTGGGCTGTAAATTGATATAATTTTGTATGAAGTGTTTGTTTCTCTAAAAATTAAATTTAAATTATAAACAAATTTTATTAGTACTTTAAGATTTAAATAGGACTCATTATTGCATGTTCTCGTAGGAGTGCGCTTTTTGATACTCAAAAAATTAAATATAAATATCTATATGAAATAATGTCCGGCAGTTCTTCTTCCTGTTAACGACAGCGTTCATCAACAGTTGTTCTCCAATGTCTAATCACTCAAAAAAAGCCGCCACGATCCGAATTTCGTACCTCCCAAACGGCTAATTGGAAATTACGGGAATGCGGCCGTAGTAAATCATCGTGGAAACGATCAAATTTTAAGATTTTCAATTGAATAAAGTCTGGCAGTGATTTCACGCGAAATCTTTTACTCAACTATCGCAATTTGAAGCCAGTGCCGTAGATCGCGCCAATGTATAAAATCGAAAAGAACGAAGTAAATAGAATGGCGCTGAGGAATAAGCTAGATCGTGGCTCTTTATAAGATGTTGCGCCTAAATATTATGATTAACACAATTGTCGAATTTTCAATATTTTGAGCATCGGTCACTTAAAGTTTTACTACCGAAATTTTTTAAGAACCTTCATTTATCATTTTTTATTCATTTTAGTATTTAAAAAAAAAAATCTTTATTTTTATGAATTAAAATCTTCATGCAAACCTTTCTGTTACTTACATTGGCCAGTGGTTCAGCGGATGCCATTAGAGCACTTGCACAAAACAACCACATGAAAATCCAAATTTTTGTAACAAACATAATTGCTGAAACGAATTAATTATTATACTTTATTTTTAGTTTCTAAGTTAATATCGATACATGTATTTTACGACACAAAAGAAATTTAATAATAATTAATTTCATGATAATACATTTTTTTACAAATATTAGTTTTTTATTTATTAAGTTGAATACATTTTTATATTTAACGATAGAATCGTGCTCTAAAATAAATAATTTTGTAAATTTCTTTACGTTAATAAATTTTTGGAAAATAATTTTTATAAAGAAATTTTGCGACAATAAATTTTATGACAACACATTTTTTTACAAATATTAGTTTTGATATTTCTTAATTATTCACTTTAATACTTCAAACAGTCAAACAAGTAATAAAATCTATTTCAGCCTAACTTAATCAATATCAAAATTAATTTAATAATTTTCACGCCCCTCGCAATCGTCACGTTTCAGTTATTTTTTTAATTCCATGTAGCCTTCGGAAAAAAAAAAATATGTATAATCAACCCAAATAGTTCTATAAACTCAGAAATTATAACATGCTCGAATTCATAATTTTGGACCAATAAACGAAGGCGACTGAATATATACATTGGAGTGGTTCAAAATAAAAACTTTTTGATTTTTTAATGATGTTTCAGCGGATTACAATAGCGTTATATGTCTGGACAAAGGGATCGGTGGCAAAATAATATGAAGTGATTTTGCATCTTCAAGGTTCAAAATCGGAAATCCGGTCAGTTTTCAATTTTCTTATAAGAAAAATAGAAGAGAAGAAAAACTAATCACGGATTCGAACTCCTTGATCAATAAATACTGTTTGAAACAAAACAAATTTGAATCACCTAAATCTTTTTAATTTGTCGACTCCGATTCGAAAAAAATCAAGTCTGTTAATTTAGAAAAGTGCAGATATCTCGGGTTTGAAAAGAGAAAATGATATGTGGTTTACGGAATTCTCTTAAACAAATAACAATACATTACAAATGATGTAACACGAGATCGACGGCGAAATAAAATCGAAATATTTTCATTTTTTTCCGGCCAATTTTAAATTTTTTTTATAGGACAAAAAGAAGAAGAAAAAAAACTAATCTCGGATTCAAATTTCCCGATCGATAAATGCCCGAAAACCATATCCAATTTGTTGGAAAATTTGATAACCTCTGTAACTTGCACCATTTTTTAAATCAATATTTCTGAAAATGATTTGTCTACTTAAAACAGAGAGCGCTAATCCAGTTTTTTTATATTAACATTAATCCTAGTAATGGGCTTTGTTCAGACATATAAGGCAACTGTAATCCGCTGACACATCATGAAACAAATTAAAATGTTTTTATTTTGAACCGCCCTAATGTATATATTCAGCCGCCTTCGTTTATTGGTCTAAAATTATGAATTCGAGCATGTTATAATTTCTGAGTATATAGAACTATTTGGGTTGATTATAAAGTATAATCAGCTCGTCGGGTCACTCTGTTTTGAGCAATTTTTCGCCTTATAGGTACAAAATTGGATTTTCTTCAAAAGGGGAGCTGATCCGATTTCAAGTGAAGTTTTTTCGGTTACTACTGATGCCAAGGAATAAGTGTAATTAGTGTATTAGAAAGAAGATTGAAACGAACTTGTTTAACTGGTTTATGTGTGGAGGAGAGTGTTTGTGTTGTGTCAGTGTTCAAAACGGCTGGTTTAAGTCTATCTATATTAACTGTAATACTAGTGTTATCTTTTAAAATTTTGAAAAATTTTGAAAAATTTTGATGATCTCTTCAAAACTTCATAAGGCCCGTCGGACGGATTCTGTAACGAACGTCGAATAGAATCATTACGGATAAATACAAATTTACAACTCTTTAACGCTTGAGGAACATATACATGACAATTGGTATTGTGATGTGAAATATTTGATTGATTATTCTTTATTTTCTCTTTAAGTTTAAACAAGGTATCTGACGGATTGAAAAATTGACTGTTACGAACTACTAGTTGATGAGGTAATGTAAGGGTTTGACTAAAAACCATTTCAGCAGGAGATGCCTTTATGTCTTCTTTAATAGTTGATCTAAGACCTAAAAGAACTAGTGGTAATTCTGTATACCAGTTCATCTGCCATTAACGAAGTTTTTAACTGTCTGTGAAATCGTTCTATAATTCCATTGGCTTGAGGATGATAGGCAGAAGTCATTATGTGATGACTACCAATAGTCTTAATGAATTGCTTGAAAGTATGAGAAGTGAACTGAGGCCCACGATCTGAAGTAATTTCAAGTGGAACACCGAAACGTGAAACGAATTCTCTATTGAATGTATCAATAATCGTAGCAGTTTCTGTATTTTTAAGTGGATACACCTCAGGCCAACGTGTGTGTCTATCTATGGTAGTGAGCAGGTATTTATAATCATTTGATATGGGTAGTGGGCCGACTAGATCGATGTGTATATGCTCAAAGCGACCATGTGGAATGTTAATTTTGTTAGGTAGTGTTTTAGTGGGTGGATGTATTTTTGTTTTTTGGCAGTAAATGCATTCTTGGGACCATTTGCTATCCATATTGGGCCAGAAGTAACGTTGTGTAATCAGTCGTCTAGAAACTCGTGTCCCAGGGTGTGAAATGTTATGTAGCTGTTCAAAAATCTTCTTACGTAAAGTTTGTGGAATGTATGGACGTGCGGTATCTGTAGAGTGTTCGCACCAAATTTTAATGTTTAAAAATGGAATGTCAATCTGTTCGAATTTATACAAGTTTTTGTTAACCCTAACCGTACTGACGAACTTTCTATACACATTCGGACGGACGAGGTACCTGGGTACCCACTTTTGTTTTCATACATATTGTATGGCCTGAGTGCTGGTGAAAGTAAAATTTTTCCGTTTTGTGGAAATGTCATCTAAGTAAACGAAAATAAAGTCCAGTCCATGTAGAACTTCATTTATGAACCTTTGGAATGTTTGTGCTGAATTCCTTAAACCGAAGGGCATTCGAAGGAACTCGAACATTCCAAAAGGTATAGTGATTGCAGTCTTGTGTATGTCGGTTGGGGAAATTGGTATTTGATGGTAAGCTCTCACTAAATCAATTTTTGAGTAAATGTTTGTATTGTGTAAATTGATTGAGTGGTCGTGTATGTGTGGTAATGGATAGCGGTCCGGTACAGTAATTGCGTTTAGTCTTCTATAGTCACCACATGGTCTCCAGTCATTAGGTTCTGATTTTGGTACAAGATGTACTGCGGAAGCTGTTTGAGAATCAGAAGGTCTACATATTCCAACTTTAACTAGGAAGTCGAATTCATGTTTTGCAATCTTAGATTTTTGTAAATCCAAACGTCTAGGTCTTGTTAATGGTAATTGTCCTTCAGTGATAATGTGATGTACAGTTTGATGTTTAACAGGTGCAGTGTAATCGGGTTCTGATATTAATGATGGAAATCTTTTAAGTAATTGAGTGTATTTGTTGTCTAGTGTGAATAATTTTGGAAGAGTAGTTTCAGTAAATCCAGAAAATGCATTTACTGAAATGTTTGTAGGTGGATCAATGAGGCGTTTATGTTTAAGGTCGATCAGGAGTCCATATTTTGTCAAGAAATCTGCACCTATGATTGGTATTGAAATGTCAGCTATGATAAATGAAAATGGTAGATAGCGCCTTAATTTTAAATTAAGTTTAAGTAATTTCTTTCCAAAAGTTGAAATATTTGTGCCATTGGCAGCTGTCAAAGTTATATAGATTGTTGGTTATTATTTTTGAATTTAGAGGAAGGAAGTACTGATACTTCGGCTCCACTGTCGATAAGAAAATTAAGTTTATTAGTGGGATCATAAATAAAGAGACGACGTGTTAGTGTAATAGTTCCATTGTCAGTCGTCGCGATAATGGATTCATTTAGTTTAATGAGTTGTTGACGTTTTGAACATATGAGCGTGGTTGTTCTCATCTTCGTGCATCTTTTCCAAATTTGTAATGATATCTGCACAACCAATTAGACGGACGTGGACGAGATGTGTGTCTAGAATTCGATCTACGTCTGGGTCTTGAAAACGATCGTGAAAATTATCAATTGTCACTTTCAGATTTGATAGCCTGAACTTCTAAAGAGAGCTTATTGAAACATTCAAACAGTTTTGTGGTAGTTTGCGTGAAAGTTTGCATCATATTTGCCATTTGCTCATTGGAACTAGGTCCATTTGTAACATGGGAACCTTTATGTAGGGATGAAATTTCATTTTTAGTAATAACTTCCCATAACCTGTCAGCAAGTTTCAAAAGGTCCTCTACTTCTGTATGGCCTGATCCTGTTAAAGCAATATTAAGACTTTTAGGAAGTTTTCGTAGCCATAATTTTATTAAAAAGTCTGGTTCTACTGAAGATTCAGCTAAAAGTAAAAGGGATCTATAAAACTGGGATGGTTTTCGGTCTCCCATCTAATAGTCTGATAAAATTTTGTCAATCCTTTTGTTTTCGCTTAAGGAGTGACGCTCAATCAAAATTTTCTTTAATGCTTCATACAAATTAGCAGTTGGGGGTTTTGTATGAAGTCAAGTACTGTCATGATTACCTCTTGTGGAAGAGCTGTAATCAAGTACTCATATTTTGTTTTGTCCGTAGTAATGGCTTTGGACTGAAATTGTATCTCTGCATGGATAAACCATGCTTCTGGACAGTTGGTCCAAAATTGAGGCAACTTTACTGATGTCGCACAAATGTCCATACTAACGGGTGTATCAAAAGGATTTGGAAGAAAATCATTACCTAAATTAATAAGTTGGGAATTATCTCCCTCTCCGCGGTGAGTGGAATGTTGTGGGGGAGTGTGAGTTAGACTCATCTTACGTTAAGGGTTAAAGATTATTAAATTTTGATGAAGGGTTAAAGGCGAAAGTGTTAAGGGTAAAATACAATATATTCCTAAATGTGTACCTAATAATGTTGTGTACCTACGTGTAGTGTAGTGCCTACGAGATGCAAATGGTAAGTTTCTTCCCTCCCTATCGTTTGCATTCGTTGCAAAACTAAATACTTCACTTGCTGTTGCTGCTGCTATTGTTGTTGTTCTGGGGTCGCGGATTTCTTGTTGTTGAATATCATCTTATGTTGCTATATGATCTGTTGTGATCGCATCTGTTGAAGGTCAGCAGTAGTACTTATTAGTTTTTGTTGTTGTTGTGTTGCGTTAAAACAGAGCTGTCTGTGCTGCGTTTGCTGTTTGCACTTGTACAATTTGTGTATTACACACTCGGTTGGGTTGTATTTGAATTCGCTGTGTCTGTCTTCTGGTTCTCTTCCTGCAGCGACAGCAGCATTCGTGTGTATATGTGTTTTTTTAATTATGTTTTTATTTCGGCCTTATTTGTTGTTTTGATGAGAGCCTGGTGGGATCGCCAATGTAGTTGTTGAAGGTTCTTTAATATTTTATTTTCCAAAATTTAATTTTATATCATATTTCATTTATAGTTTGTATAGTTTTTAGATTTTCTTTTTTGAATCAATAAATTTAATTTTATTTTTTTTTACATATAAAACGAAATCTTTTGATTTTACAAATAAGAACTTAAACATTATTTTAAGTTGTTTTTGTACAAAGTATTTCTTGTGTGTTGTTATTTATATATGTCGGTATTAAGTAACCACACACACATATAGCCAAAATTGCAAAAAAAAATCAAAGATATTTGGTAATAAAATTCTTTTTTGTACGAGTTGTGCTTATCCATTTTCTGTTTATATTACAATATAAGTTGGATACAATTTCATCTTATGCGTTGAAAAAATATTTTCGGCAATTTGAAGTTAATCTCTTACGGCCAATATGAACTCTGCTTGACTTGACGTGCTTTGAAAAAGTTCGAATGATAAAGCATTTCTTGTAACATATTGAATTTTTAAGTTTTTTTTGTAGTATAAGTTAAGAAGAGTTCTCTTGTAGGAAAGAATTTAAAAGGTGTCGCAACAGCTTTATATATATTACCGGCTAAATTAGTTTTTAGGATAAACTAGTTTTTTTCAGGCCAAGCTAGTTCATCCGCAGCACGTGAAGATTAACCGGCTTAGCATGGGATGAACTTTTGTTATTATTTACTCAAGCGCCCTCAAACCCGATATTCTTGAAATTTTAGTATGTTAGGGTAAATGGGTTGCTCAGGGTTTCCATCCTCCAATATCTTCAATGTCGACTTCGCGGCAGCCTTTGGCCGCGGTTCACTATACTATGTCGAATCTTCTATAGTGAACTGCGGCTAAAGGCCGCTCACTTACCCTAACATATTAAAATTTTCCTGGGCTAAACTTGGGCTAACACGCTTCGGATGATCAAGTTTGGCCTAGGAAAAACTAGTGTATCCTAAAAACTAGTTTTGTCCGTATTTCTTTTGTTTTACCCTACCCTACCCGAAAGGATCAATAAACATTAATTAATTAATTAAAAAAGGTGCGCTCACTGTTAAAAAAGTGGGTGGGGCTGTAGTTCAATTTAAATGTTTCCAGTTATGAACTATGACTAATCAAATAGGCATTGCACACCAAATCAAATGTTTTCTAGTTAATGGGCTGAAGATAAATATGCATATGGAAAATTGTTCTTAAGACAAAATTACACAAACAAAAAGCATATGATGATTGCGAACCGGAATGATTTAGCTCGAGAATAGTAGGATATTTTTTGTCGTTGTTGCAAAAGCTGAACGAGCCTCGAGCTGTGCATCATTGCTTTAGAGTAGCACTCACAAGCCAAAATTTTCTCATAACACTTCTTAGTAATAGAGGTAAAGCAATGAAATGAGTGAGTTTCATTAGGTAATTTAATTAAATTTTTTCGAGTTAAACCAATATTACTAGCCGTAGTAAAAATTAAACTTTTTTTAATCAATTTCTGTTTTAGTAGTTTTTCCCCAAAATACTGTAATAGAATGTGGTTCTTTTATCCAAATTTAATATACTTACTATATTACTAACCATAAGTTTATCACACAAAGTTTTGACCAGAGTCGTAAATGCGATATAAAAACCATTTAAGTTTGCTCACTATTTGATTCAAAGAAACCAATTTTAATATTTTTTTAACATTTTATTATGCTTTCAATGCTACATTAACTAAGTATATAATATACATGTTAAGTTTTTTTACAATATTTTATGTATTTTCGGCTTCTAGGAGCCTTTGCTTATGTTGTAGCAATTTATTTCCGCTTACTGAACGTCATACAATTTTGTTTTCCTTTCGTTGTATCACAATTCCTTTTCGGCGGTTTGGCGCTTAATTTGTGCTGTAAATTGATAAAATTTTGTAAGAATTGTTCTGTAAAAACTAAGTTTTCTGCGATAAAGACACATTTCGATGTTGGTGAATATGACTTATTCGCATATTAATCATTTGTCGAAAAAATACGTTTTAGTTTTTCAATTTAATTATTCGCATTATTTTAAAATTAGTTCAATTAATGGATTAACAAACGTGAAGTTAAGATACAAAAACAGAAAAATGTAAGTTGAAACAAGTTTTTCGATGGATCTATTCATGTTGGGCATGAACTGTGTAGACTTAGTTAACTTTCTAAACTTTGAGAATTAAGTCACTAAGAGACAAAAAAAGATTTAAATAGGATTCGTTATTGCAAAATCTCAAATAAGAAATACGTGATTCAGAGGAATGCTGGAGAGAAGGTTATATGTATCCTGAGGGGATAAATGACACAAGAGATATACATACATAGCAAGCCAAGCTATGTATTATGTTGAAATTGGACTCAAATAGACTTGTAATAAACGAGATTACATTAAACTCGCTTTTGCCACATATTTCAGTACGAGTTGTAGCCCAAGCAGCTCGAACCTTTGAATAACTGTAATGACTATACTGTAATTTGCGTATAACATTGAGCAGTGTGAAGGCGGTTATGGTAATGTGCTGTGCTTTGCAACTGAATGGGAGATCTGAAAACCTTTTCTTGATTACTGGCTCTCTTGAAAAAATTTGTCCGGAGAGATAATTTCTTTTTTTCTTCGGAAAGCGTACCATCATGGACGGTCACAATTTACGACAGAAAAAATTTGTAGATTAAGCAGTTTCTTATGAAAAAATTCTATAATAATTTTTTGATGATAATGGCAAATTTCAAGATTTTCAATTAAATAAAGTCTTTCAATGATTTGACGCGAAAACTTTTTCTCAACTGCAGCAATTCAGAGCCAGAGCTGTAGATCCCCGCCAATGAGTGAAATCGGAAAGAACGAAGTAAATAGAATGACGCTTAGGAATAAGCTAGGTCGTGGCTCTTTATAAGCTGTTGTGCCTAACAACTGTGGAACATTCAATGTTTTGAGCATCGGTCACTGAAGATTTTACTTTTGAAATTTTCTAAAAGCTTTCACTAATCATTTTTTATTCATTTTAGTATTAAAAAAAAAAATTTTTTTATTTTCTATGAATTAAAATCTTCACGTAAACCTTTCTGTTACTTACATTGGCCAGTGGTCCAGCGGATGCCATTAGAGCACTTGCACAAAACAACCACATGAAAATCCAAATTTTTGAAACAAACATAATTGCTGAAACGAATTAATTATTATGTTTTATTTTTAGTTTCTAAGTTAATATCGATACAGGTATTTTACGACACAAAAAAAATTTTAAATTTGAAGAAACATCAGCCAAATCTTAACTCACCTGACTGATCGAAAGCGATTGAGCTGTAACACTTGCTGGACCAACGTTTTATACAGAAATGTTTGCAAGAACTTTATAAAGAAATTTTATGATAATTAATTTCATGATAATACATTTTTTTACAAATATTAATCCTTAAGTTTAATTAGTTTTTTTAATGGTTTACGATAGGATTGTGCTCTTAAATAAATAATTTTATATAATGCCTTACATTAATTAATATTTGAGAAATCATTTTCTAAAGAAATTTTATGATAATAAATTTCATGATATTGCATTTTTTAACAAATATTAAATTCTTAAGTTGAATAATTTTTTTTATTTTTTACGATAGAATTGTGCTCTTAAATAAATAATTTTAAATAATGCCTTACACTAATTAATATTTGGGAAATCATTTTTATAAAGAAATTTTATGATGATAAATTTCATGACAATACATTTTTTTAAGAATATTAATTTTTTAATCCTTAAGTTGAATTAGTTTTTTTATTGTTTACTGAAGAATCGTGTTCTTAAATAAATAATTTTATATAATGCCTTACATTAATTAATATTTGGGAAATCATTTTATAAAGAAATTTTATGATAATAAATTTCATGATATTGCATTTTTTTACAAATATTAAATTCTTAAGTTGAATAAATTTTTTTTATTTTTTACGATAGAATTGTGCTCTTAAATAAATAATTTTAAATAATGCCTTACACTAATTAATATTTGGGAAATCATTTTTATAAAGAAATTTTATGATGATAAATTTCATGACAATACATTTTTTTAAGAATATTAATTTTTTAATCCTTAAGTTGAATTAGTTTTTTTATTGTTTATGATAGAATCATGCTCTTAAATAAATAATTTTATATATTGCCTTTTATTAATTAATATTTGGGAAATCATTTTATAAAGAAATTTTATGATAATAAATTTCATGATATTGCATTTTTTTACAAATATTAAATTCTTAAGTTGAATAAATTTTTTTTATTTTTTACGATAGAATTGTGCTCTTAAATAAATAATTTTAAATAATGCCTTACACTAATTAATATTTGGGAAATCATTTTTATAAAGAAATTTTATGATGATAAATTTCATGACAATACATTTTTTTAAGAATATTAATTTTTTAATCCTTAAGTTGAATTAGTTTTTTTATTGTTTACGATAGAATCATGCTCTTAAATAAATAATTTTATATATTGCCTTTTATTAATTAATATATGAACCAAAACGCAAAAAAGTAAACTACGGAGAAAAATTTTTTTTCTTAAATTTCGAGGGTTCTTCATTATTTTCTAGTTGTACATATCCCAAAGTATCGAGAAACTTAAATGTCAACCCGAAATTTGCTGCTTGCTGCCAGAATTTAGACTTGTTTCCTTGTTGCCTGTTTATGAATAAAAATCGACAAAAATACAACACGTATGAAAAAAGTACGTTGTATTCAATATATATAATTTCATACGTGGCATTCGCTTATCTGAGGTAGATATAGGTATAGTGAAAGTAACTAAGTTAAATTTTTGAAGGAAAAATTAGGTTATCAGCATTTTGTATGAAAAACAATTCGATTGCATTTTTTGATGTAACGTAACAGTCAAAAATCCGATAAAGTCTTTCGGTGCAAAATCTAGCACGTCAACAAAAGAGAATGACCGCATTTTCTTCGAGCAATTTTAGTCAATTTTATAAAAAAAAAATAAGAAATTAGAGGTCATTTACTTATGTGTGTGTCCAGAGCCAAAAACAATATGTAACATAACGGTCTTTTTTCATCGATAATATTTAGAAGAACGAACGGAGAATCTTTAGATCATCCGAGAGCATCAAATAATAAGTTTAATGAGGAGGGAATGCTGAAATTTGAGTTAGTTGAAAATTTCGCCTACGAGGGACAAGACGAAGTGCTAAGTGCTTACTACTTACTGCCTTCTATCACAGCGAAAAACTTCAATCAAAGGTTTTCGTTTCTGACAACTTAATGCACACAAAATTAATCTTTTACTCTTATTCCCTACATGTAAATTTTTATGTCAAGACTATTTTACGACTTCTCACGGGAAAGGTTGTATCGATGGTATAGGCGCAACTACCAAAATGATTGTAATGAAGCATGTTTTGTCTCGTAAATGTATCGTGAACTGTGCTTCAGACTTTGTTGCTACATTTCATAGTAGAGAATTGAGAATCGTCATCGAGGAAGTTAATGAACGCGATTTCTCCAATACAAATTACATTTTGAACGCGCTTGCGATTTTCGCTAGTGCAAAAAGTATCCGCGATATAGAGTCGGCTCACCAAATTCAAGTGATTGGTGGAACAATCATCACTTTTACCACTTCGAAACAAGTATACGACTTTTAATTTTTACTGATCTCCACTTTGTAAATAATTTTTAATAAAATTTAATGAGTTCAGTGAATAATTAGAGCTTTGTTGGTTCTTTTGGATTCCTTGTCAATTACCTGGAGCTTCATAAATGTCCAATCCTACGACCTCTGAATTAATGATATATTGTGAAATTAAACAATTTAAGCCATTTTTATGCTTAATTTTACTTTTTATACCAACGTAGATCGCAAAGGTAACGTAACAGTCTTTTCGTGTAACGTAAAAAAAAAAATGTTTATAGTGTAATTAAAATTTAATTAATTACTATCATTCTAAAGCTTAGAAATTATTGGCTTCACGTTGAAAACAGTCCACCAAAAGAGCACACTTTTCCAATAATGTAAGGCAACTTTAAAATCTTCTTCCAAAATTATGTAACGTAACAGTCCATGCTGACACGTTCATAACTCCTAAATGACAAGGCATACAAACATTTTTATAATAATACAAAATGGTATTAGAGAAGCATATCTTTAGATGCACCTACAAAAAATATTGAAAGCACTCCATTTCATGTGTTTTAGGAACGATTTATGTCGTTACGAATGTAACGTAACAGTCTGCGTTTTGGTCCATATGAGAAATCATTTTTATAAATAAATTTTATGATAATAAATTTCATGACAATACATTTTTTTCCAAATATTAACTCATAATTAATTATATAATCATTTTTTTATTTGTATCAAGTTTAATATCAATTGATTTAAGCATCATTATTCTATGATTGGATGGATTGGCTTTTGGTTGATCAGAGTAAAGTTTCTGACTGCTTTCCACATGGGGATTGCCAGAGCGATCTCAGAGCCAACCATTAGTAAGTTGACACACACCCTTCCCGCGGCTCCATCTGTGTAGCTATCTCTGCATCCGCTGAGATAGTGAACGAATGTGTGCAGCGTGTCCTCCCTGGAAGTAAACTGGGTTGTGCGCAGGATTTAGTACCCGCCACGTAAAAAAAACACTCCAATGAAGACTAAAAAAGCCTCGGATACAGAACCCCTCAACGTTGACGACCACTGCAAACGAAAAAAGGACTATGATTTAAGGATATGTACCTGGAATATTCGGACCCTCAATAGGGAGGGTGCCTCTATCGAATTGGCGGATGCCCTCGGAAAAATTAAGGCTGACATCACCGCCATCCAGGAAATAAGATGGATAGGACAAGTTTGCTCTTAGCAAGAAAGTTGCGATATCTACTACAGCTGCCATGCGGAGAGGCGCGAATTGGGATGCGGATTCGTAGTAAGCAAGAGACTTCGCCACCATATCTCCAGGTTCACACCTGTGAGCGAAAGTTTGGCTACGATCCGCGTCAAGGCTCGATTTTTTAATATCAGCTTGATTTGCGCGCACGCCCCGACGGAGGAAAAGGACGATCCTGTCAAAGATGCTTTCAATGCGAGACTCGAAGAAGTATACGACCGCTGCCCTGCCCATGACGTTAAAATTGTACTCGGGGATTTCAACGGAAAGGTCGGAAGAGAAGGTATATTTGGCCCCACTGTCGTTCAGTTCAGCCTTCACGAGACCACCTCAAACAACGGTCTACGGCTGATCGACTTCGCCGCTGCGCGAAACATGATAGTAAGTAGCACCAGATTTCAACACCTCGATATCCACAAGGCCACCTGGCTGTCCCCTGATCAGAAAACACGCAACCAAATCGATCATGTTGTGATCGACGGAAGGCATGCTTCGAGCGTGCTAGATGTTCGTACGTTCCGGGGAGTCAATATTGACTCCGATCATTATCTTGTTGCAGCCAAGATACGCATGCGGCTGTGCAATGCAAAGGATGTACGCTCTGGTACGCAACGAAAGCTGGACGTCGCTAAGCTGCAATCACATCGGACGGCCGAAGCCTATTCCGCTCGCCTCTCAGAACTGCTCCTTCAACCTGACTCTCTACCCGATGATGCCGGTGGACTTTGGGCGCATATATCCCGCTCCATGCGCTCTGCCGCTGAGGAAGTCATTGGTTTCCGACGCCCACTTCCGCGAAATCAATGGTATGACCAGGAGTGTCGCGAAGCTACTGCAGTGAAAAACGCCGCCTACAAAAGAACCCTGCAGTCAGCAGCAACGCGAGCCGTGCACGAAAACTACCGGGAAAAGAGAAAGGATGAGAGGCGCCTTTTCAGACGCAAGAAACGAGAGCAGGAAAGGCACGAGCGTGAGAAACTCGAAGTGTTACGGGGCAGGAATGATGCTCGAAAATTTTACCAACAAGTCAAGCGTCTGACCCAAGGTTTCAAGCCCGGAGCATCAACCTGTAAAGATGAACATGGAAATCTGGTTACGGATACGCAGGGTGCACTGAGATTATGGAGGGAACACTTTTCCAAGCTGCTGGCTGCTGGATGCCACCAATCAACGACGATGGTGTGGACGTACCACCACCCTAGCCATGATGCGGTACGAGTTGTGATCCAACGACTTAAGAACAACAAAGCGGATGGTGCCGATGGCCTGCCTGCTGAATTGTTCAAGACCGGCGGCGATGAGCTGATAGGGTGTATGCATCAACTCATCTGCAAAATATGGCTAGTAGAAAGCATTCCCGACGGTTGGAATCTCAGTGTCCTTTGTCCTGTACTGAAGAAAGGTGACCCGACAATCTGCGCTAACTACCGGGGAATCAGTCTTCTTGCCATCTCTTACAAGGTCCTGTCGACTGTGCTGTGTGAAAGACTTAAGCCGTTTGCCAACACACTGATTGGGCCTTATCAGTGCGGCTTTAGACCTGGTTAGTCCACCATAGACCAGATCTTCACACCACGTCAAATCCTGGAGAAAACCCACGAAAAACAGATCGATACCATCATCTCTTTATCGATTTTAAAGCTGCTTTCGATAGCCAATTACGGGATTGCCTGTATGCCACTATGTCTCAGTTCGGTATACCTGCGAAGATGGTGGCACTTTGCAGAATGACGTTGAGCAACACAGCCAGCTCCGTCAGAGTAGAAAGGGACCTCTCCGAACCATTTGATACTGAACGAGGTTTCAGACAGGGCGATCCACTATCCTGCAACCTCTTCAACTTTGTGATGGAAGGGGTGTTGCGAAGAGCCAGTGTACATCATAATGGCACTATTTTCTACAAAAGTGTCCAGCTCCTTGCATATGCCGATGATATTGATATCATTGGACGTTGTAAGCGAGATGTTACTGCTGCGTTCTCTGCTATCGAAAAAAAGAGTCAGCGAAAGTGGGTTTGACGGTGAACGAAGGCAAAACAAAGTATATGCTGTCCACAAACAGGGAGACGCAGCGTATTGGATCCTTTGTTACTGCGAACAACTATACTTTCGAAGTTGTCAAGGAATTCACCTATCTTGGCACCGCCGTGAACACTCAAAACGATGTCAGCCTGGAGATGAAGCGAAGACTAACTCTTGCTTATAGGCGTTACTATGGTCTCAGTAAGCAATTGAGTAGTAGAGACCTCTCTCGCCCGACAAAACTGACACTCTACAAGACGCTCATGTTGCCCGTGCTACTTTATGGCGCAGTAGCATGGGTTGTGTCGCAGACTGATGCAGCCACACTTGGGGTGTTTGAGAGAAAAATTCTTCGCAAAATCTTCGGTCCTGTTCACGTCGGCGACGACTACCGTATTCGAATGAACCACGAACTGTACGAGCTCTACGCTGACATTGACATAGTCAAGCGCGTCACTATCCAACGTCTGCGCTGGCTGGGACATGTTGTGCGTACGGACGAAGAAGCTCCGGCGAAAAAGGTGTTTGATGCGGAAGCCGCTGGGCGACGACGAAGAGGAAGACCATGTCTCCGATGGAAAGACCAAGCCGAGGAAACCCTATCCACGCTTGGTGTGAATTATTGGAGAAGGCGCGCGCGAAGCAGAGGCGCCTGGAAAGAGCTTTTGAGGTCGGCCGTAACCCGGTAAGGGGTTGTTATGGCCACCCAAGTAAGTAAGTAAGTAAGTTTTTCGTTTGCAGTGGTCGTCATCGTATTGGGGGCTATTATCCGAGGCTGATTTGGTTTTCATTGGAAATGATGATAATGTTTGATGGGACCCAAACCTTACGCACACATTCCAAGTTTTAAGTCTAGGAGAGACTTGCATTCTCACAACTAGCTCACCCCCGGACGGATGTCCAAGGGATCTCCAGAGCATACTTGGCCAAAAGGCCGGAAGTTTATGAGCTGCTTAAACTGCTTGCAAAAGAATCATCCCTGGCCACTCCCAAGTGAGTGGCGATCAGGAACTTTACCCCTCCTGTAAGTAGTCATTGCTCCGTGCTTATGTTTTGTCCGACACTGTATGTACATATAAAAAAGTCCATAAATTTTTAAAATTTTCAAAAGTGGAATAAATTAAAATCTCTAAAGAATGGAAAAAAGATCTAGAATTCAAAATTTCAAAACAATATAAAAACTTCCAAAATTTGCAATAATTTCCAAAATTTTTAAATTTCTGAAAAAAATTAGAAAATTTAAAAAAATTGAAAAAATATTAAAATAATTTAAATGTATCGAACAATGTTGAAAAAGTCACCGAAATTTGTTGAATTTGAAAAAAAAAAATTGTAAATAGTTGAAAAAAACGTATTATAATGTTTAAAAATCTAAGCAAGCATTATTTTAAAACTTTGCATAAGTCGGACTTTATATCGAAAACGTAAAAACGTTTGGAAATGTCAGAAAACCAAGCTTAATAGCTATAAAGTCAATAAGTTTAAGTAGCTTAACTCTATTATTACTCATATTTAGAAAAAATTTTGATATAGTAACTTCGGGTATTGTGATATAGGTATTTTTGTATTTTAAATTACTCGTAACTTTTATAGCATAGCTTCTACTTCTTTATGTATTATGGTTTGTTGATGTATTATGACATCGGAGCTCTATAGCATATGCCAATCTGAAGCTATTTCAACAAAATGGAAAAAAACCTAGCGACACCTCTAAATGAAATTGGCGGGTAATGTGATATATAGTGTTCGGATAATGTGATATACCATCATGAAAAGTATAACAAATATAGAACGGTAGGAACCAAATATACAATAACATTACATGAATAGAATTTTCATAAAAAAGAAACTAGATTTAAACTGAATCAATAAGCGAAAAGGTGAACATATTAAAGTCAGATAGATGACTCACGTTCAAAAATTGTAAGACAATCATTGTGAGCCCAAATTAAATCGGATTGCAAGCATTGAAATCAGGTCTGATTCTATGTATCTCTATGGAAGAATTTGTTGCAAAAAACACAGGTAACGTCCTTACTGGGTGGAGCAAATTGGACATCACATTGGAATATCACATTACCCGAATTTAAATTTTTATACACTCAGGTCTTTTTACTAAAACACACTTCAGCAAATAAAGAACTCACATTATTTATGACAAAGTATATTCACCCACTAACAAATTTTAGTACTTCGGCTATAATCCTTACTTTATTTTGGACTTAATTCGCACATGAAATGAACACAAATAAAATCTCGACTTGTGGCTAAATCAATTTCACCACACTGAGTCTAAAAGCAGTGAATGCGAACTCACAAAATCGTCGTTTTTAGGTTTGACCGAGACACTTGCTGTAATAGCACACACCTTTCTCAATTTTCCTCGCGTTGGTCTGCTGATGTTGTTAGTCTGCTGGTGGAGAGCACAACCAATACTTCAGTTCCGTTTCTATGGCCAGTCGATTGGAAAAATGCTGGGTTATCCGTGGTATTCTGGACCAGGCCACAATATGTAGTCAGCTGAATTGACTCGAGATATCCTCCTGAAAAATTGTGCAAAAATTTTGCAACATTTTTCTTATCGTGGAGTTCTAGATAAATGATGTAGGAAACCAGGGCAGCAACATCCAACATGTTATAGAAAAAAGCGAGAGGCCATTTATCTATTTGTCTTCTTTTCTGGCTGTGCAGTTACGTAGCATTCTATCCATAATATTCACGCCTCCATAGGTGCTATTATAGTGGTTATTGATATTTTCTGTGCCATATATTTGTTAAAACATGGCAGTAAATGCTACTGAGCATGTACACGGATTACTTCTTCTTCACGACACAACAACGACGAACAATATTGCCGATAAACTCAGCAAACACAACCGACGTCATCGGTAGGGGTAGGATGCGGCTTCAATTCCTATAGAATGTAGAGCTTATTCTGTCACAAAGTCGCCACCAGCGTTAGACCTATCCACAGAAGAGAGCTCTTCAATCAAAAAAACGTGGAGTAATTGTCCATTGTAACGTTCCTGTTTGAATTCTCATACATTTTGACTAAATCAATGACAAAGCTCTCGCCTAAGTTCGTTTGGAGTTGAGCATTAGGTAGCTTTCTTTGATAGATATAACAGCCGGTGGCCGCCTTATAGAGCCAAAATTGTCGAAATAAGTGTTAAGGAGCACTCTAGCAAAAATGAAAACTGTAACAAAAATCTCATTTCATATAATCGGAACGATTCTCGATGAGCGCTTGAGTAAAAGCGAGAGCTGTAACGAAAATTCCATTTCGTATCATTGCTCCGAGTGACGAATTTGATACAATACACTTACACAAATAAAAAATAAGCTCTAACGCTTATTAGCAGAGCTCGTTTATGAAAATGAACCCACAAAACAAAAAAATTTTACTTTCGCCAGCACTCATGCCATGCAATATGTATGAAAACAAAAGTGGGTACCCAGGTACCTCGTCCGTCCGAATGTGTATAGAAAGTTCGTCAGTACGGTTAGGGTTAAAAGCACGGAAGTATTCAGCTTCCTATAATTTTGAAATTGTTAATGTTATAAAACCCAGTAAAAAAATAATATTGTAATCTTAATTATTTCACAACTTGAATTCTGTGTTATAATTGAAGAGTGGGCGAACAGAACATTACACTTATCTTCAAATAATTTCAATCTCAGA